>CM074723.1:7077360-7216506 GCA_037306005.1 Rhinophrynus dorsalis | reverse complement strand
GTAGTATTCTTGAATAAAGACATATACGGAACAATTCAATACATACAATCCTCAAGATCAGTTTATCTTCCTCGTTCTTTCAATCCTCCAGCAGATCCAAGTCCAGCTGGCAAGGAAAGAAGCCCCCCACCATGTCAGGTGCTTCTAAGTCTGTCTTGTGGATCTTCTACTAAATCCTCCATTGGGGGAAAGACTCCAATATTTCATAAGACAGTGTAGAAATGCCATCTCAGATAAATGGGTTCTGTATGGAATTATTAAGGTCTATCAAATGAGATTGCCTCCTCCTTGCTTTTTCTTGTCTAGAATTCCCGAAGGATCCTTCAGTGGCACCCACCTTTTTCAGAGACTCAGTGTCTTATTCACTAAGAGGGGATACTTCCAGTCCATGAAAGAGAGGCGTTCAAAGGCTTCTATTCAAACCTTTTTTATAATATCCTGAAAAGATAGGGGGTTTCTACCGGTCCTGGACTTAAAAGATCTCAACAAGCAACCCAAATTCAAGATGGAGTCACTAAGATCTGTCATTCATGGAAGGGACCCAGAATAATTTCTAAGGTCCACCTATTTTCATGTCGCTGTCGGCCCAGCTCACTATCATTTCTGAGGACTGAATTTCAGAATCCTCATTTTCACTTTGTAGCCTTTTCCTCTGGCCTACTTATAGCTACAAGAGTATTCACGAAAATCCTGGTACCTCTCGCAGCGTTTCTTAAATCTTTTGGTGTAAATATGGAAGACCTGTTGGTACAAGATCTGCAGCAACACAGAATGGCTTGAGTTCTTGGGAACTGATCTTCAACACATCCCTTCAGAGAGTTTTTGTCATCATGCACAATGACATTACAAGCCAAAGTCAGAAGCATATTGACCCATCTATACCCACTGGTCAAAATTTGCATGCTGTTGGTAGGAATGATGGTCCCCACCATGGAGGAAGTTTACTTTGCCTAAATTTAATCTGAGACCATTAAAAAAAAAATCACTGGATCAGGAATTCCCATTATCTTCATTACAAAATGATGCTGTCTCAAATCACCCCATTGGTGTCTGACTTTGACAGTTCTTACCAGCGGACATCCCTTCTCAATTCAAGATTGGAAGGCGGCAACAACTGATGCGAGCCAACTAGGGTGGGGAGAAAACTTTAATCACCTCTCAGCTCAATATCTGTGGTTCCCAGTGGAAGCAAAATTCCCATCAACATTCTGGAGCCCTGAGCCATATTCAACTGTTTTACAACAAGGACGACCCTCTTTAAGGAACTTTAAATCAAGTCTGACAATGCCACAGCAGTAACCTACATAAACCATCATGGGGGCACCAGGTGCAAAACCACCTGGGCAGAAGTGACAAAAATCCAAATACTGACAGAAACACACATTCCAGCTCTATCTCCAACTTACATTCCAGTGGTAGACAACTGGGTGGTGGGTTACCTCAGCAGACAGAATCTTGAACTGAAGTAGGAAGTTTTTCTCCATCTCCATATCACAGATCCACTGGGAATGCTGGAGATAGACCTGATTGCTTACGGTTTCAACACCAACCTTAAAAAATGTTGTGCAAAAAACAAGAGATTTAAAAGCGGTCCCTGTGAATGTCATGGTGATACCATGGAAAACCACCCTAGTGTATGTATTTCCTCCACTTGACATGATTCCTAGACTCCTCTTTAAACTCAAGAACAGACTCAAACTCTGCTAATAGCTCCATTCTTACCAAAGAGGGCATGATTCCATCATCTCCAGGCCATGCCTATAGAACAGTGGTTCTCAACCTGTGGGTCGGGACCCCTTCGGGGGTCGAATGACGATTTTCCAGGGGTCTCCAAAAACCATCAGATATTTATATTTCGATTCATAACAGTAGCAAAATTACAGCGATGAAGGAGCAATGAAAATAATTTTACTGTTAGGGGTCGCGGCACTAGAAAGGTTTAGAACCGCTGCCATAGAAGATCTTTGGCGTCTGCCTTGTCTACCAGATTTTCACATTCAAGGTCCCATTTGGCTTTCCAATCTATCCAAGTTAACCTTGACAGTCTGGAACTTGAGACCCAAGTCTTGAAAGGCATTCAGCGATCAAGTTATCCAGACTATGATGAAAGACATAAGCTTGTGTTTGCTAAGTTATATCACAGAATCCAGAGATTCTATTTTGCATTTTGTGATCAAAATAAGATTGATCCTCTAAATGTTAAACTTTCTTACATTCTGGACTTTTTGCAAACTGGTCTTGATAAATGCTTGAGAATAAACTCTCTCATCGTGCAAATTTCTGCTATAGCTCTCTAGTTTCAGAAAAATTATTGTTGAGATTTCTGAAGTTCAGATGTTCTTCAGTTAGGACCTTGGAACCTCTATCCTCCGTCTGCATCAAGCATCTCACATGTAAGACTGTTTCCTTATAGCTGTCTCTTCAGCTAGGAGAGTCTCAGAGCCCGGAGCCTTATCTTGCAAATCTCCATTCACTGTCTTCCATCAAGACAAAGTGATTTTAAGAACTGTTCCTGAATTCCCACCAAAAGTTCTTTAATCAGGATTTGGTACTTTCCTCTTTATGTCTTAAACCACACAATCACAAGGAGGCATGTCTTGTCAGATGTCTTAAATACTATCTACAAGCAGTATAATCTTTTAGGCAAACGGATACCCTGTTTGTTATTCCTGAAGACTCCAGGAAGGGCAGTTCTCCCACCAAAAAGTACGACTGCTATATAGTCTTGTCTACCTTCTTAAATCTCACTACGCTCTATTTCAAGTTAAAGCCCATTCTACATGTTCACTGAATACTTCTTGGGTCATTCCACATGTTCACTAAAAAATTTGTGGGCCATTCCACATGTTCATCGAATACTTCTTGGGCCATTCTATGTGTTCACTGAATATTTCTTGGTCCATTATACATGTTCACCAAATACTTCTTATACCATTCCACATGTTCACTGACTACTTCTTGTACCATTCTATACATTCACCGAATACTTCTTGTACCATTCTATACATTCACCAAATACTTCTTGGGCCATTCTACGTGTTCATGAAAACATCTTGGGCCATGTTCACGGAATATTCCTTGGGCCATTCTACATGTTCACAGATTACTTCTTGGACCATTCTACACGTTCACCAAATACTTCTTTTATTGTATTTTCTCTTACTCCAACTGAGGGATTCACTGCATCCCACCCCTGAGATCACTCTGCCTTGTAGACTTAGTAACATAGTAACATAGTAACATAGTAGATAAGGCTGAAAAAAGACATGCGTCCATCAAGTCCAGCCCAGGCCAATAACACCCCTGTTGATCCAGAGGAAGGCAACAAAAAAGCCCTCTGGAGCAATTTCTAGTGTAGGTGTGTGTGTGTGTCAAATAGTTCCCCGGATCAATATCCTATTTGCTTTGAAGCCATCTGTCATAACTGTCAATATTGTTCTGTGCTAGATAGGCATCCATTGCTTTTTTGAATGCAGTTACATTATCTGCAAGCACAACATCCAGAGGCAAAGAATTCCATAGCCTTACCGCCCTTACTGTAAAGAATCCCTGCCTGTGTTTTAGTCGAAAGAGCCTTTCCTCAAGTCTTAATGGATGACCTCTTGTTCTTAGCTCAGCTCTTTGCATAAATAATTCATTGGATAGTTCTTTGTATTGACCTTGAATGTATATGTAAATGGTAATCATATCACCCCTTAGACGTCTCTTCTCTAATGTAAACAAACCCAGTTTGGCTAGTCTGTCTTTATAACTCAGATCCTCCAATCCCTTTATCAGTTTTGTTGCACGTCTCTGCACCTTTTCCAGTTCAGTAATGTCTTTTTTTAGAACAGGCGCCCAAAATTGTACTCCATATTCTAGATGAGGCCTAACCAAGGATTTATACAGAGGTAGGACTTGGGCGCCCTGCCTTTATTTATTCCTGCCTCTACCTCTTTTTCTACTTTGCTATATGTAAACTGAACTAGCTAGAGAAGATCTTCTCTGGCTGTAAAGACTTAATCTGGCAGCAATGACTTTGGATACTGAGACTAGTGCCTCATTACTCCAAATTATCTAATTGAGTTTTTTTAGTCGCAGTGATATGTACTTCTTGATCTGTGTTGCTTTTCCACAGTTGAGTTTGTTTCACAGGGTCGTCGCTGTGACAGGTCGCGGGTAGCGATCAAATGGATTTGCAGAGAGCTAGCTTACTGATGGGAGGGTTATATAGGGCAGAAAGTGGGAGGAGTTTCATCACTGAGTGCCCTGCCTCCTGGGGGAGGTCTCAGTACCCCACAGGTCCCTGCATCCCTTACATGGACTAATATAAAAGGACTGATAGGTAAATAAAGCATTCCCCTTTTCCAATCCTGTATTTTTGCATTATTTACCATTTTTATGTTTTTTTTCCTTTAAATGAATCATGTTTAATGATGTTTTAGTATATACATTTATTCTGCGCTTTCACATCAAATCCACTAGTCCTTTTTGGAATCACCAGGTGTAACGAGGTGGGTGGGTAGCAAAACATGTCAGGAAAAATGTCAGTAAATAAAATAACATCGTCAGTAAAAAAAAACATGTTCCGGCCTTGGAAACCCTGAATCTTTCATAACGTATAAACTTATTTTCATCACTTCCACTCATAATCTAATTAACCTCTTACAATCTCCCCTCATTTCCATGTTACAATCTCCCTCTCATTTCCCTCTTACAATCTGCCCCATTTTCATATTACTATCTGCCCTCATTCCCTTCTTACAATCTGCCCCATTCCCATATTACTGTCTGCCCTCATTCCCATGTTACAATAAGCCCTCATTCCCCTCTTACAATCTGCCCCATTCTCATATTAGTATCTGCCCTCAATCCCCTCTTACAATCTGCCCCATTCCCATATTACTATCTGCCCTCATTCCCCTCTTACAATCTGCCCCATTCTCATATTAGTATCTGCCCTCATTCCCCTCTTACAATCTGCCCCATTCCCATATTACTGTCTGCCCTCATTTCCATGTTACAATAAGCCCTCATTCCCCTCTTACAATCTGCCCCATTCTCATGTTAGTATCTGCCCTCAATCCCCTCTTACAATCTGCCCCATTCCCATATTACTATCTGCCCTCATTCCCATGTTACAATAAGCCCTCATTCCCATGTTACAATAAGCCCTCATTCCCATGTTACAATAAGCCCTCATTCCCATGTTACAATTTGCCTTCCTTCCTGTGTTATAATCTGACCTCCTTTCCCTCTTACAGTCTGCCGTTATTCCCATTTTACAATTATTCCCTTCTTACAATCTGCTCTAATTTCCCTCTTACAATCTGCCCTCATTTCCTTCTTACAATCTATCTACATTTTCTTCTTACAATCTGCTCTCATTTCCCATCTTACAATCTGCCCCCCTCTTACAATCTGCCCCCAGTTCCCTCTTATAATCTGCCCCATTTCCCTCTTATAATCTGCCCCATTTCCCTCTTATAATCTGCCCCCATTTCCATCTTATAATCTGCCCCCATTTCCATCTTACAATCTGCCCCCATTTCCATCTTACAATCTGCCCCCATTTCCATCTTACAATCTGCCCCATTTTCCTCTTAAAATTTGTCCTCATTTCTTCTTATAATCTGCCCCATTTCCCTCTTACAATCTGCCTTCTTTTCTTTCCTGACCTGTCCCTTTCCAGCAGGAAGTCCCTGTGAGTAGATCCTGCAGGCTCTGCCTCTCTCAGTGTTCCCCGGTGCGCTCACCTGCAGGAAACACCTCCCCCCCTTTTCACCTGGGGGCAGACAGGGCCGCTCCCTCCCATCTGTCTGACCACACCTAGAGTACAACCTGCCAACCCTGTTACCAACACACACAGCGCCTCCACCCAGCCGCAGCATTAACCCCTTCTCACTGGATCCTCTTAAAGGGAAATCACTAAGCACAGGAAAATCAAGCAGATGTCATGCTTTGTGCGTTCTCACTGAGGCTGATGTGCAAAGAAAATCGGTGTCATTGTGAAGCAAACCAATCTCAGCACACAAGGGTTACTTAACTCCTCAAATGCTGGGGAGGGCTCCAATGCTTAGCAACAAATTTGAGACCTCTTCAGCATTTAATAGGTTAAAACCCCATTTAACTCAATGGTAATGTTAGTTTTCTCCCTGCGGTGCAGTTGACTCACTCCAGAAATGCTCCACTTCACTTAGTCCATCAGCCTCAGTGCGTATTCCCCTGCTGTCGTTCTCTAATGGGAAACTGTCATGAATACAAAAATGGGTTAATTCTGGAGAAAAATAATGTCGTTCTTTATAAATAAGTAAAAAAATAAAATGTAATAAATGAAAAACAAGAATTACAGCGAAAACAAATGGCCTTGTTTGGCTTGCCTGGGGGACCTTATTTCAGGTAACACCGCGGGCCATACGTGGAGGATTTCAGGAACGAACCGATTCCACCACTGGACATACACACACTCATTCCGTTACGTTTAACCCTTTGAGTGCCAGAGGGCTACACTTTGCAATGCATTGCGTACCCCTCTGGCACTCAAAAGGTTAACCGGATTTGGATTGCACCAAAATGGCACCAGTTTCTTGGCGCACATTACCAGCTGTATTTTATACAAACCGGCATTTCTATCACTACTCTGTTTAATCCTTTGAACGCTAGAGCAGCATGCAATGCTTGAGGTAGTCAAACATCCCTCTGGTGCTCAAATGGTTAATGTTGTTGTTAAAGATAAACCTACGTTTATTTTGGTTTTTTAAATGTAAATTGTAAAGGGCCACTTTTTTTTTAATGTGAGTGCTAGAGAGGTTTGTTTCCCTCTGGTATAGAATGGGTTAAGTTAAAGGAACCAGCTCTGAATTGTCATGTGCAACACATATGGAAGAAGAGAAAACATATATATTGTGCCCTTAGTGTAAAAACACAGCCGATCTATTCTAGGGGAAACCAGCTGCACCACAGGGGACTAATTCAATTCCCACTGATTTAAATGGAGCGTGTAAACCCTTGAATGCTAGAGAGGTCTACAACACATTGCAAAGCATTGCAATGGAGAGCTCTCTAGCATTCAAATGGTTAAAAGCCCCATTTAAATCACTGGAGGGATTTCTAATTTGTTTTTGTTGGTTTGCTCCTAATTACTAAAACTAAAAGCTCTGTGATATCGCTAGTGTACTTTCATTTCATCTGTAAGCTCTGTGGTATCACTGGTGTGCTTTCATTTAATCTGTAAGCTCTGTGGTATCACTAGTGTACTTTCATTTCAACTGTAAGCTCTGTGGTATCACTAGTGTACTTTCATTTCAACTGTAAGATCTGTGGAATCACTAGTGTAGTTTAATTTCAACTGTAAGCTCTGTGGTATCACTAGTGTACTTTCATTTCAACTGTAAGATCTGTGGAATCACTAGTGTAGTTTAATTTCAACTGTAAGCTCTGTGGTATCACTAGTGTAGTTTCATTTCAACTGTAAGCTCTGTGGTCTTACCAATATACTTTCATTTCATCTGTAAGCTCTGTGGTTCACTAGTGTACTTTCATTTCAACTGTAAGCTCTGTGGTCTTACCAATATACTTTCATTTCATCTGTAAGCTCTGTGGTCTTACCAATATACTTTCATTTCATCTGTAAGCTCTGTGGTTCACTAGTGTACTTTCATTTCAACTGTAAGCTCTGTGGAATCACTAGTGTAGTTTCATTTCAACTGTAAGCTGTATGGTATCACTAGAGTACTTTCATTTAAACTGTAAGCTGTATGGTATCACTAGTGAAGTTTTATTCCAACTGTAAACTCTGTTGTATCACTAGTGTACTTTCATTTAAACTGTAAGCTGTATGGTATCACTAGTGTAGTTTTATTTCAACTGTAAGATCTGTGGACTCACTAGTGTAGTTTCATTTCAACTGTAAGGTCTGTGGTATCACTAGTGTAGTTTCATTTCAACTGTAAGGTCTGTGGTATCACTAGTGTAGTTTCATTTCAGCTGTATGATCTGTGGTCTTACCAATATACTTTCATTTCAACTGTAAGCTCTGTGGTATCACTAGTGTAGTTTTATTTCAACTGTAAGCTCCAGGGGCGTCCACAGAAATTTTTCCAGGGGATGCAAAGCCATAATATGACCCCCAAGCCAGCCCATCCAGCCCCTTTTTATTTACTGAAGGGGTAATTGTAGCGGGGTGAGGGCAAGTGCCCCGCCCCTTCGGACGCCCATGGTAAGCTCTGTGGTATCACTAGTGTACTTTCATTTCAACTGTAAGCTCTGTGGTATCACTAGTGTACTTTCCTTTCAATTATAAGCTCTGTGATATCACTAGTGTACTTTCATTTCAGTTATAAGCTCTGTTGTCTCACTAGTGTACTTTCATTTCAGTTATAAGCTCTGTTGTCTCACTAGTGTACTTTCATTTCAATTGTAAGCTCTGTGGTATCACTAGTGTACTTTCATTTCAATTGTAAGCTCTGTGGTATCACTAGTGTACTTTCATTTAATCTGTAAGCTCTGTGGTATCACTAGTGTACTTTCATTTAATCTGTAAGCTCTGTGGTATCACTAGTGTACTTTCATTTCAACTGTAAGCTATGTGGTATCACTAGTGTACTTTCATTTCAACTGTAAGCTCTGTGGTATCACTAGTGTAGTTTTATTTCAACTGTAAGCTCCAGGGGCGTCCATAGAAATATTTCCAGGGGACACAAAGCCATAATATGACCCCCAGGCCAGCCCATCCAACCCATTTTTATATACTGAAGGGGTAATTGTAGCAGGCGAAGGGCAAGTGCCCCCCCTTCGGACGCCCATGGTAAGCTCTGTTGTCTCACTAGTGTACTTTCCTTTCAATTATAAGCTCTGTGATATCACTAGTGTACTTTCATTTCAGTTATAAGCTCTGTAGTCTCACTAGTGTACTTTCATTTCAGTTGTAAGCTCTGTGGTATCACTAGTGTAGTTTCATTTCAGTTATAAGCTCTGTGGTATCACTAGTGTACTATCATTTCAGTTATAAGCTCTGTTGTCTCACTAGTGTACTTTCATTTCATCTTCTGGTATCACTAGTGTAGCTCCATTTCTGTTGTAGGTTTCATATCTCCCAACATTTCAAATGGCCAAAGAGGGACACTTTTGTTCAAGGAAATATTACTGGGGGCGTGGCTGGTGGGCGGGGAATTACCAAGAATTTAAAGGTGATTTCATGACCTACTGACACTTCTTTGTGTAACATAATAAACGATCTAGGGCAAGTCCACAGTATTTTATTTACACAGACTAATGTATAAACACATGTTCAGGGCATGTGGTATAGATCAAATTAGGACACACACAGCTAATTTGGCTGAAACCAGGTCACAGCTTTATTAACCACTTAACATAATGCAAACCAACACAACTTCAAACCCTTGCCAAATTGCTAGGCAAAAGTCTTATCCCGTACCCTACTGAGCCACGGTTCAGCCCATCTTTTTCTTTATCCCACTACACCCCATTAGCTGGTCTGTGCAGCTCAGTTGAAGGTGGTGACTACAACCCACGATCGTGGGCCAGGTGCTTCATATCCCAAGGCCGATGGCCTGACATCTACCTGTTAACTTATACACACCACACAGTCTGATCTCCTAAACACAGGGACACCAGGGTGATACGCTTATATACACACCACACAGTCTGATCTCCTAAACACAGGGACACCAGGGTGATACACTTATATACACACCACACAGTCTGATCTCCTAAACACAGGGACACCAGTGTGATACACTTATATACACACCACACAGTCTGATCTCCTAAACACAGGGACACCAGGGTGATACACTTATATACACACCACACAGTCTGATCTCCTAAACACAGGGGCACCAGGGTGATACACTTCTATACACACCACACAGTCTGATCTCCTAAACACAGGGACACCAGGGTGATACACTTATATACATACCACACAGTCTGATCTCCTAAACACAGGGACACCAGGGTGATACACTTATATACACACCACACAGTCTGATCTCCTAAACACAGGGACACCAGGGTGATACACTTATATACACACCACACAGTCTGATCTCCTAAACACAGGGACACCAGGGTGATACACTTATATGCACACCGCACAGTCTGAACTCCTGAACACAGGGGCACCAGGGTGATACACTTCTATACACACCACACAGCAATCTGATCTCCTAAACACAGGGACACCAGGGTGATACACTTATATACACACCACACAGTCTGATCTCCTAAACACAGGGACACCAGGTTGATACACTTATACACACACCACACAGTCTGATCTCCTAAACACAGGGACACCAGGGTGATACACTTATATACACACCACACAGTCTGATCTCCTAAACACAGGGACACCAGGGTGATACACTTCTATACACACCACACAGTCTGATCTCCTAAACACAGGGACACCAGGGTGATACACTTCTATACACACCACACAGTCTGATCTCCTAAACACAGGGACACCAGGGTGATACACTTATACACACCACACAGTCTGATCTCCTAAACACAGGAACACCAGGGTGATACACTTATATACACACCACACATTCTGATCTCCTGAACACATGGGCACCAGGGTGATACACTTCTATACACACCACACAGCAATCTGATCTCCTAAACACAGGGACACCAGAGTGATACACTTATATACACACCACACAGTCTGATCTCCTAAACACAGGGACACCAGGGTGAAACACTTCTATACACACCACAGTCTGATCTCCTAAACACAGGGACACCAGGGTGATACACTTCTATACACACCACACAGTCTGATCTCCTAAACACAGGGACACCAGGGTGATACACTTATATACATACCACACAGCAATCTGATCTCCTATACACAGGGACACCAGGGTGATACACTTATATACACACCACACAGTCTGATCTCCTAAACACAGGGACACCAGGGTGATACACTTATACACACACCACACAGTCTGATGTCCTAAACACAGGGACACCAGTGTGGGAGAGACGGAGGGACAGAGGGAGCTGGGTCTTAAAGAAGGACTGTCCCTCCTAAAGAGGGACACTTGGGAGGTACAGACCCCTAATATCTCCTAAAGAGGGACACTTGGGAGGTATGAAGCACTAATATATCCTAAAGAGGGACACTTGGGAGGTATGGACCCCTAATATCTACTAAAGAGGGACACTTGGGAGGTACGGACCCCTAATATCTAGTAAAGAGGGACACTTGGGAGGTACAGACCCGTAATATCTCCTAAAGGGGGACACTTGGGAGGTATGAAGTTTTGTAGTATCATTAGTGTAACTCCATTTCAGTGGTAAGTTTTCCCTTACTTCACAACATTAAAGTCCTGTTCTAAGAAGGTTTTATTGTTAGTTAAAAAAAAAATACCGTTTCCATCTGTCTGGTAACATAAACGTTAGGGAATACACAACTGAATATATCTGTCTTTTCACATATATAGTCACACACAATACAACTCCCTTCCATGGTGCTGGCACTTTGATTTCCCAACCATATCTCCCCGCTGCAAACTGGGCACTCGGGCCTAAAAACGGTCACCATCGCTTCACTAGACTGTAACCTCTCAGGAGCTGGTCCTCTGATCATTTGTGTCTCTATGTTCCATTTGTGCTGTTTAAAGGGTTAAGTAATGTCTTATTTTTATAACATGCTATATTGTAGATATTAAAAAAAATTAATTAACTGGTCCAAGTCCCATCTCTCAAACACTTATAGTTTGAGAGATATAAGGTTTTAAAGTTACCCCCTCCCGCCCCTTTCAATGACGTCAGCTGTAAAGCTGACAGAAGGGGATTCGAGTCGGGCGACCAGACGGTGGCTCTTCAGCAGAGCTGAAATAGCGATATCTAAAAAAAAAAAAAAAAATACTAAATTGGAATGGTCTACAAAGTGTGCTTGCTATTACGGCCCTGCTGAAGAGCCACCAGCCGGTCACGGAACCAAGATTCCCTTCTGTCAGCTATAGTGCTGACGTCTGTGAAATGGGAGGAGGGGGGTTAAACCTTATATCTCTCAAACTATACAGTTTTTTTTTTGGTTTTTTTTTTAATATCTAAAATATTATGTTATAAATATAAGACATTACTAACCCTTTAATGTTTCTGTACGTCTATTCCCTATTGTACAGTGATACCAAATAAGTTGGTGCTATGTGAAGGATAAGTGCCTTGATCTTAAAGTGACAGGCCCACTTTGGAGTGGAACTGAGATCTTAGCACTTCCCTGTCGGTGACATTATACACATTTACAGACAGTTATACACTTCCCCCACGGTAATTAACTCCTCTGGCCTTTGCTCTCAGTGAAACCTGCGACTTCCTCACTGAACGTTTTTGTCCTTTATTACAGCATAATTACGTTCAAAGCACTGGCTCAGGTGGATCAAGGTGTCATGTGACCTGTAACGAAATGCACGACCCTGCAATAGAGGTCAGTTCTCCTGAAACCTGTTCAGACAGAACGGCATCATTAAGGGTCATATGTAACGGGAAAAAGCGGAGGAATTCTGTGGTAAACCAAATACACAATGGGGGACAATTATGAATTCTCAGAAATGGTAATTGATTTTAGGGGTTCGTTTAACCCCTTCAGTGCTAGCGGTGTCTATCATTCGAGGTTTTAAAAGAACTGTTGCCATTTGTATTATTAGGATAGGATAACCGGGTATATAAACAAGTTATATAAATATGGAGGCAAAAACACAGACAGGAAGGGTTGCCACCTTTTCTTCAAAAAATACCGGCCATGGCATTCCCTCCATAGAATTAACATTGGACAGAAGCCAATTTTTTACCGGCCTGCCGGCAAAATACCGGCTGGGTGGCAACCCTACACACAGGTACTTCTACCTTCTGTGTCTTTATTTTAGAGAAAAAAAAAATGCTCACTGCTTTTCTTCCTGTTGCAGCAGTGTAAGAAAGTCAAAATGGATCAAATAGGACTTATAACAGGGGTTTGTCTGTGGAGATGTATATCTGTGTTTATGTATGTATACATGTCTTTATCTCTATGGATATGGACATTGTATGCAATTTATTATGTGTGTGTGTATGTATGTGTGTATGTACACATGTGTATGGTTAAATGTCTGTATTATGCCTTAGGAATATACAATTGGAAATAAGTTTCTTTAATTAAGAATCCAGTGCAATTTCAGCTGTCCCAAACAGCAGGGGGTCACATAATTACACAAATAAAGGTTGTTTCAAGTGGTTTGACAGGATGCATTCCTAATTTAGCCATTTGAGGACTCAAAGGAAGCTCTCTCTTGGTCATATAAGAAAGGAAGGAGGACAGATGTAAAAACTGTCTCTGTTTGTCAACTAAACAAAGATTTCAGATAGAAGAACAAATGCTTCTGATACACCTGTTTCTGGAGCCTTCCCCCATCAGTAATATCTCTGAGGCCACCATGAAATGGCAAGTGGGTGTGGTGAGAAAAGTCAGTTGAGCTAACCAGTGTACACCAGACCTAAGTGATATGAAAATGGTATAAAGGAGCAGTATTTTTGGGGGTGGAAGGAGACTTCAGGAGACCTTGAGGGGAACTTCAGGAGAACTGGAGGAGAGAAGAGGAGAAGAGAATGAGAGCAGCCTGAGCACAGCAGTCCTGATCCCTGTCCAGATGTGAGCCCAGCAGATAAGACACCAGAAACCAAGATTTGTGCTGGAGGGTGTGAGGAGATTTTCATCATACAATTTACTGGTATCCAATTCAATTCCATCTTTTCCATACCTGTAATCTATGATATTATTCAATTCATGTATATACCACCCAAACTGTAACAGTATTTTGATTCTGTACACAATACAATCATCTTTATTATTATCCGTTATCTGTGTATTTCTTAAAGTTACAACCAATCCCCAAAGAACAATTGTACCCTTAGTAAGAGGGGCTAGGTAGAATTTCTTACAGCAGGAAGGGGAAGTTGACAACAAACAAAACTTTACTTACACTTCTAGCAGCCATACAATGCATAACATAGGCTACAGCACTGTGAGCGCACCTTTAGTGATATCTCAACAAGAACCCTTAAAACCATCAGCGGTTTTTATTTGTTCCTTAACCCCTTAAGGACTGGCTGCAAGCACATGCGGCCGGCACTTAAGGACCACAGATCCAGACCCCCCCCGAACAGCGTGCAGCTGCTGGGGGAACCTGGAATTCCATGATGGTCATAGTACGTCATGGGTCGTTAAGTCAGATCTACCCATGACGTACTATGACCGTCAAGGGTCGTTAAGGGGTTAAAGGGATAGTAACACTTCGTTTTAACTTTATTTTATTTTGTAGGCATTAAAAAAACATGAAGAATGATATAAGTCTTATCTCTCAAACCTTTATGGTTTGAGAGATATTCACAAGCAAAGTTTCCCCTCCCGCCCCTTTTTCCTAGTGTAAGCCATCTCTTCTCAGATGGGGATCTGGTTGTTAGACCAGACAGATAACAGCAGGGGACAATCTTCTTCCTATCAGAACAATGAAAGCCCTTCCCCCCTTGACAAGTTTTTCAGGTTTTTCCCTTATCTTAATTGAAGATTGTCCCTCTCTGCAGTCTACCTGGGCACCTCCCTTCTGATCTGGTTGAACAGGGGGGGGATACTTTGTTTGTGAATATCTCTTAAACCATAAAGGTTTCAGAGATAAGACTTATATCATTCTTCATGTTTTTTTAATGCCTACAAAATAAAATAAAGTTAAAATGAAGTATTACTATCCCTTTAAGATAAAATTCTACCACTTTTCCTTTGTATACCAGCCACAGTTATGTACTAATTTGGGGACTCGCAGAATCTCCTTCATTCTTTACTGCGCTCCATATCTGACTCACATGGATTTTTATTTTATTTTGTGTGTGTGTGTGTGTATATATATATATATATATATATATATATATATATATAGATATATATATAGATGACAGAAAGAAATGCAGTCGCAGGGCTTCTTCAAAGTGAAAGATAGTGCTGATTTATTGAATCAACGTTTCCACCCTAACTTGGGTTTTTATCAGGATTACAAGTAGAGGTGTAAGTGCACTATTATATACCCAAAACAGTGATTGAATTTGGCTCCAAATGACATGACTGGGGAAAGGGGGGAGGATAGGAGGTCACAAAAATTACCATAAACAATGTAAGAGTGGAAAAAATATATACAAATGAAAACTAATAAACAAGATCACCCAAGGTGAAAATCAGACATAAAGGAACGTATAAAAAATAAATTCAGATAACTACATATATACAATTTTGGTGATATTGCAGAGATACAGTAGTATTGCTTGGGGTTATTGTTGTACACCACAACATCGCAATGCATGTGTCATCAAATTCACGTCCATGCAAAAAACTATATGTTGGACTGACATCACGTACCTTTAAAGAGAGGATGGCAAATCACCGAGCAACTATTTGCAAAGCATTGGCTGAAAAAAAGACAGATATACCGGTAGCCAAACATTGGCTGGAATGCAAACATACACTATCCATGTTACGTTGTATGATTATTGATCATATTTCCATTCATAGTCGTGGTGGAGATAGAGTGCACAAACTACATCAAAAAGAAGAATATTGGATATATAAGCTTAAAGTGTTAGTAATGTCCACAAAAAAAATTATTGCATTTAGAAGAGCTTAAAAAGCTGAGCTAAATGCAAAAAAAATTATCTCTCAAACCGCTATGGTTTAAGAGATACAGGCATTTAAAGTTTGATCTCTTCTACTGACAGCTGTAAAGCTGTCAGCAGGAGATTTGTGTCGGGCGACACGGAGGTGCTTGAACAGAGCCGCGATCTCGTTATTTACCACAAATCCCTTCATTGGAATGGTCTTAAACGAGTGCATGAAAACCAGGAACACGTTTTAGATCATTCCAGTGAAGGGATTTGTGGTAAATAATGAGATCGCGGCTCTGCTCAAGAGCCTCCGTGTCTGCCGACACGGATCTCGTGCTGACAGATTTACAGCTGTCAGTAGGAGACATCAAACTTTAAACGCCCGTATCTCTTAAACCATAGCGGTTTGAGAGATACGTTTTTTTGCATTTAGCTCAGCTGTTTAAGCTCTTCTAAATGCAAAAAACTTTTTTGTGGACATTACTAACATTTTAAATCTACAGAGCCTATAGGCATGAATGAAAAGCTTACCTATACCTGTTTCTATTAATAGAAGGCTCACGGCACATTTAAAGGAACAACAGTGTGCTTATGAAATTCTCTATCTATAAGGACTTCAATGCTTCTGATACGCTGTAAGCCACAGTCATGATGTTCTATGATCTGCAGTGTGTGAAAAAAGGATCCATTATGTTCATTGATCATCGACCAGTGCAGTATGAGGACCTATCTCGATGGGGCAGTACCACTTCATCACGATTGGGACTCCTCCAAGAAAGGTTTGATTTGATCTTGTTTGTTAATATGGATCTGGCGGTTATGCGGCACACCTAGAGGAATAAAAAGGTGCCCACTAATTATTTGGTTATAAGGATTACTGAGTTCCTGACACGCTGCACGCCACAGTCATGGTGATCTATGGCCTGAGGGGCATCTATAATAGGATCCTTGTTCCTGATTCATTACCTATCCGTGAAGTATGAGAACCTGTCTTGGCCGGGAACTACTACTTTACCGTGAGTGAAACTTCTTCGAAATATGATTAGATCTGACTGCATTCATCGTTGAGGTAACACAGATTACAGTTTATGTTGTTACCTTGTATCCATAAGGAATTGCTGCCGATAGGTAAGCTTCAAGAGATGGATATAGATGCACATCTTCTACCACATTGTGATATTGATTAAAAAACACTAAAACATTGGCCTAATAATGCTAAGTACATATTGTCACAGGATGGGACACACCTATATACGGACAGTAACCTGAGTCAATTGAATACATCACTAACTTAGATACGTACACACATAGACACCAAGGGGGGCTTGAGCACCTGCTCTTTTTGTCCAAAGAGTCCTCGTGCCCTTTTAACAATCAAAAAAAAAAAGTTGCCTTGCCGGCCTCACTAACCCCCCCTCCCCAGTCAGGTCTGTGTCTCCTTCAGGACAGACCTGTAGATGCTGCGCTCCCTCGTTGGCTCTTTAGTATTACAGAGCGCTGGGAGATGACATCATCTCCCAGCGCTCTGCATGAAGAGAAGACCTCGCGGGAGCCCCAGCAGCTACAGGTCTGTGCCAAAGGAGGCACATACAGACCTCTCCTGCCACTGGATCACCAGGGAAGAGGTAGGAAACGGACACTGGGGGGCAATGTGGAAATGATGGGGCAACATGGATCTGATGGGGGGCAAGATGGAGATGATGGCAATGTAGAGATGATGGGGCAATGTATGTGAGGGTAAGTTGGAGCTGATGGCAATATGGAGCTGATGGGGGGCAATATGGAGATGAAGGGGGCAATGTGAGGGTAAGTTGGAGCTGATGGGGCAATATGGAGCTGATGGGGGCAATGTGAGGGTAAGTTGGAGCTGATGGGGCAATATGGAGCTGATGGGGGCAATGTGAGGGCAAGTTGGAGCTGATGGGGCAATATGGAGCTGATGGGGGCAATATGGAGATGATGGGGGCAATGTGAGGGTAAGCTGGAGCTGATGGGGGCTATATAGGGTGACCACAGGTCCCGGAATGTCCGGGACTGTCCCTTATTTCAGGGCTATGTCCCGGGCCATCTCCAACTGGGACAATGAAGTGTCCCGGAATGAAGCCAAGCCGCCCTGGATGTCAGCCTGCAAGCGGTGTGTCACATCATGGACGCCGCGAGGGAGCGCTTGGTAGCATAAACCAGCGCTCCCTCGCGGCGTCCATTATATGACACACCGCTTGCAGGCTGACATCCAGGGTGGCAATCCAGCGGATCTCCTGGAGGCAAGCGCTCTAGTAATACAGAGCTCTGGGAGATGACATCATCTCCCAGAGCTCTGCATTACTGAGCACAGCGCGCGGGAGCTTCAGCTCTGTGCCGGAGGAGGCACAGAGCGCTTTCCACGCCACTAGACCACCAGGGACTCAAGGTAGGGCATCGAGGGGCAATGTGGAGATGAAGAGGAGTAGGGTGACCACATGTCCCGGAATGGCAGAACGGAAATGTGGTCACCCTAGGGCTATATGAAGATGATGGGGGCAATGTGGAGCTGATGGAGGCAATGTGGAGCTGACAGGGGACAATGTGAGGGCAATATGGAGATGACGGAGGACAATGTGGAGATTAGGAGCATTGTGGAGGTGTCCAGTGGAGATGGCCAATGGGGGGGGCGCTTCAGATTTCTGTGCCTACAGGCTCCTGAGATGTAAATTATTTTCTTTTTTTTAAATATATATCCTATATAATAATTTGCTAAAACGTGTGTAACAACGCAGTCATGCGCAGTAGAGACTGCCTGCGCCATGGCTGATACAGAGAGCGTCCAGTTCTGTATCAGCTGCAGCGTGGGCAGTCTTTACTGCGCATGACTGTTCTGCGACCGGTTGGCAGTGGCACTGTGGCCCATGTAACGGGCTCTTCAACTAGTTTTGAATAAATAATTATGAGAAGTGCCCTTTTTTTCATTTGAGCCCCTGCACCCAAAATGTCTGTGCACGTCCCTGCACTAACTGTCCTATAAAGATGGATTGTATAACACACAGCCATAGGCCGGATATACATTAATACGTATCATCAACTCCTGTTGTGTAACACTGTTCAGCCAGATCAGAAGGGAGGTGCCCAGGTAGACTGCAGAGAGGGACAATCTTCAATTAAGATAAGGGAAAAACCCGAAAAACTTGTCAAGGGGGGCAGGGCTTTCATTGTTCTCATAGGAAGAAGATTGTCCCCTGCTGTTATCTGTCTGGTCTATGGACTGTATTCCACATCTGAGAAGAGATGGCTTACACTAGGTAAAAGGGGCGGGAGGGGAAACTTTGCTTGTGAATATCTCTCACACCATAAAGGTTTGAGAGATAAGACTTATATCGTTCTTCATGTTTTTTTAACGCCTACAAAATAAAATAAAGATAAAACAAAGCATTACTATCCCTTTAAAGAGTAACATATTGAAAGTCTTGGTACCCTGAGTTTGCCAGTCTGTGCACCAACTGAGGATTAAATCAGTATTTCTGGCTGGTACAATAACACTTCTATTGCTCATCATTGTTGTTCAATGACAAACATCATACTTACAGGTCTGTGCTCAGTGAACTCCACTGCTCCCGCTCCACAGACCTCACCTCATCAATGGGACATCTGGAGGGATGCAGCTATGTACTCGTGGTGATGACTATGAGATGAAAACGCACGCTGCCACACCTCCTCATCTCGCTGCCCAAGAGTGAGCAGTACAGGACGGGGAGCGGGCACATTTTCCAGAGAATTCAGGGAAAATTGCTAGTGGCGCTGTTACTACCACAGTCTATGGACAGGTCTGGCAAATTGACCATAAACATTCATAGGATATTGTATCAACAGCGCCACTGTAACATTTCAGGTCATGGAGGTGTACTACACCCAAAAAATTTAAGTCTGATGAGTAATAACATTGGAATGAATCACTCAGCAGTGGAAGGTCCCGTCTTTTGCTCACTGGCCCTGTAAAAATATAGGAAAAATAGGAAAAGTAAATGAGCCGATTGCCTCCAAATTCTATGTTTCATTTTTGAGCATGTAATGGTGCTAATCTCCCTGCTAATAATTGGTCTGCGTAGTGAACTGATAATGCATTGGGGTGCTCTAAGCCATGGGCGTCCAACGTGAGGCCGGGGGCCAAAGGGGGCCTGCTGGAACACAGGGTGCAACCCGCTTAAACATTTTAGTAAAAACCATATTAACTAGCACACATGAACTAGTGGACCAGTAAGGCCTAACAGACTACCGAAAGTATCAGTATCTCATTGACTTGTTCAGTAAATAAATCCAGACTACAGTCATCATTGTTATCAATAAAAAAAAATTACGCTTCCCTCACATGTATGGCTTTCTGGTTGTGCAGCTCACGATGGAAAAAACATAGACGCCTCTGGCCACCGGTCTCTAGGGATAATCCCCTGGCCACTGGTCTCTAGGGGTAAGCCCCTGGCCACCAGTCTCTAGGGGTAAGCCCCTGGCCACTGGTCTCTAGGGGTAAGCCCCTGGCCACTGGTCTCTAGGGGTAAGCCCCTGGCCACCAGTCTCTAGGGGTAAGCCCCTGGCCACCGGTCTCTAGGGGTAAGCCCCTGGCCACCGGTCTCTAGTGGTAAGCCCCTGGCCACTGGTCTCTAGTGGTAAGCCCCTGGCCACTGGTCTCTAGTGGTAAGCCCCTGGCCACTGGTCTCTAGTGGTAAGCCCCTGGCCACTGGTCTCTAGTGGTAAGCCCCTGGCCACTGGTCTCTAGAGGTAAGCCCCTGGCCACTGGTCTCTAGTGATAAGCCCCCGGCCACTGGTCTCTAGGGGTAAGCCCCTGGCCACCGGTTTCTAGGGGTAAGCCCCTGACCACCGGTCTCTAGTGGTAAGCCCCTGGCCACCGGTCTCTAGGGGTAAGCCCCAGGCCACCGGTCTCTAGGGGTAAGCCCCTGGCCACCCGTCTCTAGGGGTAAGCCCCAGGCCACCGGTCTCTAAGGGTAAGCCCCAGGCCACCGGTCTCTAGGGGTAAGCCCCTGGCCACTGGTCTCTAGGGGTAAGCCCCTGGCCACTGGTCTCTAGTGGTAAGCCCCTGGCCACCGGTCTCTAGGGGTAAGCCCCTGGCCACCGGTCTCTAGTGGTAAGCCCCTGGCCACCGGTCTCTAGTGGTAAGCCCCTGGCCACTGGTCTCTAGTGATAAGCCCCCGGCCACTGGTCTCTAGTGGTAAGCCCCCGACCACCGGTCTCTAGTGGTAAGCCCCTGGCCACCGGTCTCTAGTGGTAAGCCCCTGGCCACTGGTCTCTAGTGGTAAGCCCCTGACCACCGGTCTCTAGGGGTAAGCCCCTGGCCACTGGTCTCTAGGGGTAAGCCCCTGGCCACTGGTCTCTAGTGGTAAGCCCCTGGCCACTGGTCTCTAGTGATAAGCCCCCGGCCACTGGTCTCTAGGGGTAAGCCCCTGGCCACCGGTTTCTAGGGGTAAGCCCCTGACCACCGGTCTCTAGTGGTAAGCCCCTGGCCACCGGTCTCTAGGGGTAAGCCCCAGGCCACCGGTCTCTAGGGGTAAGCCCCTGGCCACCCGTCTCTAGGGGTAAGCCCCAGGCCACCGGTCTCTAAGGGTAAGCCCCAGGCCACCGGTCTCTAGGGGTAAGCCCCTGGCCACTGGTCTCTAGGGGTAAGCCCCTGGCCACTGGTCTCTAGTGGTAAGCCCCTGGCCACCGGTCTCTAGGGGTAAGCCCCTGGCCACCGGTCTCTAGGGGTAAGCCCCTGGCCACTGGTCTCTAGTGGTAAGCCCCTGGCCACCGGTCTCTAGGGGTAAGCCCCTGGCCACCGGTCTCTAGGGGTAAGCCCCTGACCACCGGTCTCTAGTGGTAAGCCCCTGGCCACCGGTCTCTAGGGGTAAGCCCCAGGCCACCGGTCTCTAGGGGTAAGCCCCTGGCCACCGGTCTCTAGGGGTAAGCCCCTGACCACCGGTCTCTAGTGGTAAGCCCCTGGCCACCGGTCTCTAGGGGTAAGCCCCAGGCCACCGGTCTCTAGGGGTAAGCCCACGGCCACTGGTCTCTAGGGGTAAGCCCCAGGCCACCGGTCTCTAGTGGTAAGCCCCTGGCCACCGGTCTCTAGGGGTAAGCCCCAGGCCACCGGTCTCTAAGGGTAAGCCCCTGGCCACCGGTCTCTAGGGGTAAGCCCCTGACCACCGGTCTCTAGTGGTAAGCCCCAGGCCACCGGTCTCTAGGGGTAAGCCCCTGGCCACCGGTCTCTAGGGGTAAGCCCCTGGCCACCGGTCTCTAGGGGTAAGCCCCTGGCCACCGGTCTCTAGGGGTAAGCCCCTGACCACCGGTCTCTAAGGGTAAGCCCCTGCCATTTTAAGGACCTAGAAATGCAGCTGACTGGAGGCTTCATTGAAGTTGCCTACGTGTCCTATAAGAGTTGGTACTCTGCTAAAGAAGAATTACTGATAGCATGCTACTTTCTCTTATTTGAAGTAGCATTTTGTTATCATAATACATGCGCACACACATCCATCCACACAATATAATCTAGATTTTTTTTGCATGAAATAGCATGTGCTTTTTATCAACAGGATGGGGGAAGTAATTTCTCTTTGCACTCCTCACATCCTGTTCAGGAGAGTACACTGTACTATGTAAAATACTTCAGGATATGGTGAGCGCAAAAATAAATTCTTCCCCCGCCTGCAGATAAACAGAACATGCGTTATTACATTATGCTTAGTCTTATCAACGAATGGAAAGGTTTTCCTACATATCTGTCAAAGAAGAGAAATGTTTACTTTTCAGCAGAATGAAGGTAGATTGTGCAATGTCCTAGACACGTTTTTACCTGTCTGAGTAATTTGTGTAAAGTGCTGGATGTTAGGAATCTGGGGTATTATATATAGAGAGGTGTGATATGTCAGATGTGTGCTATGCACAGGCTGGTTTATGATATATAGAGAGGTGATATACACAGGTTGGTGTGTGATATATACAGAGGTGATATACGCAGGTTGGTGTGTGATATATACAGAGGTGATATACGCAGGTTGGTGTGTGATATATAGAGAGGTGATATACGCAGGTTGGTGTGTGATATGTAGAGAGGTGGTATACGCAGGTTGGTGTGTGATATATAGAGAGGTGATATACGCAGGTTGGTGTGTGATATATAGGGAGGTGATATACGCATGTTGGTGTGTGATAAATAGAGAGGTGATATACACAGGTTGGTGTGTGATATATAGAGAGGTGATATACACAGGTTGGTGTGTGATATATAGAGAGGTGATATATAGAGAGGTGATATACACAGGTTGGTGTGTGATATATAGAGAGGTGATATATAGAGAGGTGATATACACAGGTTGGTGTGTGATATATAGAGAGGTGATATACTCAGGTTGGTGTGTGATATATAGAGAGGTGATATATAGAGAGGTGATATACACAGGTTGGTGTGTGATATATAGAGAGGTGATATATAGAGAGGTGATATACACAGGTTGGTGTGTGATATATAGAGAGGTGATATACTCAGGTTGGTGTGTGATATATAGAGAGGTGATATACGCAGGTTGGTGTGTAACATAGTAATTTTGGTTGAATAAAGACACAAGTCCATCAAGTTCAACCTTCTCTTTATACCCCAGTAATTTTATAGCTTTCCTGCTACCAATTAGTCTTTATCAGACCTGCCAGGACCATCATGGAATTCCGGGCTCCCCGCATGTGCGTGGGGCCGGTCCTTAACCCTCTGAGTGCCAGAGGGGTACGCAAATATTTACATCCTGGCCTGTTGGTGGCGCTGGAGGACTGAACATGTACAGCGCTGGTCTAGGCAATACCAAGGTGATTTTATTATCTCTGTTCTACTAAAACTATCAACAAATCCCCCCAACCCTCATTATGTGATTATTTGTGCATATGCACTCTGATCAGAGAGATGACCAACGGGAGAGACCAGCTGGACCATAGGGGTCATGTAAAACCCCCAGGTTAATGTAGATTTAAATGTAACTTTTAATACCATTACTGTTCCATGGGTCTACAACCAATCGCTTTGTAATGCAGTGGAGACGTTTGTAGCAATTAAAGGGTTAAAGAAAACCATTTAAATGTACGGTAACTTTCACTGGCCCCCCTGTATTGCAGTTGGTTCGCCCCATAGCTGCTGCTTTATCAGGGTTGGATTTCCATCCCAGACTTCAGCAGGAGGAGGTGCTCTAGATGCCCTTTGCCCCACACTTGGCCACGCCCCCATTAACCACAAGGCCCCTCCTTCAGCCTCATCTACTATTTCCTGACGCAGAAAACAAAAAGCCTTTAACTCCTCGTTTGCCGCAGAGGTCTCTGCGTTGGAGATCTCTAGCATCCAAGGGGTCAAACAATAGCCTTCAGCACAATTGAATAAGCTGGAGCTAGATAATTAGATAATAATCATAACAAGGTTTAAAGGAGCAGTAAACTTTTTTTATGAAAAAATATATATTGTAGGGATTTTCCTATTGAGTAAAATAAGGGTACTCCCACTGCCGAGAGATTTATATTTCCAGAGTTATTACAGTTTAAACCCATGTTTTTTTTTTACATTAGCAGTGCCCTCTAGTGGTCAAATTCTAATTAGATTTCCTGTTAGATTCTAATGGAGAGGAAAGTCAGAAAAGTCAGACATACAGTTCTCCGTAGAATGTGATAGATACTGCTGAGTCACTTCCTGTCAGTTGGAGCTATCAGGAAGTAAACACAGTAAATTCACTTCCTGTCAGTTAGATCTATCAGGAAGTAAACACAGTAAATTCACTTCCTGTCAGTTAGAACTATCAGGAAGTAAACACAGTAAATTCACTTCCTGTCTGTTAGATCTATCAGGAAGTAAACACAGTAAAATCACTTCCTGG
Source organism: Rhinophrynus dorsalis (assembly GCA_037306005.1). Classification (NCBI taxonomy): domain Eukaryota; kingdom Metazoa; phylum Chordata; class Amphibia; order Anura; family Rhinophrynidae; genus Rhinophrynus; species Rhinophrynus dorsalis. Next base: position 7,192,003 of record CM074723.1, on the reverse strand, counting down.
TTATTTAAACTGCTATAAATTTTGAGTAAAACATCTGACAGCGATGGGAGTGACCTTGCTTTATTCAGCAGGAAATGCTCTGTAAAATATGTGTTTTCATAAAAAACAGTTTACTGCTCCTTTGAGGGACATTGAGATGGCTCTGGCCGCACCCACAATTTATGTGGGTGTAGCCAGCACACCTGAAGCACCGCCCCCTCAGAATCTGGAGTTCTAGACAGCTGCCTACTCTGCTTATTAGGAAATCCGGCCCTGTCCTTTATGACTTGGGATCCGACATTCAAAGTAAAGAGAGCGCTCCTGGTGCAAACCAAACTCACAGTGGGGTAGGGTGACCAGACCGCCCCTTTACCTGGGAAATACATACTGCAGGGCTGAGTTGGTTTCAGTGCACCCCCAAAATCTGCATATTCCACGTGCTCCCGATTAACCCTTTAAAGTTTGGCTCTCAAAGGCTGAATGGGGAAGTACGCTCAGCTTACCTTGTGGGACAAATAAAAAATCCCCAAATTCCTATTGATAGAAATGGGGATTTTAGCATTCAAGGGGTTAAAAAGTCTCTTGTTAATTGATGGGAATTCTCGTGTTTATCACTTGTGGTGCATAGGACCCTTTTTATAACACAGAACATTTCCTCTGTGTTTTAAAGGAATATTAACATCTTACATAATAATTAGCTAAAACGTGTGTAACACCGCAGTCATGCGCAGTAGAGACTGCCTGCACCGTGGCTGATACAGAGCTGGACGCGGTGCGGGCAGTCTCTACTGCGCATGACTGCCCCGCGTCGGCTGCCAGTGGCACTGTGACCCGTGTAACGGACTGTTCAACTAGTTATTATAATATATTACAGGGTTTATTCCACTGAGTAAATCACACGCACACGCTTACACACATACACACACACATGCACATTCACACACTCTGAAAGCTAAGTGAAGTTTTGTTCAATACTTTTTGCAGCTAACTCTTACATTTTTCGGTGCAGTACCTTCATGACCTGAAACGTTATGATGGCGCTGTTGCTATAACTATCTGTGAACAGCTATTAAAGGGATAGTAATGTTTCATAATAAAAGCAGCTCTAATTAATCATCATAGTATTTGGACTTTGGAGAGTGTTATTTCACTAATGTCAGAGTTGTAGTTCAAGAGTAATTCAATGACAAAGTATCCCCCTCCCGCCCCTTTTACTGATGTAACACTGATCAGCCAGATCAGAAGGGAGGTGCCCAGGTAGACTGCAGAGAGGGACAATCTTCAATTAAGATAAGGGAAAAACCTGAAAAACTTGTCAAGGTGGTCAGGGCTTTCATTGTTCTCATAGGAAGAAGATTGTCTCCTGCTGTTATCTGTCTGGTCTATGGACTGGATTCCACATCTGAGAAAAGATGGATTACACTAGGTAAAAGGGGCGGGAGGGGAAACTTTGCTTGTGAATATCTCTCAAACTATAAAGGTTTGAGAGATAAGACTTATATCATTCTTCATGTTTTTTTAATGCCTACAAAATAAAATAAAGATTAAGTGAAGTATTACTATCCCTTTAACAGTGACATCAACACTCTGCAGGCCTCTGTAAAAACAGAACCACTGTAACACTGAAGGCCAGGAAGTTACTGCACCCAAAAAGTTGAATTGCAATAACTTTTGAATAAAGTATCACCCAGCAGTGGGGGTACCCTCTGAACCCTTGTTTTACCCATCAGGATAAACCCTGAAATGGATGTGCAATAAATATTCTCCGTACTGTGTGATAGTATCCCTTTAACCTTGTAAATTGTCGGCCTCGGTGTATTTATATTTCTCACAGCGCAGCAGGTTATTTCTCATTTTGTAACGTGCAGTAAAATTCCAGATTTATTATATTTCCATTTAAGGACACTGAGTTATTTTTAAAGGCTCTTTCTTCTCTCTCCGTCTCTCTCACTCTCTTCAAGTCCAGTTTGTATTTTTCTGTCCCTGTAAAAGCTTTCTGCATCAGAGTGGTTAGGGTTTATTAAAGGGGAACTTTTCCCATAGAAATAAGTGTTTCTTATTTACTTTACCTAGGTAAACTGTTACACACAGTAATTATATAGATACGCCTGACTGCTGTATGATGGGCTCCTACCTAGGTAAGTGCTTCTGTTACACACAGTAATTATATACATACGCCTGACTGCTGTGTGATGGACTCCTACCTAGGTAAGTCATTCTGTTACACACAGTAATTATATAGATACGCCTGACTGCTGTATGATGGGCTCCTACCTAGGTAAGTACTTCTGTTATACACACAGTAATTATATAGATACACCTGACTGCTGTATGATGGACTCCTACCTAGGTAAGTGCTTCTGTTACACACAGTAATTATATAGATACACCTGACTGCTGTATGATGGACTCCTACCTAGGTAAGTGCTTCTGTTACACACAGTAATTATATGGATACGCCTGACTGCCGTATGATGGACTCCTACCTAGGTAAGTGCTTCTGTTACACACAGTAATTATATAGATACACATGACTGCCGTGTGATGGACTCCTACCTAGGTAAGTGCTTCTGTTACACACAGTAATTATATAGATACACATGACCGCTGTGTGATGGACTCCTACCTAGGTAAGTGATTCTGTTACACACAGTAATTTTATGTCAGAACGGAGGCTCATATTATGCTTAAACTTCCTCACTGCTTCCCTCAGCAGCAAAGATTAAATTTATTGTTTTACACAATCCAAAAGAAAAAACTTCAGTATGGAAACTCCCCTTTTCAAACCCACCAATCACAGTCTATAAGCCCCCCTTCAAACAGTGATATCCTCCAAACATCTTCCTCTTCTTTGCTGCTCCCTCAAGGATACAGGTCATGTATTTTTTGCTTTTCAATTTGTATTGTTTTATTGAAATTCTGTATTATTAAATGGTGGCTTTATTTTTTACATATTTTGTGTTTTCTGGTTTGTTCTTTTCTTTGTAATGGTTTCAAGCTGTTTCAAATTTGGTATTTGATCTTGGTGCCTGCTCTCTCCCTCTGTGTCTTATTACTACCACTGTGGTGTGTCTTGCCGATCCGGGTGTTCTATTTTGTACCCGGTTGATGTGCGGCCGTTTGCCTTTTGTGGCTTAATTTTTCTATTTGACGCGGTCGGTCTCTTCTTGTCAGAGCCGCCGCGGGTTTTCTTGCGCATGCGCTTGGGTTTTTCTCTTTCTTCCCCTTCTTGTCATCTTACCTTTCTGACGCGGCTGATCTCCGTTCTGTTCGGCCGCGCTGCGCATGCGCAACTGTAACTTTTCTATGTGGCCATTTTAAATAAACCCTTTTCCCTCCACCATTTAACGCAGCATATCCGTGGGTTAGCATCCATTTTGTGGAGTAAAACCTAGCGGATCTGCTGCGTTCGGTGTGTGGGGAGAGTGTATCTCTGTTCTTTTGCCTTTTCAGGTACTTTACTTAGTTTTTTCCTCTGTATTATACAGTGGGTTATAGTGTAGTGGTTAAGGCTCTTGCCCTTTGACTGTTAGTCCTGGGTTCAATTCCAGGCATTGCCAGTGAAATTTAATAGTTATTCCAAATTTGAAAAATATTGTTTTTCTTATCCACAATATTTATTAATTTTATTGGTGCACTTCTGCAGTGTTTGTTCTGTTTCTTTTACAGTCTTGGGCATATATATAAAATTTCTTGATTAAGATGCAGTCCTCCAGCGATGAAGGTGTTAACCCCGCGTTGCCTGTTGCTTCTCAGCCTGGGCTTTCTGTTCCTCTGTCCGCTGGGGTGTGGGGGGGATCCAGCTTGGGGGGTTCTGCGGATCACCCCGGGTTGGCGCTCTCCTCTATGGCCAGCGCTCAGAGTGCTACCTTTCAGGCTGTGATGGAACAGTCAATGCAGGCAATGATTGCCAAAATGTCTGCATCTTTTAGGGAGTCTGTCACTTCAAAAATGACTCCTTTGACCCCGGCAGTGGGAAGTACTGCACGTGATGCTCCCATCACGTCCATTCAGGCCATCTCTCAGACGGCCGCCAATGTCGCTGGAGGTAAGCGTTCTGCAAAACGCAAACATTTGAATAACTATGAGTCCATGGCTAATATTACTAACAAACGGCTTTCTACAGAGAGTTCAGTCTCCGTCCCACTTCAAAGACCCTCACCTCAGGAGGAAGTACAACTGAAGAAAAAGAAGGCTCGTAGAGCCAAGCCGGACTCCTATTGCTCCTCTTCTGATTCCTCTGATGAGGATTGGGTTATTCCCTCTCCGCATCAGTCCTGCTCTGGGGAGGAGGTTGCCGATCATCCTGTTTCTGAAGAGGCTTCTGATTTGTCTGGGGGTGGTCCCTCTGCGGTTGTAGACATGCAGGGTTACCCTCTTTTTGACCCGGAAGCCATTCGGCATCCTCGTTCCTCAGAGTGGTCCCCTATGGACCATATTTCAAAATATGTGGAGCTGCGGGTTCGTAAGCCTTTATCCAAAGAAACCCGTAATAAACTTCGGGCTGAGTGTCCTCGCCCCTCTGTATCTAATAAGGCTTGCGAGACCCCTGAACTGGATGCCAAATTGGTCCAGTTTCTTACTAAATCAGGGAAAGATCCTAGAAAGGGCATTGATAGATCACTCAAGTCATGTCAGGACAAGCTCTTAGATGTGTTTGGTCCTTTAACAAAAATCTTTGAACTGGCGGAAAATGCCCTTTCAAACGATACCCCTGTGGATGTTCACGTCCTTCGAGGTTGGATCCAACGTGCAATTTGTTTCCTGGGAAACGCTAATTCTGCCCTTTCGGCCGAGCGGCGTAGGGCTATTTTAATGAAGGTGGATCCTAAGTTGGCTGATTTGGCTCTTACCGAACCGGGTCCTGCCGCTTCGGGGTTGCTTTTTGGAGATTCCTTCATTAAGGAGCTAGGTAAATTCGTTTCAACATTTACTGCCCTAGATAAGGCCCAAACTTCTCTTAAAAAAGTCTTTCAGCCCAAGGTTTTTGCCAGGGCCGGGCGAGGCAGAGGTCGCTCCCCCGGCCGATACGCACCTCCACAACGCAGGTTTCAGACCTCCAGTACTCCAGTGTATCGGGGCCAACCTCCACAGGACTAGAGATATGGGGGCCCTTTCTTTCCCTCTCGTGGCAGGCCTTGGCGGGCCAGAGGTTACAGAGGATCTGTTAAGTCAAGACCATATTCAGGTAAGTTTTCCTCTTTACCACAGGGTTGCTTCGGGGAAAGTGGGGGGCAGACTCTCCCATTTTTCCCCTCAGTGGGCAGCCATCACTTCAGATCTGTGGGTCCTTCAGACTGTAGCAGGCTATCAGATAGAGTTTTATTCACCTCCAGTACAGGAAATTCTTCCTACCCCTTTCCTTTTTTCCCGAGCAGACGATCTTCTAGTGGACCAGGAGATTTCAAACCTCCTTCAAAAACGGGCGATCGCCTTGGCTCCTATGGGTCCGACTGGCTTTGTCAGCAACATCTTCCTAGTTCGGAAGAAAGATTCAGGTCTTCGACCAGTCATCAACCTTCGGCTTTTGAACAATTTTGTACTATACCGCCATTTCAAAATGGAGGGAATTCATTGTCTTCGCGATCTTCTCCTCCTTGGGGATTGGCTCGCGAAAATAGATCTGAAAGACGCATACCTCACGGTCCCCATGGATCCTGCGTCTCAAGTTTTTCTCCAATTTTTGTGGCGGGGCAAGAAATGGCAGTTTATTTGCCTTCCCTTTGGCCTCTCTTCGGCGCCTTGGTGCTTTACGAAGCTATTAAAACCGGTTTTTCAGTTCCTCAGATCCCGCGGGGTCAGGATTATCATTTATCTAGACGACATGTTTCTCATGTCCCAGGAACGGTCCGTTCTTTTGGATCACATCGACTTGACCATTCGTTTACTGACTTCGCTCGGTTTCCTCATCAATTGGGACAAGTCGTCCCTCGTTCCGACTCATCGGCTGGAATTCCTGGGGTTTGTTGTCAATTCCCTGGAAGCTACGCTCAGCCTTCCCAGGTCGAAGGTGAAGTCTATTCGCAAGGAACTGCGTTCGGTTCTCAGAAAAGGACCGGATATCTCTGCGGACTCTGGCTCGGATTGTAGGTCTGCTCTCCGCCTCGATACAAGCAATATTTCCGGGCCCACTTCATTACCGGGCCCTGCAGAGATTGAAAGCGAAGCATCTACGTAGCGGTCTAAGTTATACAGACGTCGTCGTTCTGTCGTCAGATGCCCGAGAAGAATTAGTTTGGTGGCTCAAGCATCTGGACGCCTGGAACGGCAGAGCCATTTTTGGTACGGCCCCAGATGTTGTTATAGAATCCGACGCCAGTCTCGTTGGCTGGGGGGCCACATGTGGTTCGGTCTCTACAGGCGGAAAATGGTCCGTTTCGGAGGCAGAACTTCACATCAACTGTCTAGAACTGTTGGCAGGGTCTTTTGCCCTCAAGAGTCTAGCCAAGGATCAAGTGAATTGTTGTATTCTGCTTCGCATGGACAATGTGTCCGCGGTTCGGTACATCAATCGCTTGGGGGGGACGAAGTCCAAGCCGCTGGCAGACTTGGCCCGGGACTTTTGGCATTTCTGCCTGGATCGGAACATTTCCCTTCAGGCGGAATACCTCCCGGGGTTGTCCAACGCGGTGGCCGATTGGCACTCCCGATATTTGGTGGATCGCAGCGATTGGAGGTTGCATCGCGAGGTCTTCTCCCATATTTCGGATCTTTGGGGTCCATTCGAGCTGGATCTCTTTGCGTCCCGTCTCAATTGTCAAGTGCCTCGATTTTTCAGTTGGCGACCAGATCCGGAGGCTCTGGCTGTCGACGCGTTTCTCCAGACTTGGGGAGAAGGGCCTCTGTATGCGTTTCCTCCGTTTGCAATGATTTCCAGGACTCTTCTTATGATCAGACGACAGGGTTCCACGGTGGCTGTGGTGACTCCATTTTGGCCGGCTCAGCCGTGGTTCCCTCCTCTTCTGGAACTATCTTGCGACGTGCCTCGTCTGTTGCCTCTGTTTCCAACTCTTCTGGTGAACCCGGAAGGTATCCCTCACGAGTTGACTGTAGCAGGATCTCTTCAGTTGGTAGTTTGGCTCTTGTCGGGGGTTCCGACGGAACCTCTCCTTTTTCGGCGTCGGCTGAGTTCCTTTTACAGGAAGCGTGGGCGCCGGGTACCAGAGCTATGTACCAGTCCGCTTGGTCAGCTTGGGTACGTTGGTGTTTGGAACGGGGTTTGGATCCCGTTTCAGCATCTCCAGTGCAGGTGGTAAATTTTTTGTCATCTCTGTACGATTCCGGTAGGGCATATCGGACGATTAATACATATCGTTCAGCCATTTCTGCAGGACATAATTTGGTTGAGGGTACTCCTGTTGGTCAGTGTTCTCTAGTTTGTCGTTTGCTGCGTGGTATTCGTTTTTCTAGACCACCGCAGTCTCGATATCATACCTTTTGGGATGTTAACATTGTACTTGATTTTTTGGTGTCTTGGCCCTCAAATGCTATGTTGTCTTTAAAACAATTATCGGCCAAATTGACGATGCTCCTTTGCCTTATTTCCTTCAAGAGAGTGTCTGACGTTCATGCTTTAGACCTTCACTCTAGGTCTTTTACTCCGGACGGGGTACGTTTTGTCATTCACAGGCGCACTAAGACTAGTGCGAGGGTGGTGACTTATCCTGCCTTTCCGGAGCAACAGCAGTTGTGTGTTGTCAACTGTCTACAGGAGTATGAACGATGGACAGCCCCTTTGAGGAGTCCACGTTGGACACAACTATTGGTTTCCTTCCGCAAACCTCATCTCCCGGTGTCTTCTGCCACGCTGGCGAGATGGGTGCGTTGGGTAATGCAATTATCAGGCATTGACGTCTCCTTGTTCGGAGCGCATTCTTCCAGAGGTGCTATGGCATCTATGGCCATACATGCTGGTGGACGTTTGGAGGATGTACTTCGAGCAGCGGATTGGTCAAGGGAGTCCACTTTTATGGATTTTTATTTTAAACCTATTGTACATGTGGCTAGCCAGGTTGTTGATCAGCTTTGAACTAGCATAATATGAGCCTCCGTTCTGACATAAAATTCGTGGATTTTCCTAACTTATGTGATGGAAAGTCAGAATTTTATTAAAGACACGGAGGCGAATATTATCCCTCCCTTTCACTTATTTCCTATTTTTTCAGGTTGATGTCTACGGGTGATGTCTGGATACTCTTGTTCTGGTCATGTTCTGTACGCTGCAGTTAGCGTTCCTGTTCCAGGTCCTGTGGATCCCGCTGTTGGTTCCTGTTCGATGATTATTTCGGTTGATATTTCGGTCGCAGTTGATCGCAAGAAGAGGAAGATGTTTGGAGGATATCACTGTTTGAAGGGGGGCTTATAGACTGTGATTGGTGGGTTTGAAAAGGGGAGTTTCCATACTGAAGTTTTTTGTTTTGGATTGTGTAAAACAATAAATTTAATCTTTGCTGATGAGGGAAGCAGTGAGGAAGTTTAAGCATAATATTCGCCTCCGTGTCTTTAATAAAATTCTGACTTTCCATCACATAAGTTAGGAAAATCCACGAATTCTATGTCAGAACGGAAGCTCATATTATGCTAACTCTCTCCACTGCCCCTTTAAGCAGCAAAGGAAAATTTATTTGCAAAAAAACCAACAGGCAAGAAAAAACACATTTGCATATCATCACTCCTCCCCCCAACCAATCACAGTCCATATATCCCCAAACATGTAGTGACGTTAACTGCATCTAATCCTCTTTCCTTTGCTGCTCCCTTGGGAACAGGTCATGTATTTTTTTGCTAGTGTGTTTTACTGTATTGTACATGGTCTGTTCTTTCTTTCTTTCTTTTTTCTAGGTTATTTCTAGCTTTGTGCTTCAAGTGAGATACTATTGGTGCTATGTCTGGCGGGGCGGAGGGGGTTTCCATCCCTGTGCAGCAACCTGGACGCTTGGGACTGGATCCTTCCTCCGCTCTTGGCAGTCAAGCTGCTCAATTCCAAACTTTTATGGAACAATCCATGCAAAACATGTGGACGAAAATGTCTGCTTCCTTTCTAGATTCTATGGCTTCTGCTATGACTAAAAAGACCCCGGCAGTGGGAAGTACTGCACATGATGCTCCCATCATGTTGACTCAGGCCGTCTCTCAGACGGCGGTTTGCTCTAAACCTGGAGGAAAACATAGTATGAAGCGTAGGCACTTGGGCTCTGACCCTGATCACTGCCACTCTAACAAGAGACACAGTGCTGAGACAACAGTTTGCACTACTGTAAGGCAACCACAAGATAAAGGCGGTGTTGACCAGTGTGGCTCTGTCCCACTATCCAGACCCTCACCTCAGGAGGAAGTTAAACTGAGGACTAAGAAGGCTCGCAGGGCCAAACCTGACTCCTATTGTTCCACTTCCGAGTCTTCGGATGAGGACTGGGGGCTTCCACCTCCTCAGGAGTTTTCTTCTGATGGGGAGGTGGAACCTCAGCCTACGGCTGTGGCTTCTGGGTCGTCCGGGGATACCTCCCATCCCCTGTTGGATGTGCTGGGGTGTCCTTTGTTCGACCCAGAGGACATTCGCCATCCTCGTTCGGCCGAGTGGTCCCCTATGGATCAGGTCTCGAAATATGTGGAACAATGGGTGCGTAAACCCCTTAGTAAAGATACGCGAAACAAATTGAGAGCGGAGTGTCCCCGTCCTTCCGTGGCCAATAAGGCATGTGACACACCTGAGTTAGACCCAAAAATGGTCAAATTTATTAGTAAGTCGGGCAAGGACCCGAGGAAGGGTATTGACCGATCGCTTCGGTCCTGTCAGGACAAGCTTCTCGATGTTTTGGGCCCATTAACAAAGATGTTTGAGCTTACTGAACGCGCCCTGGTGTCTGCATCCCCGGTGGACGTTCAAGTTCTCCGGGGATGGATTCAGCGGGCAATTTGTATTGTGGGTAATGCCAATTCGGCACTTTCAGCTGAAAGACGCAGGGCCATTCTCATAAAAATTGACCCAAAATTATCTGAGATGGCGGTTTCTGAACCAGGCCCATCGGCACAAGGCCAATTATTTGGGGACAGTTTCATCAAGGATCTGGGGAAATTTGTTACGGCTTTCACAGCCTTAGATAAAGCACAATCCTCTCTTAAGAAGGTGTTTCAGCCCCGTGTTTTCTCTAGGGCCGGGCGTGGCAGAGGTCGCTCTCCCGGCCGTACCGCACAGTCACAGCATAGATACCAGACCTCAAATGTCCCTATGTTTAGGGGACAACCTCCCCAAGATCAGACTTATGGGGGCCAATTTTTTCCCCAGAGAAGCAGACCCTGGAGACCCAGGACGAACAGAGGACAATTTAAGTCAAGATCATATTCTGGTAAGTCTCTTTCAAACTGTTCAGTTTCCGGTGGGAAAGGTGGGGGGCAGACTCTCCCATTTTTACCATCAGTGGGCTTCCATAACTTCAGATTCATGGATCCTTCAGACAGTGTTGGGCTATCAGATCGAGTTCTATTCCACTCCGATTCAACTGGCAGCTCCACATCCTTTCCTTTTTTCCCAACCAGACAATCTTTTGGTGGACAACGAGATTGCGGATTTGCGAAGAAAACGTGCTATTGCTTTGGCCCCCAGCAATTCGGTGGGGTTTCTCAGCAATATCTTTCTGGTAAGAAAGAAAGATTCCGGACTCAGACCGGTTATAAACCTTCGGTCCCTAAACGAGTTCGTTTTGTATCGGCACTTCAAGATGGAGGGCATTCATTGCCTCCGAGATCTTCTTTTGCCAACAGATTGGCTGGTAAAGATCGACTTGAAGGATGCTTACCTGACGGTACCCATGGCCCCGTCATCTCAGGAGTACCTTCAGTTTCTGTGGCGGGGCCGGAGATGGCAGTTCACCTGCCTGCCTTTTGGCCTATCTTCGGCGCCATGGTGCTTCACAAAGCTGCTGAAGCCTGTTGTTCATTTTTTACATTGCCGAGGGGTTCGAATTATAATTTATCTGGACGACATGCTGATCATGTCGCAGGATCAGGAGATTCTTCTTTCCCACGTCGAGTTGACCCTCCGTCTTCTGACGTCGCTAGGGTTTCTCATCAATTGGGAGAAATCAGTGTTGGTCCCGTCTCATCGTCTGGAATTCCTGGGGTTTCTGATAGATTCCGTTCAAGTAACTTTGAGTCTCCCAGGACCGAAGGTGCGGTCCATCCGCAAGGAGCTTCGGTCGGTCCTGAGGAAGGGACGGATTTCATTGAGAGTTTTAGCTCGGATAGTGGGCCTTCTTTCGGCCTCCATCCAAGCCATATTTCCGGGTCCCCTGCATTATCGGGCCTTACAGAGACTGAAGGCCAGGCATTTACGTCTCGGCCTAAGCTACGCAGACTTTGTAGATCTTTCTTCCGACGCTCGGGAAGAATTGGTCTGGTGGCTCAAACATTTAGACGCCTGGAATGGCAGGGCCATTTTCGGTTCCTCTCCCGATGTGGTTATAGAGTCCGACGCCAGTCTCGTAGGTTGGGGCGCCAGACGGGGCGCTCTGTCAACCGGAGGGAAGTGGTCTCCCAGCGAGGCAGAACTACACATAAATTGTCTGGAACTTTTGGCAGGGTCTTTCGCCCTCAAAAGTTTGGCGAAGGATCAGGTGAACTGTTGTGTTCTTTTAAGGATGGACAACGTGTCCACTGTGAGGTATATCAATCTCCTCGGCGGCACGAAATCCAAACGGTTGGCGGAATTGGCTCGGGATTTCTGGCATTTCTGCCTGGATCGCAATATTACAGTTCAGGCAGAATACCTTCCTGGTTTGTCCAATGCGGTGGCCGATTGGAATTCCAGATTCCTGGTCGATCGCAGCGACTGGTTGTTACATCGGACTGTTTTCGCGGTCATTTCGGACCTTTGGGGTCCGTTTCAGATAGACCTTTTTGCGTCCCGTCTGAATTGCCAGATTCCGAGGTTTTTCAGTTGGAGGCCGGATCCGGAAGCTCTGGCGTTAGACGCTTTTCTGCAACCTTGGGGTCAGGATACAGTTTATGCGTTCCCTCCTTTCGCCATGATTGCTCGTACTATTCTCACCATCAGAAGACAGGAGGCGACAGTAGCGTTAGTAACTCCTCTTTGGCCTGCTCAGCCTTGGTTCCCTCAGTTGTTGGAACTGTCCTGCGACGTTCCGCGATTACTACCTCTGTTTCCATCCCTTCTGGTGGATCCAGACGGGTCTCCTCACGACTTGATAATCGCGGGCTCTCTTCAGTTAGTTGTGTGGCTCCTGTCGGGGGTTCCTTCAGTGCCTCCTCTTTTTCGGCATCGGCTCAGTTCCTTTTGGAGGAATCATGGGCACCGGGTACAAGATCCATGTATCAGTCCGCCTGGTCCGCTTGGGACCGTTGGTGCTTGGAACGGGGTTTGGATCCCGTATCGGCATCTCCCGTGGAAGTTGTGAACTTTTTGTCCTTTCTGTTTGACCAGGGGAAAGCTTACCGTACAATTAATACGTATCGGTCGGCTATTTCTGCGGCTCATAGTTATTTTGAGGGTGCTCCGGTTGGTCAATGCGCTCTGGTGTGTCGTCTTCTCCGGGGAATCAGATTTTCCAGACCTCCGCAATCACGTTATCTTTCTTTGTGGGATGTTAATGCGGTGCTTGAGTTCCTGGAGGCTTGGCCTCAGAATAATGTTTTAACGTTAAAACAAATTTCTGCTAAATTGACTATGTTATTATGTCTTATTTCATTTAAGAGGGTGTCGGACGTTCATGCCTTAGACCTTCATTCTAGATCTTTTACTCCGGAGGGTGTGCGATTTGCCATTCGCAGGCGTACTAAAACTAGTATGCGGGCGGTGGTTTATCCAGCTTTTCCTGAGAGACCACAATTGTGCGTAGTTCAGTGTCTTAAGGCATATGAGCGTCGGACGGCTCTTCTGAGGAAACTGGGTGGACTAAATTGCTGATTTCATTTCGCAAACCGCATCTTCCGGTGTCTTCGGCCACGTTGGCAAGATGGGTGCGCTGGATCATGCAATTGTCTGGCATTGACATATCTCTGTTCGGTGCACATTCTTCCAGAGGTGCTATGGCGTCTATGGCCCTGCAAGTTGGGGGTCGTTTGGAGGATGTTCTCCGAGCAGCGGATTGGTCTAGGGAGTCCACCTTTAGGGATTTTTATTTTAAACCGGTGGTACATGTGGCTAGTCAGGTTGTGTCTCAGCTTTGAACTAGCATAATATGAGCTTCCGTTCTGACATAGAATTCGTGGATTTTCCTAACATCTGTGATGGAAAGTCAGAATTCTATTAAAGACACGGAAGCGAATATTATCCCCCCCATTTACCCTCCCCTTTCATTATTCTCTTGTTTCTTCAGGTTGATGTATCCTGAGCGGCAGTGCTGTGTGGACGTGTTCTTTATGAGAATCTTTGTTGCCTGTCGGAGTTCCAGTTCCAGTTTGGACACTCAACGGTTGTTTGGAGTTCGGTTTTCCAGGATTGAGCAGTTTGGAGTTTTTCCTGTGCCAGTGTGGAGATGACCTGTTCTTCGGTCGCTTTGGTGGCAGAAAGAGGATTAGATGCAGTTAACGTCACTACATGTTTGGGGATATATGGACTGTGATTGGTTGGGGGGAGGAGTGATGATATGCAAATGTGTTTTTTCTTGCCTGTTGGTTTTTTTGCAAATAAATTTTCCTTTGCTGCTTAAAGGGGCAGTGGAGAGAGTTAGCATAATATTCGCTTCCGTGTCTTTAATAGAATTCTGACTTTCCATCACAGATGTTAGGAAAATCCACGAATTATATAGATACACCTGACTGCTGTATGATGGACTCCTACCTAGGTAAGTGCTTCTGTTACACACAGTAATTATATAGATACACCTGACTGCTGTATGATGGATTCCTACCTAGGTAAGTCCTTGTGTTACACACAGTAATTATATAGATACACCTGACTGCTGTATGATGGATTCCTACCTAGGTAAGTACTTCTGTTACACACAGTAATTATATAGATACACATGACTGCTGTGTGATGGATTCCTACCTAGGTAAGTGCTTCTGTTACACACAGTAATTATATAGATACACCTGACTGCTGTATGATGGACTCCTACCTAGGTAAGTGTTTCCCTTACACACAGTAATTATATAGATACACCTGACTGCTGTATGATGGACTCCTACCTAGGTAAGTGCTTCTGTTACACACAGTAATTATATAGATACACCTGACTGCTGTATGATGGACTCCTACCTAGGTAAGTGTTTCCCTTACACACAGTAATTATATAGATACACCTGACTGCTGTGTGATGGACTCCTACCTAGGTAAGTACTTCTGTTACACACAGTAATTATATAGATACACCTGACTGCTGTATGATGGACTCCTACCTAGGTAAGTGCTTCTGTTACACACAGTAATTATACAGATACACCTGACTGCTGTGTGATGAACTCCTACCTAGGTAAGTGCTTCTGTTACACACAGTAATTATACAGATACACCTGACTGCTGTGTGATGGACTCCTACCTAGGTAAGTGCTTCTGTTACACACAGTAATTATAGAGATACACCTGACTGCTGTATGATGGACTCCTACCTAGGTAAGTGCTTCTGTTACACACAGTAATTATAGAGATACACCTGACTGCTGTGTGATGGACTCCTACCTAGGTAAGTGCTTTTGTTACACACAGTAATTATATAGATACACCTGACTGCTGTGTGATGGACTCCTACCTAGGTAAGTACTTCTGTTACACACAGTAATTATAGAGATACACCTGACTGCTGTGTGATGGACTCCTACCTAGGTAAGTCCTTCTGTTACACACAGTAATTATATAGATACACCTGACTGCTGTGTGATGGACTCCTACCTAGGTAAGTACTTCTGTTACACACAGTAAGTATATAGATACACCTGACAGCTGTGTGATGGACTCCTACCTAGGTAAGTGCTTCTGTTACACACAGTAATTATAGAGATACACCTGACTGCTGTGTGATGGACTCCTACCTAGGTAAGTGCTTCTGTTACACACAGTAATTATATAGATACGCTTGACTGCTGTGTGATGGACTCCTACCTAGGTAAGTGCTTCTGTTACACACAGTAATTATATAGATACGCTTGACTGCTGTGTGATGGACTCCTACCTAGGTAAGTGCTTCTGTTACACACAGTAATTATAGAGATACGCCTGACTGCTGTGTGATGGACTCCTACCTAGGTAAGTGCTTCTGTTACACACAGTAATTATAGAGATACACCTGACCGCTGTGTGATGGACTCCTACCTAGGTAAGTGCTTCTGTTACACACAGTAATTATATAGATACGCCTGACCGCTGTGTGATGGACTCCTACCTAGGTAAGTGCTTCTGTTACACACAGTAATTATATAGATACGCCTGACCGCTGTGTGATGGACTCCTACCTAGGTAAGCGCTTCTGTTACACACAGTAAGTATATAGATACACCTGACTGCTGTGTGATGGACTCCTACCTAGGTAAGTGCTTCTGTTACACATAGTAATTATATAGATACACCTGACTGCTGTATGATGGACTCCTACCTAGGTAAGTGTTTCTGTTACACACAGTAATTATATAAATACACCTGACAGCTGTATGATGGACTCCTACCTAGGTAAGCGCTTCTGTTACACACAGTAATTATATAGATACGCCTGACTGCCGTATGATGGACTCCTACCTAGGTAAGTGTTTCTGTTACACACAGTAATTATATAAATACACCTGACTGCTGTATGATGGACTCCTACCTAGGTAAGCGCTTCTGTTACACACAGTAATTATATAGATACGCCTGACTGCCGTATGATGGACTCCTACCTAGGTAAGTGCTTCTGTTACACACAGTAATTATATAAATACACCTGACAGCTGTATGATGGACTCCTACCTAGGTAAGCGCTTCTGTTACACACAGTAATTATATAGATACGCCTGACTGCCGTATGATGGACTCCTACCTAGGTAAGTGTTTCTGTTACACACAGTAATTATATAAATACACCTGACAGCTGTATGATGGACTCCTACCTAGGTAAGTGCTTCTCTTACACACAGTAATTATATACATACACCTGACTGCTGTGTGATGGATTCCTACCTAGGTAAGCGCTTCTGTTACACACAGTAATTATATAGATACGCCTGACTGCTGTATGATGGACTCCTACCTAGGTAAGTGCTTCTGTTACACACAGTAATTATATAGATACGCCTGACTGCTGTGTGATGGACTCCTACCTAGGTAAGCGCTTCTGTTACACACAGTAAGTATATAGATACACCTGACTGCTGTATGATGGACTCCTACCTAGGTAAGTGCTTCTGTTACACACAGTAATTATATAGATACGCCTGACTGCTGTGTGATGGACTCCTACCTAGGTAAGCGCTTCTGTTACACACAGTAAGTATATAGATACACCTGACTGCTGTATGATGGACTCCTACCTAGGTAAGTACTTCTGTTACACACAGTAATTATAGAGATACACCTGACTGCTGTGTGATGGACTCCTACCTAGGTAAGTACTTCTGTTACACACAGTAAGTATATAGATACACCTGACAGCTGTGTGATGGACTCCTACCTAGGTAAGTACTTCTGTTACACACAGTAATTATATAGATATACACCTGACCGCTGTATGATGGATTCCTACCTAGGTAAGTGCTTCTGTTACACACAGTAATTATATAGATACACCTGACTGCTGTATGATGGACTCCTACCTAGGTAAGTGCTTCTGTTACACACAGTAATTATATAGATACACCTGACTGCTGTGTGATGGACTCCTACCTAGGTAAGTGCTTCTGTTACACACAGTAATTATATACATACACCTGACCGCTGTATAATGGACTCCTACCTAGGTAAGTGCTTCTGTTACACACAGTAATTATATAGATACACCTGACTGCTGTATGATGGACTCCTACCTAGGTAAGTGCTTCTGTTACACACAGTAATTATATAGATACACCTGACTGCTGTGTGATGGACTCCTACCTAGGTAAGTGCTTCTGTTACACACAGTAATTATATACATACACCTGACCGCTGTATAATGGACTCCTACCTAGGTAAGTGCTTCTGTTACACACAGTAATTATATAGATACACCTGACCGCTGTATGATGGACTCCTACCTAGGTAAGTGCTTCTGTTACACACAGTAATTATATAGATACACCTGACTGCTGTGTGATGGACTCCTACCTAGGTAAGTGCTTCTGTTACACACAGTAATTATATAGATACACCTGACAGCTGTGTGATGGACTTCTACCTAGGTAAGTGCTTCTGTTACACTCATGGGACTTGGTGTCTGGGGAACCTATTGTAGCTGAGTCCTTTGGTAAAGTGGCCGGATGTATCCCGAAGGCTTTGAACCAAACCTGCTGTTCCAGATGCCAGGGTGCATGAGTCAGTGCGGAGCTGGCACATTTCTGCCCAGTTCCAGGTAACACAGGAGGAAGTGACTTTGCAGAACCATAAGTTCCAGACATATAAAATGACCTTCAGTAGATTATTCAGGATCATTGCTCGGTTCTCGGTATTTAGTGTCATGACAAAATGTACACAATTCTATCAATAATACCCTTTAACCCCTTAAGGACCGGGAAAATCAGAGGTGGATTTGACTTAAGGACCGGAGCAATTGTGACCTTTTTGACTATGTCTTTGTTCAACAGTGTTTTCCCTCTTAGGCTTTTATTCCACCCCCATAAATTATATACTGTTTTTTTACAAACAAATAGGACTTTCCTTTGATACCCTACTTATATGGATAACCCACCATTTACTTTATTAAAATTAAAGAAAAAGGTAAAAAAAATGTAAAAAAAACCCACCATTTTTGTTTTTTCTCTTGGGATCAATTGGGCGCAAAGGTTTAAATTTTTATGGAGACTGCATGAAAGGTATGACCAGTCAGTCATACCTACAAAATGAGCAGTTTAAAGTGGCCACCGTCCCCCCCTGGGTGAAAATCCCCATGTCCCTTTTTCCCACCCTATTTTCCCACTTTTTTGTTAATTACATTTGGCGGTGTGTGTAAGTGTATTACATGACTCCACAACAGTCACACTTCCAATTTTGTTTCTTCAGATGTTTTTTTTAAAAAATAAAATATTTTATTTGTAAAAAAAAAAAGTGTGTTGTTTTTACTTAAAAAAAAAAAAAAAAAAAAAAAAAAGTGTATTTAGCAGGTCAGAAATTGACCTGCATCTAGCCATCCTCCTGCACCAGCAGTGAAGGGGTTAACACCCCCAGCTGCTGTATTTTTTATTTCCACTAGGTGTCTCCTCTCTGCTTCTGTGTCCCTTACTTTGATGTAAGGGACGCATTGGCAGAGAGGAGACACTAGAGGCAGTAAGTAGCACTGCCTCATTCACAGATTTAGAATGCCGGTACATGTGATCGCTGACGCAGCGATCACATGACCCGGCACTACCGACAGAGGCTGAGACTGAACGGTCCGGTACTGGACCGCTCAGTCTCAGCCTGGAATGAATGGTAGCAGCGTGCACGGCGGCGCACTGCTACCATTTAACTCTTGACGTACCAGGACCGTCACTGATCCTTAAAGCAAATTTACCCTTGACGGTCCTGGTACGTCAAGGGTCGTTAAGGGGTTAAGTACCAGGAGGAGTGTACTTTGCACAACAGTCTAGCACTCAAATGGTTAAAGAAGTATCAAACTAAAACAAGATACCCCACTACTGACTTATAATTCGAGTTATTAAACTATTTAAAATCAAACAGTAACCGCTATGGGAGCTCTTAAAGGGATAGTAATGTTTCACAATAAAAGCAGCTCCAATTAATCTTTATAGTATTTGGGCCATGGAGAGTGTTATTTCATTACTGTCAGAGTTGTAGTACAAAAGGGGCGGGAGGGGATACTTTATCATTCAATTACTCTTGTACCACAACTCTGATAGTATTGATATAACACTCTCCACGGCTCAAATACTATGAAGGTTTATTGGAGCTTCTTTTATTATGAAACATTACTATCCCTTTAAATAATATGCTGTTGGATTGTGAAATGAATCTCTTGTATAATGACATTATCTGGGTCTCTGGGACGCTGCCTTCTGATTGGGTCATATCACCTTCTGATAAATGTAAAGAGGTAATAAAATGGAGACGTCTGGTCTTGCAATGTGTTATTATGTCTTACCTGGTATAATGCTGCAGGTCCTAGATCTGACTGACTCACAATACATGAGAATGACAGGTCCGTGTTTTACAGGTTCATGGCTGGAATCTAATATATCTGACAAGAATAGCAAAAGAATATTAATGTCACCTTTGCAGGGATGTGAATTAGAAACTGGGGCAAAGCTAATTAAAGGCAGTAGGTAATTTTAAGGAAGGCATTTTGCCACAATGCGTACCTATTTAACAGTCATGTTATGGATACGAGGTGCCTGGGAATTAAAGGCACAGAGTGTATGCCTGTACCCCATCTCTGTGATAAAGACAAGAGCTTTTCAGGGAAGCAGACAGCACCCTGAAGACTACCATCCATCTCAGCAGTTCAGCCCTTAAAGGGATAGTAATACTTAAAATGTGGGAAAAGTGGGAAAAACACCCCATTGATTTGTACATTTTTTTTGGAAATATTTGCACAGATTAAAGGAGTATATTATTCCATTTCATGTATGAAACTGCAGTGTCATATTAATTTCACAAAGAATATACTGCATGGCGCTGCAGCCAAGTACATAACAAGGTGACGCAACAGTGTACATCATATGTCAGCTTAAGAGCCCCCTTTTCTCTGTATATGAGGGGCCAGTGGCGTAACTATAGGGGTCACAGGGGTCGCACCTGCAACCAGGCCCGTGCACTCCAGGGGCCCAGCCGCCCCCTGCGACCCCTCCGTCTGGTGCCCGCAATCTGCTTCCGGTGCTCTAGTAATGCAGAGCGCTGTGAGATGACATCATCTAGTAATGCAGAGAGATGACATCATCTCCCAGCGCTCTGCTTTTCTTAGAGGACCTCGTGGGAGCTCCAGGGAGGTAGGAGATGGGGGCATTGTGGAGGGGGGCCATTGTGGTGGTGTGGGGGCCCGTGGCACTTTTTGCACCAGGACCCGGAGGCTTCTAGTTACGCCTCTGTGAGGGGCAAATCAATGTCTGGTCCCTGGTAAACATGGCCAGATTGGGATCATAGCTGGGACCCAGAGGAGAAGGACACAAAGAGTAGTACGAGACAGGGAAAGGCTAAAACAACACACAGTGAGAAAATGGCAACAAGCGCTGAGAATGACTGGACAGAAGGAAAGGGAAGGAGCGATGCAAGAAGAAGTGATTGGGCTCCATTAATACGTGGCACAAAAGGACCACATTTTTCTGTGGAGAAAAGGCTGATCAAGTACGTTCATGCCTTACTACCCCAAGTTGGCAGCCTCAGATGATGAGGATATATGGCTTACTTACCAGCAGTTCAGTTCTTCAGACTCTCTGGACCCTACGAGTTCCTTGCAGAATGCAGAGGTTTCCTCACCTCCCTCCATCACAACTCCACTTTCTGCACTTCCTAATGTGTCTGAGGATCCCATCACCAGACGTACCAGAGTCGTACATCCTCCAGTTAGATGGGAGCCAGAGGAGGTCCTTCACAGTTGTAAGTGACTTGAAGACATCTGTTTTTTCTCTGTTGTTCGTTTGTGTTCTGTCATTACAGGAAGGAAGGAGGTGTGATGTTCCAGGTTCGGTGGCAATGGGCGTGTTTTTCTCAGTGGCAGAGGCAGAAGCCACGGGGCCCTGGTACAAGAATTGCCATGGGTCTCCCAAACACATTGGCCACCTCCATGTTGCCCCCCATCTCCACATTGCCCCCATCTCCACATTCTCCCTCAATCTCCACATTGCCCCTTCCACAATGCCCTTCAATCTCCACATTGCCCCTTCCACAAAGCCCCCTTTCACATTGCCCCCATCTCCACATTGCCCCTTCCACAATGCCCCCATCTCCACATTGCCCCTAAATCTCCTACCTCCCTGGTGGTCCAGTGGCAGAGGACAAGTCTGTGCATCTTTCTGCACAGACCTCTTCTCCCACGCGGTCCTCTTTAGTAATGCAGTAATGAGATGATGTCATCTCCCAGTGCTCTGCATTACAAGAGTGACGGTCTGCTGGAGGGAATACTGATCTCCCTCTGGCAAACCGGCACTCTCATAATGCAGAGCCCTAGCGCTCTGCATTACTTAATTGCGGGTGTCAGGCGAGGAGGTCGCAAGGGGAGACTGGGACCCTGCAGTGATGGACTTGGTCGCAGGTGCAACCCCTGCGACCCCTATAGCTACGCCACTGCTCAGTGGGTCCTGATTTCACGTGGTTTCTGTGCTGGTAATGTTGGAGGTGTGCACATAGTATGAGACCAGCCTGGAGCACAAGACAGCAAACTGACAATCGCTCTGGAAAGATCATTATTGAGAGCCGGAACCAATCCTCAGTGGTTAGAGCAAATGAGGCCAACACAGCGGGACGGCTTCCTACCTGCACCACAGAGAAAGGGCTGGGTTGACTGTGGGACACATAGCCGTGCTTTTTGTGCTGGTTGTGCCCCGTAGTTATTGGTTGAGTGCCGGGGTGGGTGTCACCGGGTATTCAAGTTTGTAAATTCTCTCGTCACTTTTATCTTATCGGAGCTGACAGCCTCGCGGGGATAAGAAAAGAAAAATGTTTTTGTTCCCGCCCTCCCAATTTATTTAGTCTTGTCACAGCATTTGAGTTATGGTGGTTATGGTCTTCACCGGGGGGGAAGGGGTTAAGGCACTGTCAGAGGCTTAACTAGAAGCCACGGGGCCCTTGTGCAAGAATTGCCATGGTCACCCTGACCACATTGGCCCCCTCAACCACATTGGTTACCTCCACATTGCCCCCCATCTCCACATTGCCCCTTCCACAATGCCCCTCAATCTCCACATTGCCCCTTCCACAATGCCCCTCAATCTCCACAATCCCCCCAATCTCCACATTGCCCCCCAATCTCCACAATGACCCTAAATCTCCTTCCTCCCTGGTGGTCCAGTGGCAAAGGACAGGTCTGTGCCTCCTTCTGCACAGACCTCTTCTCCTGCACAGTCCTCTTCAGTAATGCTGAGCGCTGGGAGATGGTCATGTCCCTCCGGCAGACCGGCACTCTCGCAATGCAGAGCCACAGCGCTCTGCATTTCTTAATCGCAGGTGTCAGGCGAGGGGGTCGCAGGGGGCAGTCGGGCCCCTGGAGTGACGGGCCTGGTCTCAGGGGCGACCCCTGCGACCCCTATAGTTACGCCACTAGGAACTGTTATATTGCCTTACAGGTGTTTCGGGAGTTAGTCCACCCACATTGGCTAATGGCTCAGGGGGGACAGAGACTCTGGTGTTGGTGTGTATTATCGTGCCACCTGGCACATGCCAGGATGCACGCATATCGTCTACTGTTTGTATCAATGTTAATAAACCTGTGACCTTTTCTTACCCAAAACTGGTTTTCAGTCTGTTTTTATTGGGTGGGAAAGGGTACCTGGGTGGCTGTCTGGATTATGTTCCCCACTAGGCAGTCAAACTGGTGTACTCTAACAAAGGGAATCAGATGGTTGCTGCTTCGTTCCCCCACCTATGTGTCTGTGGAATTCCTGGAATACAGGACCCTAGACTGGGACACTGTGTAAGACACAGCAATAGGAGGATCAGTTTGTGTGTGTGTAACTAAAGGTGGATCTGTGTTTATTTGTAGGAAGTGTGTGTTTGTGTATCTGTAGGAGGATCACTGTGTGTGTGTTTGTGTATCTGTAGGAGGATCACTTTGTGTGTGTGTGTTTGAGTGAGTGTGTGTATCTGTAGGACAATCAGTGTGTTTTGCGTGTGAATCTGAAGGAGGATCATTTTGTGTGTGTATGTTTGTGTGTGTATCTGTAGGAAGATTAGTTTGTGTGTGTGTGTATTTGTGGTGTTCACAGAACAGCTGGAAGGCTATCAGGGTAACGTATCACAACATCGCCATGATAACCAAGCAATTAAAGCCAGAAGTGCAGGTGGCAGCTGAGGAACCACGTCATTCTTAGATAGCACAAACTCTTCCAGTCCAGTACAGGCCGTGTGCCAGTATAGAAGTCTTGTGCATGGAGCAGGAAGACAGCAGAATCCCATATCACAGCAAAGGACCTGCAGGAAAGTGTATCTGTAAGGGGAATAGTGGTACAACAGTACAGTATAGTTTTATTTGTACAAACGTGATCTGCATGGAAGAGTCATCAGAAGGAAACCTTACCTGCAACATCCCAAAGGCAACATCTGACATTTGCAAAACAACACTTAGATAAGCCAGAGGCATTTTGGAACCAAATGTTGCGGTCTGATGAAATTAAAATTGAACTCTTTGGCTACAACCACCCAAAGTACATTTGGAGAAAGAAATAATTAGAAGCATTTAATGAAAATAACACCTTGCCAACTGTTCAGCATGGCGGAGGATCTATTATGCTTTGGGGTTGTGTGGCAGCCAGTGGCACAGGAAATATCGTATGGGCAGAGGGAAGAATGGATTCTACTAATTATCATCAAATCCTTGAAGGTAATCTCCCACTGTCAGTGAAGAAACTGAAGCTGAAAAGGTGGTTGGATATTACAGCAAGACAATTATCCAAAACCTCAAAATCAACCATGAACTACTTCAAGAAACAAAAGCTTAAAGGTTTTGGAATGGACTTCACAGTCCCCTGACATGAATATTATTAATAATCTTTGGGTAGATCTCAAACATGTAGTGCATGAAAGATGACCTAAGAATATTTCTGAACTAGAAGCACCTGCAAGAACGAGTGTGAAAAAAATTCCTAAAGCAAGAATAGAAAGACTGTTAGCTGGTTACAAGATACGTTTGATGGCTGTGATTTCTGTTGAAGGGGGTGTTACTAAGTAATGAATGACAGGATGCCCAAACTTGCACATGACAAATTTTCTGTTTTATGTTTTCAATCTGTTAAATTCAGCAAATGAATAGTAACTGTATATTACAATTTGCAGATATATGTCAGGTTTAAGACTCATAGAATTTGAACATGTAACAAAAAACACACAGGAGCGCCCAAATACTGCAATATTGTTATACAAACTGAATATCAAATGGTAATAAATACAATTGCACTCACGTGTGGAGATGGTCAGCAGACTGATATCAGACTGTATGACAACCGTGCCTATGGGGAAATACAATCCGTCCCCACTCGGATCCTCAACAGACAACTGCAACACGAAGACTCCAAAAACGACAGGCTTGATTTTAATCCATAGCTTCTGCAGTTTAGCTTGGTAGAGGGTGTGTGTTATTCCAAAGGGGAATTGTTTCTAATATATAAAAGGATTTTGCTATCTTTTTATATATTAGAAATAATTCCCCTTTGGAATAACACACACCGAGTTGAGGATCCGAGTGGGGATGGATACTGTTTTCCCCATAGGCACGGTTGTCACACAGTCTGATATCAGTCTGCTGACCATCTCCACACATGAGTGCAATTGTATTTATTACCATTTGATATTCAGTTTGTATTACAATGTTGCAGTATTTGGGCGCTCCTGTGTGTTTTTTGTTACATGTTCAAATTCTATGAGTCTTAAATCTGACATATATCTGCAAATTGTAATATACAGTTACTATTCATTTGCTGAATTTAACAGATTGAAAATATAAAACAGAAAATTTGTCATGTGCAAGTTTGGGCATCCTGTCATTCATTACTTAGTAACACCCCTTCAACAGAAATCACAGCCATCAAACGTATCTTGTAACCAGCTAACAGTCTTTCTATTCTTGCTTTAGGAATTTTTTTCACACTCGTTCTTGCAGGTGCTTCTAGTTCAGAAATATTCTTAGGTCATCTTTCATATCAGTCTACTGACCATCTCCACACGTGAGTGCAATTGTATTTATTACCATCTGACTTTCAGTTTGTATTACAATGTTGCAGTATTTGGGCGCTCATGTGTGTTTTTTGTTACATGTTCAAATTCTACGAGTCTTCAGCCACTCGGGGGGGGGGGGGGTTTGTCGGAGCAGCCTTGATACATTGAAACGCTGTTTCTGGGAACAGTTTGATATCCCCAGTAGTTTGCTTGCTGAGTTTGGTATATGCCAATTTCGGTCACTAATTCTGTGAGTACGCACCTTTGGGTGATGGTGGTGGCCAAGTGTTGATATCCATTGATCCCGCACAGGGGTGCTTGCTCTGTTTCCCCCTTTTCTTCTTCTGTTCTTTGTTGTGATGTCAGGTTTAAGTTTGATCACTACAGAGGTTATATTAACTTTTTTCACTGAAAAAAAAAATCAGCGAAATGTGTACTTTTGACAGTTGTGTCCACATTTTGGCATCCAGCTGTAGCTGGTGCTGAAGAGAGTCCAAAAACCATTCTATTGCATTGATACAATACTTTATGAGTATTGGTTGTTAAGAAGCGGCTATCTGGATGTTTTTCCAGCTGAAGGTACATCCTGTACTTTACCTTACCCAATGTGGTGGCAAAAACATCCTGGAACTTGGTGCTGCTTCTGGAATGCCTGGGTCCATGTGATACTATAAAATATTGCTTATCTTGCAGCATACCCACCAACTTTATGAATGCTCTGCCAATCAATTGGGGGCTTCCTTCAAGGGATAATAATACTTCGTTTTAACTTTGTTTTGTAGGCATTACAAAAACATGAAGAACGATATAAGTCTTATCTCTCAAACCTTTATGGTTTGAGAGATATTCACAAGCAAAGTTCCCCCTCCCGCCCCTTTTATCTAGTGTAAGCCATCTCTTCTCAGATGTGGAATCCAGTCCATAGACCAGACAGATAACAGCAGGGGACAATCTTCTTCCTATGAGAACAATGAAAGCCCTGCCCCCCTTGACAAGTTTTTCAGGTTTTTCCCTTATCTTAATTGAAGATTGTCCCTCTCTGCAATCTACCTGGGCACCTCCCTTCTGATCTGGCTGAGCAGTGTTACATCGGTAAAAGGGGCGGGAGGGGGATACTTTATCATTGAATTACTCCTGAACTACAACTCACACAGAATTGATATAACACTCTCCAAAGTCCAAATACTATGGTGATTAATTAGAGCTGATTTTATTATGAAACATTACTATCCCTTTAACTTCAGAAACAACATACAACAAATCATGATGTTGAGACTTTTTTTTGTTTCACTGTAACCCACACACACACCCTAGTGGTTTTCTGAGGTGATCACTATAAGTTTTTAGATGGACATGTTTGGGCTGTTACAAATGTAATTCAGCACTCTGTAGAATTTCTCTCATCAGAACGGAAACCTTTGATCCAGTGTGTAAATCCACGATGACCTGTTTTCCATTGATATGCAATTCCATTTACATGGTATGCTTCTGTTCTCGCAGCTGATGGATGGATCAGCGTGCTAACCAGTCAGTCTCGCCAAATGGTTCCTCCGCTTCCTGATGATAGTCCATATAACGTTTGGAAGGCAATGTGTGTCTCTCATTGATCCTCTTTGAGACCTGGGTCTTCTACAAACTTTAACTCAAATGCCCTTTTTTAGAACATCATGTTTGTGACTCATGGCTAGTTGATCTACAGTGAAAACATATCCTGGGTGCATTAGAGTCTCCTGTCTGTTGCTGTCTAGTCTCTGTAATTTTAAAGGTGGTATGGTTTCCCCTGCTGTCGATATGATTTGGGCATTTCTAGCTTGCAATTGAGTGGCATGTTATTCTGCCATTTCCATGGGTGAAGGAATTTCTAGGGCTCGTTTGTCAGTTAGCTTTAGAATGGTCACAAATCATTGTTCCCATAAAGCCTGGGATAAGTGTGATTCACAATTATGGGTAGATGCCAGGCATTGTAAATCTACCATATATCTTTGTACTATCTCCTTGCTTTTCTTTACAAGAGTAAAAATGGAAGAGTTTCACATTTTCCAGCAGTCTGGGCTGATAATAATTGGTCAAAGTCTTTATCAGTTCTTAAATGATTTTTCTGCCAGTTTGGGGATAACAAATCTTTCAAAACTGTGTAGGTTTTCCAGCCTACCACTGTCAAGAAAACTGAAACCTCATTGGTGGACATGAATTGCTTGAGAAGATCTGCATACGAAGACCAATCCTCTGCCTCTTCAATAAACTCTTTAACACGACAAAGAGTGCCAATGTTCTAGTGTTGAGACAGCAATATTATCTTGCTCTCTCTCAGCAAGAATGAGGTGTTCCAGAGCAGCCCAGAGAAGAAAAGAAATTAGGTCACAACGTCAGTAGACAATCCTTTATCATGTTTAATCCAAAGTGAAACTAACATAAGCAATTGTACAGGAAACTGTACTCCAAGAGAGCTAATCCACAGTTGCAGTGATCCAGAATTTGTAATCCAATGGGTGGATATAGCAAAGAATGTGTAAGTCACAATCAAGCAGAAAAGGAGAAACGGTGTAACAGGTGATATGCACAATGCCTCGTCACGACTCTGTAGATGGTATTCACGGACTCCACACATTGTTTCAGGTAAGGGTGGCAGCTGGCTCAACCCGTTTATTGAAGGCAACACCATCTCCGGTTAGGGAGGGAAAGTGTCCTTTCACTCTCTGGCAGATATGGAATCTGGTACTAGAAAGATTTGACTGCAATGCTGACTTAGTTGGCACCACACTACACGAGTCTCTCCTCTGCATACATAAACCACGCATCTGACGTCCATTCTCTTCTCCTGAATCTGCCTGCCTAACCAACATATGGAGGTTGTAACGGATCATAGTCCGTTACTGAAGCCCTTGTCTGGGACTGAGACTTTGGCACAAAACCCCCCAGATACTGTGGACATTCTTCCCTGTGAGAACACTCCCTTGGACCTGATTCTACGACCGCCCACACCTTGGCCCAAGAGACTAGAGGCACTGTAACCTATGGGACAATATTGTGTGACTGGTTATACACCTCTCAAGCTGTGGTTGTGCACTAAAAGACTTTGGATAGACTTAATGTGAATGGGGCGAATGGACTTGATTACACAAAACTGCCCTGTGTTAGACTGCTGGCTTTCTTCAAAGGGAAGGGGCAGTGAGGGGTTAATTCTCCCAATGTGTATTGCAGTCCCTCGAGCCATTGTATTGTGTATTGTAAGATTATTGAGACCCCCTGCCGTGTTTTAATTCATTCACGCCCCTCAGTCTGTGAGTCACCTATTGTATAACCTGAAACTCTGTTGTCAGTCCTTAGTATTATATGTTGTAAGTTGATTACCTCTGTGAATGCTCCCATTGTGTCAGCCCTTACCATTTGCTGCTGGTTCCTTGTCTTAAGTTTGGATTGTATTATCTCTGCCCCTCACCTATTGTATCTGGTTGACCCATGTATTTCAATGTAGTTGATCTGTATAAATATGTGTGGTTTTGTACAACAAAGAGAGTCTTATTTTGGACTGAACAAGAGTCCTGGTGTATTGTGTTCTTATGGTTCTAAAGCGGCCACTCTGACGCCCATCTGAGCCAAGGTTCCTGCATCCTTCGACCGTCTGCTGCCAGCATCCTGCGTCCCAACTTCGGATGCTGTCAGACGGCAACGTGGACGCTGTCTGCTTTCTTCTACTGAGTTCCAGAGATTATCTGTCTTCGACCTTCCTTTGGTTCCTGCGACACCGACACGAAGTCGACGCAGCTACCACTTTGTCGACTTCGACATGGAGTTTGCAACACCACGGTGTTCGATCAGTCCTGCCATGTGATCGATCGGTGCATCCGACGACGCCAGTCCGGCGTCAAGAGGGAGAAACCCGGGAATGACGGCGGAAGGCGATGAGGTCCCTTCTAGTTTCCGTTACAGAGGTTTCTAGACAACCAGATCTCACAACCGCTCTGAATTCTCTCTACTCCACAGTACCCATTTGACTGGTTTTTCATCTTGTTTCTTCATACTGTGGTGACATTGAACTCATAGCCACTGCTTTTTGTGTTGCTTAAGACCACTCGGTCACTACCAACTGCTCAATATGGCTCTGACTGGCACTTTCAAGAGGCTAATGCTGAGGAGTCATGGTCCTCTTATGTATGAAGCAATTTATGAGTGCCATGATATTTATAAAGATTAAAAAGTATATTTCTTTTAATGGTGGAGGAAGGAAACAATAAGCTATATTAACCCCCCCCACACAAGCACACACACAAAAACCATCAGAGGAGCCATTTCAAGATCTGTAGAGATACTTGCCAACTATTATCATCATAAACTTTTGGAAATAGCAGAAAGATTCAGATTTTACTCCAGAAAACAGCTCCAAGGTGAGACTATACAAACCTATGTTGTTGAATTACGAAGGTTAGCTTCTACTTGCAGCTGCCATAAGCGTCAAGGGATCAATTTGTCTGTGGGTTGTCCAACGGGATGAATCAGAAAAAAATGGCTTTCAGAACAAGATTTAACAGATAGGTCAGCCATCGATATTGCTGTGTCCATGGAAATGGCTGATAGAGATGCATCTCATTTAGAGGCCCATAATGCTAGCCATGGTAACCCTGTCACAGAAAAGTTTTCAAGCTGTCCACTAACCATACTCAGGCCTTCTGAGATCAACCTATTCAGAGGTTGCGTTTCTGATGGATTTGTGTTCAAATCAAAATAGCACACTCACAACCTTGCATGTGTCATAACAGTGCACAAAAAAGCCGCCATTCAAAAGGTCACCCTAGCATACCCTTAAGTAGCCTAACCCCAAGCTATAACAGATACTGACACTAACGCACTGTACCACAACCTAATAGATGCTAACCCTAACCTAAACCAACAGGAAGCTAACCTGACCTAACAGATACTAACCCAACCCTAACCGTACTTAATAGATGGTACTATCCTGTGCATTGGCAACATTCTGATGGCCAACATACTGCAGGTGCCATTTTGATGCCTGTGATGTTGTGAGTGTGCTGTAACAACGCTTGCCATGTGGTCAGCACCATTTCAAAAATATAGCTTTTCAATGTGGGTATATGGCTCACAAAGCAACAGCTTGTCACTTTATGGAGTAAGTATGTTTTCATTGGTCTAAAAGGTGTCATCTGCAGATGGTTTGCCAAGACCCTACATCACACCGAGACACATCAAGGCACCTGAGACATCCACTTCCTATACTGAATTTCACACAAAGGAAGAGCTTGAGGAAACTTTAGAGAATGATGGCAGGATGGCTTATCTCAGCTTTCACCAACTGGGGGATAAACTAACATGATGCAGGTGGAAGTAAAAATGAATGGAGCAAAGGTAATGATGGACTGAGACACTGACACTGAGTCCAGCAAGCAAAACAAATTTAAACCTAAAATTGATGCCCGTCTCTATTTAATCGAAGACTTATAGAGGCCATTTGATCAAACTTACAGGCTATTCTTGGTTAACCATAATGCATAAAGATTCTGGCCATCAAGTAGTATTGTATGTAGTCAAAGAAGTAGGGACCCTCGTAGATTAAGACCTGGAGCCAGTCCGAATTTTTGCAAAGTACAGTCAGTGCCTTTTGTCACCAGAACCAAAGTAGAAGTGGTATCTCATGGCATCCTTTCCAAAGTGAATCGATGTGAGTGGGCAACTTCGGTTGTACCGGCCCTCAAAAAACTGGAGAAATCAGATTATGTGGAGATTTTGGAAAGGTCCTCAGCAGTCAAGTACAAATTGACCCATATCCTCTTCTGCACCTAGAGGAATTGTTCTCATCACTAGCTGGAGGTACAACTTTTTAAAAAAATTGATTTGTTGCAATACTACTTACAATTAGAAATGTATCCCAATAGTCACTATTTCTTGATTATAAAACACTCGCAAGTGATTATATCAAAATAACAGGATAATAACTAGTATTTATATAGCACCTTTCTCCCAGTGGGACTCAAAGCGCGTTCAGTGCATGTTCTCGGAATTAACCAAATCAGCACCTGAATAATAGATATTATTACCCAATCAATGGTACTCATTTATCCACCTCGGAAGGATGAAAGGCTAAGTCGACCCTGCTGGGAATTGAACCTGCAAACTTCTAGTTTGCGCAGGCTCTGTAGTTAGGGAATATACCACTGAGCTATCTCACAGGAGGTTATTTGGAGTGGCCATCTGGCAGAGAACAGTAGATTCAATATTAGCAGTTATTCCGCATATCAAATGCCTTGTAGACTGAAAAACATAAGCAGAATGCGGAAACTGTTTTACTGCATCAACAAGAATATGGCTTAAAAGTAAATCTTGATAAATGCAAATCTTTCAGACCAAGGTTGAGTTTCTGTGCACATGTGATATATAAGGACGGTCTTCATACCTTGGGTGATAAAATTCATGCCCTTATCCAGATGATAGCCTGAGAATGTCTGCCAACTGAAATCATTCTGCCAACTGCTGAATTATCATCTGTTTCTGCCAAATGTTACACACGTTCTTGATCATCTTTACAGTCTTCTGGAAGCCAAGATCCCCTGATAATGACTCCTGATTATCAAAATGGTGATCCACTCTTGCGCCTGCTACTATCATACCCTCAGGATGATAAATCTGTTTCAGATCACATTCATCAAGCTTTTACATCTGACATTAATAAAATTTGCTTTAAAACGATGTACTGGTGCCACTGCTGCCGCTACCCGGTTGGATCCGGTCCTCTCCATGGTCTTAAATTATGTGAAAACTGGATGACCTGCTTCACCTCCATTTACTCTCACTCATTATATCTGAGCTCACGATATAAGGATTACGTGTCTTTTTAGAGAACACGGCTGGTGATCCCAAGGTCTCAACCTTAATGATCTTACATGACGGCACACCAAGCATTATCAAATGAAACAGCAGGTTCAGGTTGCTGGATTTGTGAAGGTGGTGATCGGATCCAGATCATATGTGATTCAAACGGATGAAGGCTGTACCTGGCATAAACATGTGAATCAATTGTTCCTGGCTCATAGTCACAGGACCATAACCTGGCGTGCCAACATTGGAAGGGAATGAGGGATATTTCCCAACTTCAACAGTGTAACAAAATTGTCCAGTCCATTCAGGAACTGGTCATTCTGCAGCTGCATCATCTCCAAGGCCCATTAGAAATAGAAGTCCTCCAGAGAGATGAGGACGTTCTGAGCCCTTGACGTGTTTTTAGTGTTGGGGATTGGCCTGATGGGACCTCTTCTGGTCATGTCTGTGTTTACTGTGCTGTGTATATACAGATTTAGGTGTGTGGGGTGGGGTATTGTGGTTTTGGGGTTGATATGATCTGTTCTAGTCATGTCTGTGTTTGGTGTGCAGTGTATTTACAGATTTAGGTGCAGGGGTATTTTGGTTTTGGGGTTGGGGTCGGGTCTGATATGACCTCTTGTAGTCATTAATGTGTTTGCTTTGAGGTGTGCAGCGTATTTACAGATTTAGGTGCAACTGTATTTTGGTTTTGGGGTTGGGATCGTGGCTGATATGACCTCTTGTAGTCATGTATGTGTTTGCTGTGCAGTGTACTTACAGATTTAGGTGTGGGGGGTGTTATGATTTTGGGGTTGATAGGACCTTGTATTCATGCCTGTGTTTGATGTGAGGTGTATGTACAGATTTAGGTGTAGGTCGTGTTATAGTTTTGGGGTTGATAGGACCTCTTGTAGTCATGTCTGTGTTTGCTGTGAGGTGTTCGGTGTAATTACAGATTTAGGTGTGGGGGGTGTTATGATTTTGGGGTTGATAGGACCTCTTATAGTCATGTCTGTGTTTACCATGAGGTGTATATACAGATTTAGGTGTAGGGGGTGTTATGGTTTTGTGATTGATAGGACCTCTTCTAGTCATGTCTGTGATTGCTGTGAGGTGTATGTACAGATTTAGGTGTAGGGGGGTGTATTACTATCCCTTTAAATCAATGGACATTTCTGGAAAGTTGTATTTCTTTGTTATGGTGCCTCTCGTTTGCTCCACAATTTCATAGTTAATTATCCTCAGTGTGTTTGTGTGTTCCCCACTGCATTACCCGCTGTATTAAAGGGACACCCACAGATTAAAATGTATATTTATAAATCTGTTTCTAGTTCGCTGTCTGCGCCTCCCCGGGGGTGGCAGAGGGGTGGAGAGAGAGAGAGAGAGAGAGAGAGAGAGAGAGAGAGAGAGAGAGAGAGAGAGAGAGAGAGAGAGAGAGAGAGAGAGAGAGAGAGAGAGAGAGAGAGAGAGAAAACTGAATTTGGTCTGTGGTAGATACAATGCTAAACAAAAATTTGACACACCAGTCAATCCATAAGACTTGCTTTTCCCACAGAAATCTCACATGTGCAGTGTTGTTACTACCGCAAGGGATTCTGGGTAGGCACCAAGCCTCAATAGCAAGCCAGCAACAAAACGGCCGTCCATGAGTGGTTCACTGGCTTTGCATCTCTTCCTGAGTTGTGTCTTAAAGCTGTTACTCAGCCTACACATACTCTAAGGAATCCATGTATAAAGTGGAATCTGAGGCAAAAAGGTGATTCCTTGTTAAACTTATTAGCATATGCCTACCCAGAATCCCTTGCAGTAGTAACAACACTGCACATGTGAGATTTCTGTGGGAAAAGCAAGTCTTATGGCTTGACTGGTGTGTCAAATTTTTGTTTAACATTGTATCTACCACCCACTATATATATATATATATATATATATATATATATATATATAATATATATATATTCCAGTCAAGGTTAAGTAACCAAAAAGGAGGGGCAGCACCCGTGGGTCTTTTTAAATAATTTATTTAAAGCAATTGATGGCAAAAACAAAAGGTCAACGTCTCGGTCCACCAACTGGACCTTTACCAAGACAATAAAAGTGTGTAAAGGCCTAGTATTAAATACCTTTTGACCCCAGCGTCATTCGAGCCACATGATGATGTCATCACCCGCTCCTCTGCCGATTGGGTAAGGGAGGGTGCACGTTCCTCATTGGCCACCTGGACTGGTGGGACTTGTAAAGGTTAAAACCATGTAGCTGTGTAAAGAGCAAAAAGATAACAGTTTCACAAACATTTAACTGTATGCTGTACCAAAACTATAAGAATATAGAGGCTGAGCAAACCTAATGATTCTTAAGCCAATCGGCGGAGGAGCGGGTGATGACGTCATCATGTGGCTCGAGCGACACTGGGGTCAAAAGGTATTTAATACTAGGCCTTTACACACTTCTGTTGTCTTGATAAAGGTCCAGTTGGTGGACCGAAAGGTTGACCTTTTGTTTTTGCCTTCAATTGCTTTAAATAAAAAAACAAAATTAATTAAGGGAATGGAGGACTTGACATATGAGGAACGACTAAACAAACTTGGTTTATTTACTCTAGAGAAAAGACGACTAAGAGGTGACCTTATCACACTGTACAAGTATATGAGAGGTCAATACAAGGACCTCTGCGGTGAGCTATTTATTCCAAGTCTGATCAGGTGACCAGGGGACACCCCTTGAGATTAGAGGAAAGGAGGTTTAAACTTCAGCAGAGGAAGGGTTTTTTTACGGTAAGGTCTGTCAAATTGTGGAATTCATTGCCCAGGGAGGTAGTTATGGCAGATACAATGGATACATTTAAGAGAAGATTAGATACATTTCTTTCAAAAGGGAACATACAGAGTTATACTGTTTATCAGTAGGCTGATCAGGAAGGTCTGATAAAGACTAATTTAATTGGTAGCAGGAAAGCTATAAAATTCTCAGTTACTGGGGTATTAAGAGAAGGTTGAACTTGATGGACTTGTGTCTTTTTTCAACCTAATTTACTATGTTACTATGTTACTATGTAAATAAATTATTTAAAAAGACCCACGGGTGCTGCCCCTCCTTTTTGGTTACATCCTCCATATTGGGAATGTGCACCCGGGTAAGAGTTATTCTCTTTGGAGTGAGTGCTTTCCTCGCTATATAAATGAAGTGGTATCTGGTTCACTGTCCTCCCTGCCCTTGGGCGGCAGGTGGGAGTAGATTGTCCGCATTCAGCAAATTAGGGGTGGAGGTTTTCCTTCTGTGAAAATCGCCGAAGAAATTCACTGGCTCTCTGATGGGCACAGTGCCCAATCGCACGGCAAGGCTGTGTATATGCACACTTATTTTACTACAAATAAATATCTTCATACAGTAGACATTACAGTCATTTCTGGCCCTTGCAGCTCCCCCGTGATCACCCCTGGATACTGCGAGTACCTAACATCATGCGATTTTTGGGAAGATGCTGGTTCTGAGCCCGAGCAGTGATATCACTGGGTGGAGTCATTGTAACATCTTATAAAATGAAATTGTTTCATTTAAAGTGTTTATACTCATCGGTAGGAAGTTAAAGGGATAGTAATGTTTCACAAAAACAGCAGCTCCAATTAATCTTCATAGTATTCGGGCCATGGAGAGTGTTATTTCACTACTGTCAGAGTTGTAGTTCAAGAGTAATGAATGATAAATCCCTGCCCCCCTTGACAGGTGTTTCAGGTTTTTCCTTATGATCACTGAAGATTGTCCCTCTCAGTGATCCATCCGGACAGTCTTGCTGCTCTGAGGTGAGCAGTGTTACATCAGTAAAAGGGGCAGGAGGGGGATACTTTATCATTCAATTGCTCTTGAACTACAACTCTGACAGTATTGAAATAACACTCTCCATGTCCCAAATACTATAATGATTAATTGGAGCTGATTTTATTATGAAACATTACTATCCCGTTAAAATTCCCCTTACAAACGTGGCAGACGGAGCCATTCATAACTGTTCTTGGAATCAGCCTTTCCCAAAATTCTTTATAAATACTGTATTGAGGATGTTTGATGCTGAAACACAGCCTTATGCCCCCTAAGAGAACCCCTCCCCCACCTTATGAGACCATGTCCCCCGGTTTCACCCGGAGACTCCGGATTTTGGCCAGTGTCTCTGGGTCTCCGGATGAAACCTTAAGTTCTCTGGTTTCCAGTGAACACTTCACGCTCCAGCACAGCTTCTTGTTAAAATGTGAAAAAATACTCTTAGGGCGAGATGTTAAGAAAGTGGTCGAAAGTGAAATTGTCTGTAATTAGAATAAAAAATTTTTGACACCATGATCCGTCAATTCTCAGACATGTTTCTGTCATTTTTTGCATCCAATTCCGCCATCTCTGTCAAAGGGGAAAAGCCATCTTAAATGTGGGTGTGGTTTAATTTTCCATCATACTGTAGGGTATTTTCAGAAAAAAAAACATTTTTTGAATGTCATTTTTTTGTCTGATTAACGTCATTTTTTCCTGACATAACAAAAATGGTCTAAACTTGCAGAAGAAAAATTTGTTTCAAAGACAAAAAAATGTCTTTGTTTCTTTGAAAATTTTTCTTTCAAAGACAAAATGAAAGACAATTTTTAAGATCAGAATTTTTAACAGCAATGTTCAATGAGATCTTCTTACCGTCATTTTTAATTATTTAGATGAATTTTCAAACGTGACTGTAACGGATCCTACCCATTACTGGGAGCTCTTGTCTGGGCATGGCATTTATTCACCCCTGGGCCCAAGGATTATGGATATTGGACACTCCTTTGTGCCCTGGCATACGATCTCTCAAGCCCTTATCCTGGACTAAGAGACTTTGGCTAGCCTTATGTGGATAGGCAGCTGTACCAGAGGAAAGAACAATTCAAGGCTTGGGTGCTGCAAACTCTTCTGACCTGCAAAAGGTTAATCATTTGAGTTTGAGCATATTTACTTTCAATATGTTTTGTAGTCCCCCAAGCCTTTTGGCTTAATTACTCAAGTCATTGTATTGAGCACTGTCTTGTGGCCCCCTGCTGTGTGATTAATCCAATCATGTCTGCCCTATTATGTTTCCCTGAATCATTTGTTGTTGGTTCTTGGACCCTTTGTGGTGACTGAATTATCCCTGTGACTACCCCATTGTATTCTGCCCTACCATTTGCTGTGTCCTATTGATGAACTGTGATTGAATTAAGTCTCCTGTACTGTGCTCCAAGTTAGTGTGGTTTGAAACTGTATAAATATGTGTGCTTTGGTTCAATAGAGAGAGTTCTGTTTTGGAGTGAACAAGGAGTCCTGGAGTCTTGTATTGCTTATGGTCTAAAGTATCCACTCTGATATCCATCTGCGCCAAGTATCCTGAATCGCTGACCGCCTGCTGCCAGTTTCCTGCGTCCTAACTTCGTGGACTGTCAGGCGGCGACGTGTACTCTTCCCTGCTTCCCTGCTTCCAGTGATCCTGTGGCTGTTTCCAGTGACCGTCCATACTCCAACCGGTGCACCTGAAGGCGCTTATCTGCGTCGAGAAGGAGAGACCCAGGAACGACGGCGGAAGGTGACGCGGTCCCTTCTCAGCTTCCGTTACATTGGTGGCATAGCGGTGGGATTTCTCCTTCTTTCATCGAGTGTATCGAATGAGGAATGGCGGCACGCGGATCCGGCGGAGCAGTATTGGCCGAATGGGGTTTTCTGGACTTCTTGGATCTAATTGAATCAGTTGGACCCGCATGGGGTCTCAGTGACTTCCACAAGCGCCTCGGAGCTGTAGAGCCCGACTGGAAGTACATTGACTTTTTAGTGAAGGAAAAGTGGACCATTTTTGGGATCGGACCAAGTGATGACCCCGTGTACCGAAGGATGGTGAACCTTATGCTGCTCCTGGGATACAAGCCATCGGTGGCCAAGATTGATAGGCTGATGAATATGGTGCATGACCGGTACATGCGTGAACTTTGTACAGGAAGAGAGGAAGAATATTGGGGGGGCCACTCATCTGAGGAGGACCTCAGTGAAGCTGAGGACTTGGATGGAGCTGCCCCTGTTCACTCCACACTGGTGGGTGGGAATACGTTCCTCACCAGTGCCCCTGTTGCCCTGCCTGATACCCCTATTTCCCTAGACTGTCTGTTGCCTGAGCTGAGGGGTGGGAATTCGTTCCCCCTCAGTGCAGAAGATGCCTCGGCATCAGGGGATGGGACGGACGTCTCCCCTGAGAGGCCAGTTGCCCCTTTCCCTGTTTTCCCAGCTGCGGTGGACGAGACGCAGGTCCCCACCAGCAGCAATTGTGTGCCCCAACTGATGGGTGGGAGCGAGCCCATCAGTCCCCTTGAGCCCCCTGCTGTAGTGGGTGTGAGAGAGCCCAGCAGCAGCCCCAAGATGTTGCCCCTGGTGGGGGTGGAAGATGCCCTGGGAGCGGAGCCGTGCGTGCTCCCCAGGATTATGAGTGATGCCGCCTGGAGGGATGGGACTGCGGTCTCCCTCCAGGGAGAAGAAAGGCCGGTGTGTGATGGCCTGCAAGGGGAGGACCCCAGTGGGCTGGGAGAAAACAGTGCCGCTGGCCCTCCTAAAGACATGGACTGTAAACTGCTGGGTGGGAGCAAGCACATCAGTCCCCCTGAGACCCCTGCTGTACTGGGTGGGAGAGAACCCAGCAGCAGCCACAAAATGTTGACCCTGGTGGGGGTGGAAGATGGCCTGGGAGCGGAGCCGTGCGTGCTCCCCAGGAGTACAAGTAATGCCGCCTTGAGGGATGGGACTGCGGTCTCCCTCAAGGCAAAAGAAAGGCCTGTGCGTGATGGCCTACCAGAGGAGGACACCAGCGGACTGGGAGAAAGTAGGGCTGCTGGAACTCCCCTGGATATATTGTTTGACCTGATGGGTGGGGAAGAGTGCCCCATCAGTCCCCCTGTAACCCCTGACTTGGTGCGGGAGAGCAAGAGCACCAGGTCATGTGAAGTCCTGGCTGGGATGAGTGGGACAGCCGTCCTCATCCCCAGCCCAGCATCTGTTCTGCCTTCCCCTGAGACCCCTGGCCTAGTGCGTGGGGCCACGGTCATCATTAAAGAGCCTGCTATTCTCCCTGCACTGGAGATTCCCACCTTGGTGAGTGGGACCAGGATCCTCACCAAGGACATTTGTGTTGCCCTGTCCCCTGTTGACCCCAGCTTGGTGGGTGGGAATGTATTCCCCATCAGGCCCATACCTGATTTGACCCAGGAGCGTGGGAGCTGCATCCGCTCCTGTCCCTCTGGGGCCCTGGCCCAACTAAAAGGGGGAGATGGGTCTCTCTCCCCAAACTCTGGTGCCCAGAAGCCAGAGGCACAATTGCCCCAGGGAGATCCCCCTTATAGACTGGCTCTTGACCCTGAGCCACTGGCCCCAGACCCAGAAGGATTTGACTTCAGCACTGCCTGGAGATGGGCCCAGGAGAGGCCACCTGTTTTGATGTTTGTCAGGACAAACAGGCATCAGTTCCCCTGGCCCAGGTTTAAGGACACAGGAACTGGCATTTTCTTCACTGGCCCAGGAAAAGGGCCCTGTACACCGCTACCGGGCCCAGACAAAGGTCTCATGTTTTCCCCTGGCCCAGGACAAAAAGACTGCTTCACCCTCTGGCCCAGGATTAAGGACAAAGGGACTTGCAATTGTTTCCCTGGCCCAGGACCAGGGCCTTGTTTCCCCCTACCTGGCCCAGACAAAGGGCTCATGTTTTCCCCTGGCCCAGAACAGAAAGACTACTTTAACCACTGGCACAGGACAAGGGGCCCCTCAGTAGAAACTGGCCTAGGACCAAGGCCTTCGGACTAGTGCACTGTCCAGACAAGTGCCTCACCACCTCCATGCCCTCCTACAGCTCCAAGCCAGCGTTTACTACCGCACCTGCTGGCTTGGAACCAAAAGGGGGAGAAATGTAACGGATCCTACCCGTTACTGGGAGCTCTTGTCTGGGCATGGCATTTATTCACCCCTGGGCCCAAGGATTATGGATATTGGACACTCCTTTGTGCCCTGGCATACGATCTCTCAAGCCCTTATCCTGGACTAAGAGACTTTGGCTAGCCTTATGTGGATAGGCAGCTGTACCAGAGGAAAGAACAATTCAAGGCTTGGGTGCTGCAAACTCTTCTGACCTGCAAAAGGTTAATCATTTGAGTTTGAGCATATTTACTTTCAATATGTTTTGTAGTCCCCCAAGCCTTTTGGCTTAATTACTCAAGTCATTGTATTGAGCACTGTCTTGTGGCCCCCTGCTGTGTGATTAATCCAATCATGTCTGCCCTATTATGTTTCCCTGAATCATTTGTTGTTGGTTCTTGGACCCTTTGTGGTGACTGAATTATCCCTGTGACTACCCCATTGTATTCTGCCCTACCATTTGCTGTGTCCTATTGATGAACTGTGATTGAATTAAGTCTCCTGTACTGTGCTCCAAGTTAGTGTGGTTTGAAACTGTATAAATATGTGTGGTTTGGTTCAATAGAGAGAGTTCTGTTTTGGAGTGAACAAGGAGTCCTGGAGTCTTGTATTGCTTATGGTCTAAAGTATCCACTCTGATATCCATCTGCGCCAAGTATCCTGAATCGCTGACCGCCTGCTGCCAGTTTCCTGTGTCCTAACTTCGTGGACTGTCAGGCGGCGACGTGGACTCTTCACTGCTTCCCTGCTTCCAGTGATCCTGTGGCTGTTTCCAGTGACCGTCCATACTCCAACCGGTGCACCTGAAGGCGCTTACCTGCGTCGAGAAGGAGAGACCCAGGAACGATGGTGGAAGGTGACGCGGTCCCTTCTCAGCTTCCGTTACAGTGACTGATTTACTTCTGAAAATATTGTCCTTCTTTTACCACCAACTCCTGATCCGACAAGTTTTTCATTATGACGACTTTTTGAACATCTCTCCCAAAGTTGTGTCACAGAGTGAGACTGGCCTGTGAAACACCATCCTCTGTCACTTCTTGTGTTTCACTGAACAAGCCCGTAATGTGACTGGGTCACACAAATAGCGTAGACAGAGAAGAAAGCGTCATGACTTTGCTGCACCTCTCCGTCAAGTTGACAAGGTCCGAGTAGCGGGAATACTACGAGCAGAGGAGGAAGAATAAACAAAATGGTGGCGTGCGCATTGATTTTATCCCTTTAAGTGCTGGTGAGGTATCCAATGCATTGAGTTGCAATGCGTTGGATATCTCTGCCTCTCAATGTTTAATGATGCTAGTATTAACAGTGATCAGTGTATAGAATTCCCATTGACCTACGGGTCAGTGTATTGGACGTTAATCTTATGTTTGATGTTCTTTTAATACCCTTTCTCTGTTTTGAAACACATTTTCTACAAATTCTTTTTTTCCAATTTTCAATTTGTTGCCCACCTCTAATCCTTATAACATAAAGTCCTATACAATAGGAAGTAGGCAAATATATACAAAGAAACAAGCAGAGGGTTACAAGCCAGCGAGCACAGTTATCATAAATAATAGGCTGCCAAGCTTGATCACAATGCTAGATACTAGGCCTCAGCCACTGGTAGTCTCTACCAGAATCAGGAACAGAACAGGAGCAGGAACTGGGTCAGGAACAGGAACATAGGATCTTGATCCGAAGTGGAAGATGTACCGATGCACACCTGCCATCAGTAAGGAGAGGACTCTGACTCAGCCTGCAGTCAGAGATGGAGTAGATAATTGACTCAAGCCTGCAGTCAGTATCAGAGCTGGTCTACCAGAGCCCCAGGTCCGCACTAGGTTGGGTGTCTGCTAGGTAAAGGGAGCAAACGTAAGAGTAGTCAGACAGAGCCACAAGTCAGCACCAGAGGGGGTAGTCAGACAAGCCAGGTCATGCACAGTTCAGGTAGTCAGCCAGAGCCACAAGTCAGCACCAGGTTGGATGTCCACTATAGGGATAAGCAAAAGAATAGTCGACCAAGCCACAGGTCAGCACCAGATTGGATAGAAGACTAGCCAGGTCATACACAGAGCCCAAGGTAAGAGAACTGCTATGAACAACAACGCAAGGGCGACTGAGTCAGGACTCAGTCTGCCTTTTAAAGGGATAGTAATGTTTCATAATAGAAACAGCTCTAATTAATCATCATAGTATTTGGACTTTGGAGAGTGTTATTTCAATTCTGTCAGAGTTGTAGTTCCAGAGTAATTCAATGACAAAGTATCCCCCTCCTGCCCCTTTTACTGATGTAACACTGCTCAGCCAGAGAAGAAGGGAGGTGCCCAGGTAGACTGCAGAGAGGGACAATCTTCAATTAAGATAAGGGAAAAACCTGAAAAGCTTGTCAAGGGGGGCAGGGCTTTCATTGTTCTCATATTAAGAAGATTGTCCCCTGCTGTTATCTGTCCAGTCTATGGACTGCATTCCACATCTGAGAAGAGATTGTTTACAGTAGGTAAAAGGGACAGGAGGGGAACTTTGCTTGTGAATATCTCTTAAACCATAAAGGTTTGAGAGATAAGACTTATATCATTTTTCATGTTTTTTTAATGCCTACAAAATAAAATAAAGTTAAAACGAAGTATTACTATCCCTTTAAACCCCTCCACAGGAAGTAGGAGGAGCAGCTCAGAGGGAGGAAGTAGGTAGGAGGAGACTACAGGAAGCAAACACATAAAACAGAGGCCTGCAGCATGCTTGAAGTCTCTCGCCTGCAGATGACGCTGAAACTAAGGTAAGCTGTAACAGTGAGCTATTTCTGAAAGTTCCCAGGTATGGAGATTTATAAAAGTAGAGTTAATCTAAAAGAAGAGTTAAAATGGCTGTAAGATTGTCTCTGGTATTTATAAAAGTGGTATGGACAGTTTAGGAGGACATAACACCGGGTGGTAAATTAAAAAAATAAAAAATGGAGTAAGGAAGTTTGAAAAAGTTTGAGCAGCAAATTTATAAAGAAATGCTGCTATTTGAGACAATTTAACAAAAGAATTTTCAGCAAATAAATGATGAAGAC
The DNA here is from genome assembly GCA_037306005.1 of Rhinophrynus dorsalis. Taxonomy (NCBI): domain Eukaryota; kingdom Metazoa; phylum Chordata; class Amphibia; order Anura; family Rhinophrynidae; genus Rhinophrynus; species Rhinophrynus dorsalis. The sequence goes on along the minus strand of CM074723.1, from coordinate 7,149,326 downwards.
GATAGAAAAGACAGAACCTTATGGCAAGAAACTTGTCAACAGGATTGAAAAGACCAGTTCAATACTTTCAAAACCCGGGAATAACTGTCTTTCAGAAAGGGCCAGTATATATGTTGACAAAATCTTGAGAAAATTTGTCGTATCTTTGCCATCGTACGTTCGAGACTCCCAAGATGCCTTAACGAAAATTGAAGGTATAATCCTTTCAGAAACAGAATTTTGGCAACACTGGACATCGAGTCTCTTTACACAAGTATAGAGCATGAAGTTGGAATTGAAGCTACAAAATCCTTTTTATCAACAAGAGGAACACAATATTCCAACCATAACAAATGTGTTCTGGCCCTTTTACGATATGTACTTACCTACAACTATTTTTTGATCAACAGTTCTTCCACCAGCTAAGGGGCACAGCTATGGGGAGCTCCTGTGCCCCCTCATATGCGAATTTGTATTTAGGCTGGTGGGAGGACACTAAGGTATTTACAGAAGACTTGAGAGAATACACGGACAATATTGGCATCTGGTTAACCCCATAGTGACCGGCCTTGCAAACACGCGGCCGGCACTTAACGCCCGCCGAACTTTTTTTTTATTTTTTAAAAAGAATCCGGAGTCCCTGAACGGTGCGCAGCCGCGAGGGGACCCAGATTTCCGGGACATATATGTACGTCCTCTTTCTACAAGGGACATCCGCTCAGGACGTACATGTGCAGGTAAGGGGTTAAGATTCATAGATGATGTCATTAAGACATGGACTGGGACAAAGGAAAAAAATCAATAAATTTATTGGGGTGTTAAATATGAATAATCATAATTTAAGAGTTATATCAGATATATCTAAAAAGGAAATTTCTTATATAGATATCATGATCCAAAAAAAACAAATAATGAATTGGTCACTACAGTGTACCGTAAAGAGACCGCAACTAATAGCCTCCTGCATGCCCAAAGTCCTAGAATGCGTCGGTCACTGTGTGTGTAACCGCAGATGCGCAGCGGGGACTCGCAGAACGGGCTGATCCGGAGCGGAGAGCTCCGGAAGGCTGACAGTCTGTCTGTGCTCCCGGCTCTGGGGCAGCATCGGAGGCGGCTGGGTGACATGACTCAGGGCCGGGAGCACAGACAGGCTGTGAGCCATACGGTGCTGCCCACTCCGGATCAGCCCATGTATATCGGCTTTGTAACTAGTAGTAGTATAATTTGCATACTACATTTTTGTTGCTTATAGAAATATGCCAAAACACAAATGAAATGACAATGTATAAACAGTGGCAGCTTGAGACCAACAAGAGCAATGCCATTTATAAATCAGGACTGCCTAGGATAGGCGCTCACAAGGTATTAACCAGGACTATCTCAGACAGACAACTTACAGTACATAAACTAGGACTGTCTGAGTCAGAGAGGAGCTCACAATACTTAAGCTACATAAAGGACTGGCTGATACAAACACAAACTCACAGCACACAATCCAAGATTGTCTGAGACCAAAAGGAGCTAATGGCACATAAACCAATACGGTCTGAGACAAAAAAATGAGCAAACCACACACTTTAAAACATTGTAGCAAAGTTTTTTTTTTGTTTTTTTAGTGATCTCAGGGTGAGTGTCACTGTTCCCAGAGAAGTTCAGGAGTCAGTACGGTATAGTTAAATGCAGTTTATTAATAGTATTGGTAGGCAAATATATACAATAGGAAGTAGGCAAATATATACAAAGAAACAAGCAGAGGGTTACAAGCCAGCGAGCACAGTTATCATAAATAATAGGCTGCCAAGCTTGATCACAATGCTAGATACTAGGCCTCAGCCACTGGTAGTCTCTACCAGAATCAGGAACAGAACAGGAGCAGGAACTGGGTCAGGAACAGGAACATAGGATCTTGATCCGAAGTGGAAGATGTACCGATGCACACCTGCCATCAGTAAGGAGAGGACTCTGACTCAGCCTGCAGTCAGAGATGGAGTAGATAATTGACTCAAGCCTGCAGTCAGTATCAGAGCTGGTCTACCAGAGCCCCAGGTCCGCACTAGGTTGGGTGTCCGCTAGGTAAAGGGAGCAAACGTAAGAGTAGTCAGACAGAGCCACAAGTCAGCACCAGAGGGGGTAGTCAGACAAGCCAGGTCATGCACAGTTCAGGTAGTCAGCCAGAGCCACAAGTCAGCACCAGGTTGGATGTCCACTATAGGGATAAGCAAAAGAATAGTCGACCAAGCCACAGGTCAGCACCAGATTGGATAGAAGACTAGCCAGGTCATACACAGAGCCCAAGGTAAGAGAACTGCTATGAACAACAACGCAAGGGCGACTGAGTCAGGACTCAGTCTGCCTTTTAAAGGGATAGTAATGTTTCATAATAGAAACAGCTCTAATTAATCATCATAGTATTTGGACTTTGGAGAGTGTTATTTCAATTCTGTCAGAGTTGTAGTTCCAGAGTAATTCAATGACAAAGTATCCCCCTCCTGCCCCTTTTACTGATGTAACACTGCTCAGCCAGAGAAGAAGGGAGGTGCCCAGGTAGACTGCAGAGAGGGACAATCTTCAATTAAGATAAGGGAAAAACCTGAAAAGCTTGTCAAGGGGGGCAGGGCTTTCATTGTTCTCATATTAAGAAGATTGTCCCCTGCTGTTATCTGTCCAGTCTATGGACTGCATTCCACATCTGAGAAGAGATTGTTTACAGTAGGTAAAAGGGACAGGAGGGGAACTTTGCTTGTGAATATCTCTTAAACCATAAAGGTTTGAGAGATAAGACTTATATCATTTTTCATGTTTTTTTAATGCCTACAAAATAAAATAAAGTTAAAACGAAGTATTACTATCCCTTTAAACCCCTCCACAGGAAGTAGGAGGAGCAGCTCAGAGGGAGGAAGTAGGTAGGAGGAGACTACAGGAAGCAAACACATAAAACAGAGGCCTGCAGCATGCTTGAAGTCTCTCGCCTGCAGATGATGCTGAAACTAAGGTAAGCTGTAACAGTGAGCTATTTCTGAAAGTTCCCAGGTATGGAGATTTATAAAAGTGGAGTTAATCTAAAAGAAGAGTTAAAATGGCTGTAAGATTGTCTCTGGTATTTATAAAAGTAGTATGGACAGTTTAGGAGGACATAACACCGGGTGGTAAATTAAAAAAATAAAAAATGGAGTAAGGAAGTTTGAAAAAGTTTGAGCAGCAAATTTATAAAGAAATGCTGCTATTTGAGACAATTTAACAAAAGAATTTTCAGCAAATAAATGATGAAGACGATAGAAAAGACAGAACCTTATGGCAAGAAACTTGTCAACAGGATTGAAAAGACCAGTTCAATACTTTCAAAACCCGGGAATAACTGTCTTTCAGAAAGGGCCAGTATATATGTTGACAAAATCTTGAGAAAATTTGTCGTATCTTTGCCATCGTACGTTCGAGACTCCCAAGATGCCTTAACGAAAATTGAAGGTATAATCCTTTCAGAAACAGAATTTTGGCAACACTGGACATCGAGTCTCTTTACACAAGTATAGAGCATGAAGTTGGAATTGAAGCTACAAAATCCTTTTTATCAACAAGAGGAACACAATATTCCAACCATAACAAATGTGTTCTGGCCCTTTTACGATATGTACTTACCTACAACTATTTTTTGATCAACAGTTCTTCCACCAGCTAAGGGGCACAGCTATGGGGAGCTCCTGTGCCCCCTCATATGCGAATTTGTATTTAGGCTGGTGGGAGGACACTAAGGTATTTACAGAAGACTTGAGAGAATACACGGACAATATTGGCATCTGGTTAACCCCATAGTGACCGGCCTTGCAAACACGCGGCCGGCACTTAACGCCCGCCAAACTTTTTTTTTATTTTTTAAAAAGAATCCGGAGTCCCTGAACGGTGCGCAGCCGCGAGGGGACCCAGATTTCCGGGACATATATGTACGTCCTCTTTCTACAAGGGACATCCGCTCGGGACGTACATGTGCAGGTAAGGGGTTAAGATTCATAGATGATGTCATTAAGACATGGACTGGGACAAAGGAAAAAAATCAATAAATTTATTGGGGTGTTAAATATGAATAATCATAATTTAAGAGTTATATCAGATATATCTAAAAAGGAAATTTCTTATATAGATATCATGATCCAAAAAAAACAAATAATGAATTGGTCACTACAGTGTACCGTAAAGAGACCGCAACTAATAGCCTCCTGCATGCCCAAAGCGCACACCCTGGACCACTAAAAAGAGGAATTCCCACGGGGCAATATATGCGCATTCGGAGATGGTGCACTTCTTTGGAGGACTTTAAAATAAAAGCAAAAGATTTACAACAAAGATTTCTCCAAAGGGGACACACTAGAAATGTGTTGAAAAAAGCATATAACACAGAGCACTATTTGCGGATAGAACATCTCTCCTACTGAATATTGACCGTGACAAAAAAGATATAAAATGTAATAAATAAATAAGGTTGATAGGAACCTTCAATAATCAACATTCTGAAATAAATTCTTAAAAAACATGGCACTCCTTGAAATTAGATCCAGATTTGTCTGAGACATTGGGGCAGAAACCATCAGTTACGTTCAGGAGATCACGAAACCTCAAAGATTATTTAGTGCATAGTCACTTTGAGAGAGAGAGACCCCAAAGAGTTGGTTACGGTCAGTGGTGTAACTATAGGGGTCCCAGGGGTCGCACTTGCGACCGGGCCTGTGCACTCCATAGGCCCGGCCTCCCCCTGTGACCCCCTGTGCCTGGTGCCCGCAATCTCCCACCGGCACTCTAGTAATGCAGAGCACTAGGAGATGACATCATCTAGTAATGAAGAGAGATGACATCATCTCCCAGCTCTTTGCATTACTAAGAGGACTGCGCGGGAGCTCCAGGTAGGAGATGGGGGCATTGTGGAGGGAGTCAATGTGGTCAGGGGGACCAATGTGTGTGTGTGGAGGGCCTGTGGCACTTCTTGTAGCAGGACTCGGTACGCCTCTGGTTACGGTCTTCAACTACTGGTTGTTTTCCATGTAGTAATTGTAGTGCATGTAAGAATGTTGTTAAACAGTCAACAATCAATGTAAGAGATAGGAGATATCAAATTCGGGAATTTATCAACTGTAAATCGACAGGGATAATGTACATGACGGAATGTGCCTGTCAAAAAATCTATGTGGACAAAACCTCTCGATAGTTCAGAGTGAGAATATTCGAACACATAGGAGATGTGCGAAATCAGAGAGATACCCCAACAGCCAAACACATGATTAGGTATCACAATTGTGACACTTTAGTGATGCAATTTACTTGTATTCAAAAAGTAATACCTCCAAATGGAAAGTGACTTTGATAAAATGCTGCTTTAAAAAGAGGCATCGTGGATTTACCGTTTAGGAGCTAGGGGGCAATATGGTTTAAATGAGGGGTTTACATTTAAGCCCTTTATTGAATGATTTGAGTATTGCTTTCATTTATTAGAGACAACCAACCATAGTCACTTAGAACTACTAGTAAAATATGCATCCTTAATGTTAGATGTATGAGCAATAACCGTGTCTTAGGGCAGTGTCAGTGTTTTAAAAAACATTGTCTAAATTAATTACAAAAATCATCTTCACCTATTAATCAAAGTCACCAATATGGGGACTTTCTTTTTTACTGGCCCGTGTAAATAACTGCTGCAATATATTGAATCTTTTGCAAGGTAGCAAGTTGCAAATGATTACTATAGTTCGACACTATTTTTACAAATCAAGTCAACTTAATAACTAAAGTAAATATAGTGTTTAAGCAAAATGGTGCATTTGATCAATACCATCCCTTTAAGAAATGAATATTTTGTGTTTTTTAACCATGGGTGACCTTGTAACATAGTATCATAGTAAATTAGGATGAAAAAAGACACAAGTTCATCAAGTTCAACCTTCTCCTCATACCCCAGTAACTGAGAATTTTATAACTTTCCTGCTACCGAATAAATTAGTCTTTATGAGACCTTCCTGATCTGCCTACTAATAAACAGTATAATTCTGTATGTTCCCTTTGGAAAGAAATATGTCTAAACTTCTCTTAAATGTATCCATTGTATCTGCCATAACCACCTCCTTGGGCAAGGAATTCCACAATTTAACAGACCTTACTGTAAAAAACCCCTTCCTCTGCTGAAATCTAAACCTCCTTTCCTCTAATCTCAAGGGGTGTCCCCTGGTCATCTGATCAGGCCTTGGAATAAATATCTCACCGCAAAGATCCTTGTATTGACCTCTCATATACTTGTACAATGTGATAAGGTCTCCTCTTAGTCGTCTTTTCTCTACAGTAAATAAACCAAGTTTGTCTAGTCGTTCCTCATATGTCAAGTACTCCATTCCCTTAATTAATTTTGTTGCTCTCCACTGTACCCTCTCTAGTTCTAGAATATCCTTTTTCAGAACTGGTGCCCAAAACTGCACTGCGTACTCAGGGTGAGGTCTTACCAGAGATTTGTACAATGGCAAAATAATGTTATCCACTCTTGCTTCAATACCTCTTTTTATGCAAGACAGGACTTTGTTTGCCTTTGCTACTGCTGTTTGACACTGGTCACTGTTTCCAAGTTTGTAGTTGACAAGGATACCCAGGTCTTTCTCTAGTAATGAGTCCCCTAAAATGATTCTATTAAGTTTATAAGTGACCTTGGGATTATTTCCTCCCAAATGCATGACATTGCCTCCCAAATGCATATATGATGGAATAAACTAAATTATAATGTATGTAGTCATAATACGTTAGCTTTCATAAAAATCTTGGTAGAACTTATAAATAGTAATGTGGAATAATATCTGTGATCATCCCTTTAAGATCGTATATTAAATATAACAAATAGGTGAATTGATATGAAACTTGGTGACAGTATCCGGTTATCATATGTGTTTCATTAGGAATATAGAATTAGGTACTATGTCAATAAAGATTTGTTTTGAATATTTAAACTAATTAAGTGACATGATCGCCATTATTGAGTGATATATGTGTCTTTTGAGCCTCTGCAGCAGCCGTAGTAAGGTTACTGTTGAATGAACCAATCAAAAACCAAGCATCTTATTTGAATCTGTAATTACAACTGCTCGTATAGTATATAAGTTGCGTCTCACACACCACCACTTACTATATGTGCCTCTAATGAAGCTGGCAGCTTCTGGTGAAAAGTGTAAGGCTACTACGTGCAAGGGGTGTTGGGGTTCTGTGTTTTTAACTTGGGGGACTTCTAGGCTATCCTGATTTAACACTTTATAATGACGAATTTAGGAGGTAGTCAGTTAGCAGTTACATCCTCCTTGGACTCAGAACTGATGTGGGGATCCAGTCAATTCGAAGAGAGTCTGACGCTGGTTAGTTAGAATCAGCACAGGTATTAATTGAGGGTCAGCACTCATCGTGAATCAGGGAAAGTGCAGATATCGATTGGGGTCTGCCTGGAAAATTGTAATAGCCAATTAAAAGTTAACGCTGGAGATAGTACAAATCAGTACTTCCAGAGAATGCCCCCTGTGATAAATCAGTGGTTTTGATTATTACTTACGATCCGGTAAGATACAATTTAATCATCATAACTAATTGAGGGTGCTTGGGAACCCATTTGTAGCAAAGCGTTTGCTACAACAATACGCTCAGACTCCATACACTTATCAAGTGAACAATGGGTAAATAATGATGAATCCGAGTTCATTAACAAGGAGATATTAAAGGGATAGTAATGTTTCATAATAAAAGCAGCTCTAATTAATCATCATAGTATTTGGACTTTGGAGAGTGTTATTTCAGTTCTGTCAGAGTTGTAGTACAAGAATAATTCAATGATAAAGTATCCCCCTCCTGTCCCTTTTACTGATGTAACACTGCTCAGCCAGATCAGAAGGGAGGTGCCCAGGTAGACTGCAGAGAGGGACAATCTTCAATTAAGATAAGGGAAAAACCTGAAAGACTTGTCAAGGGGGCAGGGCTTTCATTGTTCTCATAGGAAGAAGATTGTCCCCTTCTGTTATCTGTCTTGTCTATGGACTGGATTCCACATCTGAGAAGAGATGACTTACACTAGGGAAAAGGGGCGGGAGGGGAAACTTTGTTTGTGAATATCTCTCAAACCTTTATGGATAAGACTGATATCGTTCTTCATGTTTTTTTAATGCCTACAAAATAAAATAAATATAAAACGAAGTATTACTATCCCTTTAACCCTAAATACATCAAAGGGATTCTCCTTTTATATGTCGCATTGTTAAACAAACCTAGAGGCGACACTGTGATAAAAAAGACGGTCAGATATATAAGTATTGCATAAACTGATATGCTCTTGATCGTTATAACAGTCCTCGAAATAAACTATATTGTGTGATAAAGAGACATAAAAATACATAGACTTGCGGAGGTATATACAATAATATATCATGCCAAAATGACCCGTTGTCCACTGCATTGTCATACACTTAACACACGTGATAGTGATATTAACGTGTGTGAAAAATACCGGCGCTATATACGAAATGATAAACAGTGTGAACAGTTTTAATGATACACTGACATACTGACTGCAGCCATCCGCCATCTCTCACGTTACCCCCAGTCCACCTGATCAAGTGCGGTGTATTTTAAAACTCAGGAGTATTAAGTTCACTGAGTTTGCAGATTTTAATTGTGTATGTTTATCTGAAATAACAAAGTTTGGTGTTTAACCCCTTCGCGTCCTGTGACGTACCCGGACCGTCATGCTGGTCCGGCACTTAAGGACCAGTGTCGGTCCTGGTTACTTCACGTACTTTTACTCACCGCGTCTATCGTCTTCAATTTTTGTAATTTACTGTAAGTAATGTAAGACCTGCGATACGACCAATTTCAGTATTACTCTATTGTTGTGTAATAAATATGTTACCTCTCAAATGGATCCGATTATAAAGAAACTAGTTGAAGAGCCCGTTACACAGGCCACAGTGCCACTGCCAGCCGGTCGCGGTGCAATCATGCGCAATAGAGACTGCCTGCGCCGCTGAGATGCTCCGAAGGAGCGTCCAGCTCTGTAATAAAGAAATCCTTTATTGTAGGAGACTGAAGGGCAGGTTAGTGCGGTCTGCGCGCCTGCGCTGTCAGTGCATTCCGTTAGCGTGTATCACACTGCAGTGCTTCTCAACGGAGACCTGGACTGATGGCGCAGGAGCGCGGACAAGATGTCTGCACTGATACCTGGCTTCCAGTCTCCTACAATAAAGAATCCTACATAATAATTTGCTAAAACATGTGTAACGACGCAGTCATGCGCAGTAGAGACTGCCTGCACCGCTGCTGATACAGAGCTGGACGCTCCTTCAGAGCGTCTCAGCGGCGCGGGCAGTCTCTATTGTTCATGATTGCCCCGTGACCGGCTGGCACTGGCACTGTGGCCCGTGTAACTGGCTCTTTAACTAGTTTCTTTATGATCGGATACATTTGAGAGGTAACCTGTATTATAAAGCTAGTCGCTACTTGCTTAATTATTGCAGGGCGACTTTATATCGGGTGAAAGTTCCACTTTAATAGACTGAATCAAACTTTTTTTTTTTGTTTTTTTTTTGTTTTGCTGTAAACAACATTGTACCACTATCCCTGACAGAAAGCTCTCTGTCATAAGAAACTCAGACCTTGAAGTGTAAAATAAATAAATAAATAAATAAATAAAAAAAATAGGCGAAAATAAAAGAAGATTCTGCATTTTCACTGATGTACTTACAGAATAGGTAAATTCAGGTTGACTGACACTTTAACCTTTTGAGTGCCAGAGATAAATCCAACGCTTTGCAATGCAATGTGTTGGATAGTTCTCTGGAACTCATAGGGTTAAGTGCCGATGAGATAAAACTGATGCTTGGGAAACCAATATTTTCTAAACCCTTTGAGCGCCGGAGGAGTACGCAATACATTTGCAATGCGTTGTGTACCCCTCCGGCGCGCAAAGGGTAGAACCAATCTCTTGTGACAGATGCGGTGTTAGATCTATATACATTTCACGACTAGAGGAGTGTGTAAGGCGTTACTCCTCAATGCGCAGAATACCTCACAGGGTTAAACAGATAGGCAGAAAATAAATATTTGATTCAAATTAGACTTTTAACCTTTCGAATGTTAGTGATGTTTGCACAGCCTTCCTGGCACTCAAAGGGATAAATTAGATATATTTACAAAGCGGAGAATTACTAAAGGGATAGTAATGTCTGATTTTAATTTAAATGTAATATCGTAGATATTAAAAAAATAAATTAACTGGTGCAAGTCCCGTCTCTCAGACCCGTATAGTTTGTGAGACATACGATGATAACGTTCCCCTGCCCTCCCCTTGCACTGACATCAGCCTCTAACTGACAGAAGGAGATTTGGATCATGCATAGCTCACAAGTGTCCCTCTTTAGGAGATATTAGGGGTCTGTACCTCACAAGTGTCCCTCTTTAGGAGATATTAGGGGTCCGTACCTCACAAGTGTCCCTCTTTAGGAGATATTAGGGGTCCGTACCTCACAAGTGTCCCTCTTTAGGAGATATTAGGGGTCCGTACCTCACAAGTGTCCCTCTTTAGGAGATATTAGGAGTCTGTACCTCACAAGTGTCCCTCTTTAGGAGATATTAGGGGTCCGTACCTAACAAGTGTCCCTCTTTAGGAGATATTACGGGTCTGTACCTCCCAAGTGTCCCTCTTTAGGAGATATTAGGGGTCTGTACCTCACAAGTGTCCCTCTTTAGGAAATATTAGGGGTCTGTACCTCCCAAGTGTCCATCTTTAGGAGATATTAGGGGTCCATACCTCACAAGTTTCCCTCTTTAGGAGATATTAGGGGTCTATACCTCACAAGTGTCCCTCTTTAGGAGATATTAGGGGTACATACCTCACAAGTGTCCCTCTTTAGGAGATATTAGGGGTCTGTACCTCCCAAGTGTCCCTCTTTAGGAGATATTAGGGGTCTGTACCTCACAAGTGTCCCATTTTAGGAAGGACAGTCCCTCTTTGGGACCCAAATCCCTCTGTCCCTCTTTTTCACCCTGGTGTCCCTGTGTTTAGGAGATCAGACTGTGTGGTGTGTATAGAAGTGTATCATCCTGGTGTCCCTGTGTTTAGGAGATCAGACTGTGTGGTGTTTATATAAGTGTATCACCCTGGTGTCCCTGTGTGTAGGAGATCAGACTGTGTGATGTGTATATATAAGTGTATCACCCTGGTGTTCCTGTGTTTCGGAGATCAGACTGTGTGGTGTGTATATAAGTGTATCACCCTGGTGTCCCTGTGTTTCGGAGATCAGACTGTGTGGTGTGTATATAAGTGTATTACCCTGGTGTCCCTGTGTTTAGGAGACCAGACTGTGTGGTGTGTATAGAAGTGTATCACCCTGGTGTCCCTGTGTGTAGGAGATCAGACTGTGTGGTGTGTATATAAGTGTATCACCCTGGTATCCCTGTGTTTAGGAGATCAGACTGTGTGGTGGTGTATATAAGTGTATCATCCTGGTGTCCCTGTGTTTAGGAATCAGATTGTGTGGTGTGTGTATAAGTGTATCACCCTGATGTCCCTGTGTTTAGGAGATCAGACTGTGTGGTGTGTATATAAGCATATCACCCTGGTGTCCCTGTGTGTAGGAGATCAGACTGTGTGGTGTGTATATAAGTGTATCACCCTGGTGTCCCTGTGTGTAGGAGATCAGACTGTGTGGTGTGTATATAAGTGTATCACCCTGGTGTCCCTGTGCTTAGGAGATCAGACTGTGTGGTGTGTATATAAGCATATCACCCTGGTGTCCCTGTGCTTAGGAGATCAGACTGTGTGGTGTGTATATAAGCATATCACCCTGGTGTCTCTGTGTTTAGGAGATCAGACTGTGTGGTGTGTATATAAGTGTATCACCCTGGTGTCCCTGTGTGTAGGAGATCAGACTGTGTGGTGTGTATATAAGTGTATCACCCTGGTGTCCCTGTGCTTAGGAGATCAGACTGTGTGGTGTGTATATAAGCATATCACCCTGGTGTCTCTGTGTTTAGGAGATCAGACTGTGTGGTGTGTATATAAGTGTATCACCCTGGTGTCCCTGTGTGTAGGAGATCAGACTGTGTGGTGTGTATATAAGCATATCACCCTGGTGTCTCTGTGTTTAGGAGATCAGACTGTGTGGTGTGTATATAAGTGTATCACCCTGGTGTCCCTGTGTGTAGGAGATCAGACTGTGTGGTGTGTATATAAGCGTATCACCCTGGTGTCTCTGTGTTTAGGAGATCAGACTGTGTGGTGTGTATATAAGCGTATCACCCTGGTGTCCCTGTGTTTAGGAGATCAGACTGTGTGGTGTGTATATAAGTGTATCACCCTGGTGTCCCTGTGTTTAGGAGATCAGACTGTGTGGTGTGTATATAAGTGTATCACCCTGGTGTCCCTGTGTTTAGGAGATCAGACTGTGTGGTGTGTATATAAGTGTATCACCCTGGTGTCCCTGTGTTTAGGAGATCAGACTGTGTGGTGTGTATATAAGTGTATCACCCTGGTGTCCCTGTGTTTAGGAGATTAGACTGTGTGGTGTGTATATAAGTGTATCACATTGCTCCACAGAAATAAAACTCACATTAATGCTTGTTTAAACTTCAGTATATGTGTTTATACATTAATCTGTAAAAGTAAAATACTATGGTGTTGCAATAAATCATTTATTCAGTTACAAAAAGACATCTCAATAGGTCATAACATAATCTAAAAATTCTCACTAATTCCCCGCCCACCAGCCACGCACCCAGAAACACCACCTAAAGCACAAGTGTCCGTCTTTGGCCATTTGAAATGTTGGAAGATATGGGGTCGTGCAACCCAATGGGAGCTCTTCAGCAAAGCTGAACGGTCAACAAAGTGTGCCTGGCAGAGGAGTAACTAGAAGTCATCAGGCCCTGGTGCGAGAATTGCCATGCCCCCCCCGATGACATTGCTCCCCTCAACCACATTGCCCCCCCCATTGCCCATCTCCACTGGCACCTCCACATTGCTCTCCATCTCCACATTGCCCCAACATTGCTCATCTCCTACCTCTTTGTTGGTCCAGTGGCGTGGCAGGAAAGGTCTGTGCCTCCTTCTGCACAGACCTCAGAAACTGGAGCTCCCACGCGGTCCTCTATTCAGTAATGCAGACGCTGGGAGATGATGTCATCATCCAGTGCCCTGCATTAGTAGAGTGCCAGAGGGAAAATCAGCTGCTAGAGGTCTGTGCTGAAGAAGACACAGACCTTAGCGATCAGAATGTTGCGGGAGCCAGTCATGGGGGTCACAGGGGCGGCCAGGCCTCTGGCGTGATGGGCCCATTCGCCGGTGTGACCTCTGCGACCTCTATTGTTGCTCCACTGGTGCCTGGTTTGCAAGCACACTTTGTAGACGTTCCAATTAAGTATTCCTTTTTAGATAGTGCTATTTCGGCTCCGCTGAAGAGACCCCAGCCCGTCCCGGGACCAGCATCTCCGGGGTGAATTTTATCATCGTATATCTCTCAAACTTAACTATACATGTTTGAGAGACGGAAATTGCATCAGTTAATTTAGTTTTTTAATATCTAAAACATAACACTTTATTTAAATCAGACATTACCAACCCTTCAATTGTAGAATGTCCACTGTGGCCAAAAATAATCACGGCAAATTTCTGGCTTTGAATCCCAGATCACGTGTGCTGGTGCCACCACAACGTTCAAATCGGTTTTTGCGTGGACCGCTGGTCGTTAAGGGGTTAACCAGTATAATACTGAGCTTTGACATGTTTTTATTTCATCATGTTTCCCAGTAACAACTTGTCTGTAATCACAATTCACCAGAATTAAATGACCCTGTTTGGCAGGATTTAGTGTTAGTAATAATCGCTATAGAAACCTTGTTTAACCGTTTAAAGGGATAGTAATACTTCCTTTTAACTTTATTTTATTTTGTAGGCATTAAAAAAACATGAAGAACGATATAAGTCTTATCTCTCAAACCTTTATGGTTTCAGAGATATTCACAAGCAAAATTTCCCCTCCCGCCCCTTTTACCTAGTGTAAGCCATCTCTTCTCAGATGTGGAATCCAGTCCATAGACCAGACAGATAACAGCAGGGGACAATCTTCTTCCTATGAGAACAATGAAAGCCCTTCCCCCCTTGACAAGTTTTTCAGGTTTTTCCCTTATCTTAATTGAAGATTGTCCCTCTCTGCAATCTACCTGGGCACCTCCCTTCTGATCTGGCTGAACGGGGGGGGATACTTTGCTTGTGAATATCTCTTAAACCATAAAGGTTTGAGAGATAAGACTTATATCATTCTTCATGTTTTTTTAATGCCTACAAAATAAAATAAAGATAAAAAGAAGTATTACTATCCCTTTAAGGTTCAGAGGAGGGTACAATGTATTGTTTTGCACCATAAAAATGTATTTATATGTCACATCCCTGTAATATAATTCCAAACTTGCTTTTTAACATATATGTAAATTGGTCTGTTCAGATACCATTAATACTGACTGAGAAATAATTGCTTAAAGGGACAGTATCACTTAATATGTAAATATATATCTACATACATATATTTTGTATGGTTTATCTTCCTGAGTTAAGCCAGGGTACTTCCACTGCTGAGACATGTTTTATTCTAATGTTATATTATCTCGATGGCCTAAAATGTTACAGTGGCGCTCTTGCTACACCATCCTATGGATAGATCTGTCAGTTGACTCTAAACTTCCATAGGATGGTGTAGCAACAGCGCCATCATAACATTTCAGGCCATTGAGATATTATATCTGAAAAAAAAAAAAAAACAAGTTTGAGCTGCAATAATGTTTGAATAAAAGACCTCTCAGCGGATGTGTTTTACTATCCCTTTAAGTCAGTTTACTGCTAGTAATTAGTGCCCATTATGCTTGTATTCATGAAGCTGTTACCTTGTCCCAGCCCATTCACAGACAATCCTGGACAATCAGTGGAAAAGGCAGGAATGACTGCTCCCTCAGAGCATAGGGAAGACTGGATTTCAGTCTCTAGAAAACAAAGGCATTTTTACATTTTCTGCATGAAGTTAGTGTTTTAAAGTAATGTCTAAAATATTTTTTAATAAATTTGTAGAGAGTAAAAAAAAAAATTGGATTTCCATAAACCCCTGTAAAGGGCCATAGGCTGTCACTGGAGCTATGGATTCGAAGTATGGACACTGGGGGCAGTTACTCAATATTAATCGACATTCGGGACATGGCGGGTCGGGGTGGTACGAACTCTACTCGAAGCCTTGAAACCATGGTTCTTCGGTAGTATGTCCATGGATCTCGGGACGGCGGTAACGGTCGACACGGCATCGTACGACTGCAACGCTCATTGGACAACCGGGCATTCGCGGGCTTACCATTGGCCGAACAAAAGGTGGGATATTTAGAACTGGTAGTAATGGCTCTCTGAAACCTCAGCCTTTGTCCACCAAATGTGTATTGGGACTCACTGGGAATTGTACCTCCCGCTGGGAGATAATGTCATCAAAGTCTGTCCCTTTGTGCCCCATGTCCCGCCCTACTCCACATAGTGCTGGGAACCAACCAGTCGGGTTCTACTTAGTATGGTCGCTCCCCTGCTCATTGACCGTTAGAGTAACTCCCGCCCTTATTGTATCTTGTCCTTCCCAGTTCATTGTTCTTTTGTTTAACTGTGTATAAAAGTGTGTGCGTTCTGGCAATAAAGTGTTCGTTTTTGGAGTAAACAGTCTCCGTGTTTACTTCTTGCCGGGGTGTTTTAAAGAGTCCTCCCTGACTCCCATCCCCATAGGCAACTGAGCTATTCACTGTTCGCTTGTTGGAGTTTATGACGTCGACCCGCTCTTCGTATCGCCTCGATTCTCTCCTGTCCGGATCTGATGCACCGGCCCGAATCGTTCAGCGCGGTTTCGAACCTCGAAGGGTTGACCGACTCGAAGGAAACCGACTTCTGGCTCGAGTGGTGCGTTCGGCGCTCCAGTTGCCTGGCCTGACCGAGGGGTTTGACGTGGTTTAGCCGACCTCGAGAGGGAGAACCCGGATATGATAGCCCAGTACTTCCCGGTGCCTTGGGATTCCGTTATAACCCCATCTCTCAAACTTCTATGTTTTGAGAGATATTGGCAATGAAAGTTCCCCCTCCCTCCCCTTCCTTGATGTCAGCTATAAAGCTGACAAAAGGGGATCCGTGTCAGCCGACACGATGAGGCTCTTCAGCAGAGCCAAAATCCCGTTACTGCAAACGAATTACTTCATTGTAAAGGTCTACAAAGTGTGCCTAGTTTGCAATCACACTTTGTAGACCTTTACAATGAAATAATTTGTTTGTAATAACGGGATTTCAGCTATGCTGTAGAGCCGCTGGCTAATCCACGGACCGGGATCTCCTGCTGTCAGCTAGACGCTGACGTCAGGAGAAGGGGAGGGAAGAGGGAACTTTGATTCCAAATATCTCTCAAACCATAGCGGTGTGAGAGATGGGGTTTGTGGCAATCCGATTATTTTTTTACCCTCTACAAATTTATTAAAAACTAGTTGAAGAGCCCATGTTCACGGGCCACAGTGTCGGCTGGCAGCTGGATCCTGTCCTTCACTGGCCATGGTCAGTGGCGTAACAATAGGGGTCACTTGTCGCTTAGCGGATCTCCCACTCGGTGCTCCGCTCTAGTAATACAGAGCGCTGGGAGATGACATCATCTAGTAATACAAAGTGCTGGGAGATGACATCATCTAGTAATACAGAGTGCTGGGAGATGACATCATCTAGTAATGCAGAGCGCTGGGAGATGACATCATCTAGTAATACAGAGCGCTGGGAGATGACATCATCTAGTAATACAGAGCGCTGGGAGACGACATCATCTAGTAATACAGAGCGCTGGGAGATGACGTCATCTAGTAATACAGAGCGCTGGGAGATGACATCATCTCCCAGCCTCTGCATTACTAGAGCGGTGCGCGGGAGCTCCACTTGTAGAGATCTGTGCCGAAGGAGGCACAGATCTGTAAAGACACTCCGCTAGACCACCAGGGACTGGAGGCAGGGGTATTGTGGAAGGGGCATTGTGGAGATGGGTGCATTGTGGAGATGGGGGCATTGTGGAGATGAAGGGGCATTGTGGAAGGGGCATTGTGGAGATGAAGAGGGCATTGTGGAAGGGGCATTGTGGAGATGAAGGGGGCATTGTGGCAGGGGCATTGTGGAGATGGGTGCATTGTGGAGATGGGGGCATTGTGGAGATGAAGGGGCATTGTGGAAGGGGCATTGTGGAGATAAAGAGGGCATTGTGGAAGGGGCATTGTGGAGATGAAGGGGGCATTGTGGAAGGGGCATTGTGGAGATGAAGAGGGCATTGTGGAGATGGAAGGGGCATTGTGGAGATGAAGAGGGCATTGTGGAAGGGGCATTGTGGAGATGAAGGGGGCATTGTGGCAGGGGCATTGTGGAGATGAAGGGGGCAATGTGGAAGGAGCATTGTGGAGATGAAGAGGGCATTGTGGAGATGGAAGGGGCATTGTGGAGATGAAGGGGGCATTGTGGCAGGGGCAATGTGGAGATGAAGGGGGCATTGTGGAGATGAAGGGGGCATTGTGGAAGGGGCATTGTGGAGATGAAGGGGGCATTGTGGAGATGAAGGGGGCATTGTGGAAGGGGCATTGTGGAGATGAAGGGGGCATTGTGGAGATGAAGGGGGCATTGTGGAGATGGAAGGGGCATTGTGGAGATGAAGGGGGCATTGTGGAGATGAAGGGGGCATTGTGGAAGGGGCAATGTGGAGATGAAGGGGGCATTGTGGAAGGGGCATTGTGGAGATGAAGGGGGCATTGTGGTGATGAAGGGGGCAATGTGGAGATTTCGTGGCAATGTGGATGAGGGGGCCAATGTGGTCAGAGGGGCCCATGGCAATTCTTGCACCAGGGCCCGGTGGCTTCTAGTTACGCCTCTGGCCACGGTTGTCCGCCGTGCGTCATGCACAGTAGACCCTGCACACTCTGCAGCTGATAGGGAGCGGGGCGTTCCGAATTCAGACCGTAGTCCTCTCTGCGCACCTTTCGGTCCCAGGAAGGTGCGCAGAGAGGACTCCGGTCTGAATGAGGAGCACCCCACTTCGTATCAACCGTGGCGCGGACAGTGTCTACTGCGCATGACGGCTTCTGACAAACATCCTTAGCGAATTGTTATATAGGATTATTATTTATTTATTTTTTTAAAATATATTTTATTATCAGATCACTCCATACACATCTTAAATACAAAAAAAAGGGGAATACATGTAAATCGTTCAAATACACAAAAGTGTGGAAACATTTATAGCAATGAAAAGAACATATGCATATTAGTAGGACGTACAGACGACCTGAGGTTTTTATGTTTATTTCAACCTTCAATAACCCGAACTTCTAAAATCTAACTTAATTTAACTTCTACTATACCCCTCAACCCCAATCCCTCTCACCTCCGAGCCCGCAGCACCCCCCCCCCTCGCCCGCCAGCCAATGATTTCACAGAATCCCTATACGTACAGGATTCGTACACAGTGTCACGCATCAAGTATACGTCATAACCACCCACACAGCAAACAGGTATGATCTCAGTCAGCCATCTCCAATAAGTTGCACATCATCAGGTGCTACAGTAGTATCCGCCCTAATTGTCCACCAGGTCTACCACCCTCCCCAGATCTTGTCGAACTTAGTCGGAGTACCCCGGATATAGGATTATTTTTAGATATTACTAACACTTTAAGTGTATAAAACCCAAGTTCATTTTAGGTGTTAAAGGGTTAACAAACATGAAACAAAACAATATGTCTGTGTGTAGTGCTTTGTGACATAGCAGCATGTGATGTCTCTGGCACTCAGAGGGTTAAGTGATATTGCCCCCTGGTGGTGAGGAAATGTCTTTCTTCTCCTGTGATCAATGTTTTCTATTTCCTGCAAGTAAGATACCTTATAGCCTAGATTGCACTGGCTGGGGGTGATGGGAGTTTTAGTCCTCAGGGACTGGTGACCCAGAGGTTGACTATTCCTGAATTACACAATAAAATACATGCGTCTCTGGAGCCGTATGTTAAATGAAAAGTGGAGGAATTTTGAAGTGAACCAACTGCACTTTAGCGGAGGCCAAAAAAAGTCCCGTCAATTTTAAATTGGGGTTTTAACCACCTTGATTTCTAGTGGGGTCGGTCTGGCATTCAAGGGGTTAAAATCATTATTTAAATCAATGGAAATTTGGGGAATTTTTATTTCTCCCTCTGGCTCAATTGGTTTGGCTCAGACTTCCACCACCTGTAAACATTTGGCTCAGCCCATAGTATTATAGTAATCAGTGGCCTCCTGGCAGTAAGGAGTTAATGGGCACCATCACCAATATATAAACGTGTCCTTATCCTATATAGTAATTCACTAGGATGTTTGTCAGAAGCCGTCATGCTCAGTAGAGACTGCTCGAACGCTCAGAATGCTGGGAGTTCTGTGCTGGGAGCATTCTGTGCGGAATGCTGGGAGTTCTGTGCTGGGAGCATTCTGTGTGGAATGCTGGGAGTTCTGTGCTGGGAGCATTCTGTGCGGAATGCTAGGAGTTCTGTGCTGGGAGCATTCTGTGAGGAATGCTGGGAGTTCTGTGCTGGGAGCGTTCTGTGCGGAATGCTGGTGTGGAATGCTGGGAGTTCTGTCCTGGGAGCGTTCTGTGCGGAATGCTGGTGTGGAATGCTGGGAGTTCTGTCCTGGGAGCTTTCTGTGCGGAATGCTGGGAGTTCTGTGCTGGGAGCATTCTGTGCGGAATGCTGGGAGTTCTGTTCTGGGAGCATTCTGTGCGGAATGCTGGGAGTTCTGTGCTGGGAGCATTCTGCGTGGAATGTTGGGAGTTCTGTGCAGGGAGCATTCTGTGCGGAATATTTGGAGTTCTGTGCTGGGAGCATTCTGTGCGGAATGCTGGGAGTTCTGTGCTGGGAGCATTCTGTGCGGAATGCTGGGAGTTCTGTGCTGGGAGCATTCTTTGCTGAATGCTAGGAGTTCTGTGCTGGGAGCATTCTGTGAGGAATCCTGGGAGTTCTGTGCTGGGAGCATTCTGTGCGGAATGCTGGTGTGGAATGCTGGGAGTTCTGTCCTGGGAGCGTTCTGTGCGGAATGCTGGGAGTTCTGTGCTGGGAGCGTTCTGTGAGGAACGCTGGGAGTTCTGTGCTGGGCGCATTCTGTGTGGAATGCTGGGCGTTCTGTCCTGGGAGCGTTCTTTGCGGAATGCTGGGAGTTCTGTCTTGGAAGCGTTCTGTGCTGAATGGTGGGAGTTCTGTGCTGGGAGCGTTCTGTGCTGAATGCTGGGAGTTCTGCGCTGGGAGCGTTCTGTGCGGAATGCTGGGAGTTCTGTGCTGGGAGCATTCTGTGGGTCTGGGCAGTCTCTACAGCGCCTCGCGTGAGTGATGGCAGACACAGAGCAGGACCGGCTTTTTAACCCTTTGAGTGCCGGAGGGGTACGCAATGCATTGCGTACCCATATCGCACTCAAAGGGTTCACATCTCACAGACCTTGGCCCGTGTACATGGACTTTTACACTAGTTATTTATATGGAATAAGTGACACCTCCTAAAGTGTTGGGGGGGCAGCGCGTCCGTGCATCAGACAGAGACCCCACAGGGCGGCGCTAAGTTTTTGGGAGCCTTAAAGAGATTATAATGTACAGAAAAAAGTATAAGCGAAATAAGTGCAATAAAAAAGACTTAATGCCCTTATACCTATCTCTCAAACCTTTATGATTTGAGAGATATAAGAAAATAAAGTTCTCCGCTCCCTCCCCTTTCTCATATGTCAGCTGTATAGCTGACGGCATGAGATCCTGTTTCCGGGACCAGACAGTGGGTCTTCAGGAGAGCGGACGATATCTAAAGAAAAATACTTCATCGCAACGTCTACAACATGTGCCTGGTTTGCAAGCACACACTGTAGACCATTCAGATGAAGTATTTATCTTTACATATCGTTATATCGGTGCTGTTGAAAAGCAGCGTCTGGCCCGCGACCAGATTCTGCTTCTGACAGCTTTACAGCTCGTCAAGCAGAAAGGGGAGGGACCAGAGAACTTTATTTTCCTATATCTCTCAAATCATAACAGTCTGAGAGATAGGAATAAGGGCATTGAGTCTTTTTTTATTGCACCTATCATTTCACTTATACTTTTTTCGGGACTTTTTACATTTATTACCGCATTGGCACGTCTAATCAGAAATTGCCATCTGATTTTGTTTCCATGCAGCCAGGGGCGTAGGGGATGGGGCGATGCATCCCCCCCCAGAAAATCATGCGCTGGACAGATAATGTAGAAATACCTCCCCTGGTGTGCTAGGCGCACCAGCCCAGGGGCGGGCAGGCTCTGGGTAGGGTTGCCACCCAGCCGGTATTTTACTGGCAGGCCGGTAGAAAATTGGCTTCTGTCCAATATTAAGTCTATGGAGGGAATGCCATAGCCCATATTTTCTTGAAGAAAAGGTGGCAAGCCTAGCTTTGGGTGACCGGCAGGAGAGGAGCACACTGCACACCGCTCCCTTCTGTTGGTTACCTCCTTGTAGCGTGGCCGAGCAGAGAGGACCGCGGATGGAAGGTCTTCTGTATCCTCTACTCTGGTCTGACAGGAAGCTGCTCACCAAGCTCAACTATCACTTCCTGTCAGACCAGGTAGAGGATCAGAAGCTCCTCTAGGGCGGTCCACTACAAAGAAGGTACTGAGGGGCTGGGGCCGGACAGTAAAAATGATCATCCTTCCCTAGATTTGTGGGGGTTCCTACGCCTCTGCATGCAGAAGCAGCAGGACTGTATAAGCGCTGTGGGACCCTCTGACCAAATGGGGTCCCTAATCAGTCTCTTATTCTGCTCATATTGCAGCGTCACCGCATCCGTGCCGGCAGGGAGTCCATCAAACTGGGTGATGGCTCGGTTTTGGATTTGCAGTTGTGGTCTCTCTCTAGTGCATGGAGCCCTCCAGATAGGGTTGCCACCTTTTCTTCAAAAAAATACCGGCCATGGCATTCCCTCCATAGACTTAACATTGGACATAAGCCAATTTTTTACCGGCCTGCCGGTAAAATACCGGCTGGGTGGCAACCCTACCTCCAGATCAGTTTAGGAGCATACCTGGGAATTCTCAAACTGAGCTAACCCCGGGGTCTTTAGAACATTAACCCTTAGTTTCCTATAGAATGTAGATTATAGCTGATATGTCCTGATTGCCGTAACTCAGAGGTGCTTTAGTCATTCAGTTAAGCTTTAACCCTTTGAGTGCCAGAGCAGTACGCAATGCGTTGCATACCCCTCTGACACTCAAAGGGTTAAGATGCCATAACACTAGCTGGGAACTTTCAAGCTGAGCTGATCCTGAGATGTTTGAAATATTAAAAGGGAATGCTAGCAGGGTCTCTCTGGCATTCAAGGGGTTAAAATCATTTCAATCAACGGAAATTTGGGGAATTTTTATTCCTCCCTCTGGGACAATTGGTTTGGCTCAGACTTCCTCCACAATGAGCTAACCCGGAGGTCTTTAAATTATTAACCCTTAGTGTCCTACAGAATGTGGATTATAGCTGATATGTTCCTTACTCAGAGGTGCTTCAGTCGTTGCTCAATTAACCTTTAAGATGCTATAACCGTATCTGGGAATGTTAAGATGAGAGGACCCTGAGATCTTTGACGTATTAACCCTTAACGCTTCCCATAATGTAGATTCCCTGCAGTATGTACCTGTTTGCTGTAACCCAGAGGTGGTGCTCCAGTCGGACCACAAGAAATCTTTAACCATTTGAGCGCCAGAGGAGTGTGTAACTCGTTGGTACAATTTAGAGATTTCCCTGCTTAAACACAATCACATACCTCCCAACATGTCAGATGTTTTAGGGGGTGCTGCTGGGAGTGTTGGGGGCATTAGTGAGAATGTTTAGGTTATTTCGTGACCTATTGGGACCTCCTTGTGTTACTGAATCAATAATTTAGTACAAAACCAAAGTATTTTATTTACACAGACTAATTTATAGACACATAGGACAGTAAGGACATTTCTCTCTGCCTTTCTGGTACGAATGGCACCGATTTAGTGAGTAAAGAGACATTTAAAGGGATAGTAATACTTAAAATGTAAAAAAAAAATATGTTGTAGGGTTTATCCCCCTGAGTAAAACAAGAGTACTCCCACTGCTGAAAGGTGTTTCGTTCAAAAGTTATTAATTTTCAAAGTTGAATTTTTTTGGTGCAATATCACAGTGGCCTGAAATTGTACAGTGGCGCTGTTGCTACACGATCCTATGGACAGCTCTGGTCCCGGGACCATAAATCTCCATAGGATGGTGTAGCAACAGCGCCACCGTACAATTTCAGGCCACTGTGATATTGCACCTAAAAAATTCAACTTTGAAAATTAATAACTTTTGAACGAAACACCTTTCAGCAGTGGGAGTACTCGTTTTACTCAGGGGGATAAACCCTACAACATATTTTTTTTAACATTTTAAGTATTACTATCCCTTTAAAAGGGGCAAATCATACAGCAGGTAACACAGAAATCTCTCACCTCAATAATTTTGTCCTTCACCCTGAGATTTGGGTTAAAACCCTGAAAGTTTCAAAGTTTGTTTAGGAAGCTTCACATTTTGCAAAGCAGTAACAGAGATATGTTTTTATGTTGGTGTGTGTGTTCCTTTAAGTCAGTGCACATGGTCTTATGTTCCATACCTCTGGCACTGGTAGATGGATCTGTGTTGTAATCATATGTACTCCTGTTTCACCCCTCGGGGTATTGCAGGTTTGGGGATTGTCTGGGAAAGGTGAATCAGCTTAGGGGTGGGATCGAGATCAGCAATGTACAAACAGTACGATACACTGTTATGTGTATAACTTGGGGTTAGGAAGATGCAATCCCCGAGCTGATGCAAGACTACAGCTCCCATAATCCTTTGGCAGCCGGTGCCTGGCATAACACCATATAAGGTCTATTTCTATAAACAGATTAAAAACTGCAGTCAGTTTATTTAAATATCTATATATATCATGGAAACAGACCATGATAGGCCATGTTCTTGCAACAGTTTTGTTGCATGAACTTGCAACAACACTGGGCGGTTATTAAAGGGAGAGTAATACTTCATTTTATCTTTATTTTATTTTGTAGGCATTAAAAAAACATGGAGAACGATATAAGTCTTATCTCTCAAACCTTTATGGTTTGAGAGATATTCACAAGCAAAGTTTCCCCTCCTGCCCCTTTTACCTAGTGTAATCCATCTCTTCTCAGATGTGGAATCCAGTCCATAGACCAGACAGATAACAGAAGGGGACAATCTTCTTCCTATGAGAACAATGAAAGCCCTGCCCCCCTTGACAAGTTTTTCAGGTTTTTCCCTTATCTTAATTGAAGATTGTCCCTCTCGGCAGTCTACCTGGGCACCTCCCTTCTGCTCTGGCTGAGCAGTGTTACATCAGTAAAAGGGGCGGGAGGGGGATACTTTATTATTGAATTACTCTTGTACTACAACTCTGACAGAATTGAAATAACACTCTCCAAAGTCCAAATACTATGATGATTAATTAGAGCTGCTTTTATTATGAAACATTACTATCCCTTTAAGGCTATTTTTCATATGGGCGACTTCGCAGACCTCAGTTTCAGATGTGCCAAGCAGATTGTGCCTGCCTGCTTACTGCCAATGTCATGCGTGACCCTGGGAACTTTGTGGGTTTGATCCTAAGTCTCAGCGTTTTGACCCAAATCTCCGGATCTCAGGGTGAGCGAGTTCTGTTTCACCTTCCATATGATTTGCCACAATTAACCCATTTGAGTGCCAGAGGGGTACGCAGCATAATGCAAAGCAATGCGTTGCATACCCCTCTGGCACTCAAAGGGCTAAATGTTTCTTGGGTCACTGTGGAAATGTCACCCACTATTGGGCGACTTACAAAACAGCACATTAAACTTGTCACCGTCATGAAAAGAGCGATATCAGAATCTCACCCTCCTCAAATGGGCTACAGTCTGATGTCACGCCCAAAAGCGTTGCACATTTTCATAGTAAACCAACTTCCACTTCCACTCTGCTGTTAACCCTTTGAGCGTGAGAGGGGCATGTGTGCTCCGGAACCATCTGTCTCTTGTATCACCGGACATGGAACTGAATGATAGGAGGCGCAGAAGGCCAAAGTGACACCACCAGTTTGGGGTGAAACCCAGATAAAAGAACTGTCCAGCTATACCAGAGACAGCTGTTGTATTCTATACTTTACCCCTTCAATGTGCTCATGTTCAAAGGGTTAACAGCAGAGTGGATGTGGGTTTACTATGGAAATGTGCGACGCTTATGGCTGCGACATCAGAATCTCTCCCATTTGATGCGGTCGAAATTCTGATCTCTCTCTTTTCACGATGGCGACATGTTTAATGAGCTATTTTGTACGTCACCCAATAGTGTGCAATGTTTCAAAAGGATACCGTGTTTATTTAGTAACCAAATTGGTGCCATTTGTACCGGAAAGTCCTGCTTGTCTCGTGTGTTTCGGTAGTGAGATCTCTGAGTTCTAGCGCGTTAAAGGTTCCTTGTGGACCGACTGCTCCACCTCTGTGTTACAGCAAGCAGGGACATATTGCGTAAAATCAACATTATGGGAAGCTTTAAGGGTTAATATTTCAAAGATCTCACGGTCAGCTCATTATGAAAGTTTACCAGGTATGCCTGGCGGTTCTCACGTATGGGGAGCTTGGCAGAGGACTGTCACAAGGCCGGCTCCTGTGGGAATTGGTTATATACTATTGGTTGATGCCCACTAGTGCTGCCCCTTCAGTGGATTATAAGAACAGCACTGTGTCCCATGAAAACGGTCCTTGTGGAAGATCATACAGATCAGGCACGGTTCCCACGCATGAGTGCATCTAAGTAGCAGCCTTCTGCTTCAGTGTTAATGATGGTACCTGGGAACAAAATGGTGTGACCCTGAGATCTTTGAAATATTAACCCTTATACCACTTAAAGCGGAACTTTCATCAACATTAAACTTAGCCCTAAATCCTTAATAGAGTAGCGATACACATAGAAATACTTGTCATTTGCAGTATAAATCCGGCATAAGTAAGAGAGAACGTTTTCGGCAGGCAGCACCGGGGAACAGCGCAGACATCTTGCAGAGCCGGCATCACTGTGTCTGTTTGTCCGTCCCCTTTGTGCTGAAAGGCACTGGAAGGGACTGACGGCGCAGACACAGAGAGCGCTTCCTGCAAGATCCTAGCCGTGCCTGCCTGCCGAAAACGTTTTCTGTTACTTATGCCGGATTTATACCGCAAATGGCAAGTATTTCTATATCTGTCTCTAACATATTAAGGATTTGGGGCTAAGTATAATGTTGATAAAAAACGTTCCTCTTTAAATAGAAATAGATCTAGAAAGCAAATTATCAATATTTGCAGATGACACTAAATTATTCAGGGTAATTAATTCAGAACAGGATATTTTGTTCTTTACAGAGGGACTTACATACAATGTCAGATTGGGCAAACATGTGGAATATGAAGTTTAATGTGGGGAAGTGTAAAGTCATGCATTTTGGAGGAATAATCCCAAGGCTACTTATAAACTTAATGGAATCATTTTAGGGGACTCATTACTAGAAAAAGACCTGGGTATCCTTGTCAACTACAAACTTGGAAACAGTGACCAGTGTCAAACAGCAGTAGCAAAGGCAAACAAAGTCCTGTCTTGTATAAAAAGAGGTATTGAAACAAGAGTGGACAACATTATTTTGCCATTATACAAATCATTAGTAAGACCTCACCATGAGTATGCAGTACAATTTTGGGCACCAGTTCTGAAAAAGGATATACTAGAACTAGAGAGGGTACAGCGGAGAGCAACAAAATTAATTAAGGGAATGGAGGACTTGACGTATGAGGAACGACTAGACAAACTTGGTTTATTTACTCTAGAGAAAAGAGGACTAAGAGGAGTCCTTATCACATTGTACAAGTATATGAGAGGTCCATACAAGCAGCTATTTATTCCAAGGCCTGATCAGGTGACCAGGGGACACCCCTTGCGATTAGAGGAAAGGAGGTTTAGACTTCAGCAGAGGAAGGGTTTTTTTTTTTACAGTAAGGCCTGTTAAACTGTGGAATTCCTTGCCCAAGGAGGTGGTTATGGCAGATACAATGGATACATTCAAGAGGAGATTAGATATATTTCTTTCCAAAGAGAACATACAGAGTTATATTGTTTATTAGTAGGCAGATCAGGAAGGTCTGATAAAGACTATCTTATTTGGTAGCAGGAAAGTTATAATATTACTAGGGTATGAGGAGAAGGTTGAACTTGATGGACTTGTGTCTTTATTTAACCTAAATTACTATGTTACTATGTAAGAACCAATGACATGCCAGGACGTCGCCATTTTTTGTTTGTTTGTTTTTTTATCCTTTAGGACCGCTCCTTGGGCAGCTCTGTAAGTAAAAACAGGGTCTGAAATTGAGTGCTCCAAGACCAGGGTGGCGTGTCTCAGACCCCCGCACGTAACAGGTCATGTGTGCCGGAGGGTTGGCACGGATCAAAACAGTCATAAGGGAAGGTCAATTCCCAGGACTGCTGATCGTTAAGGGGTTAACCATTATAATACTGAGCTTTAACATGTTTTTATTTCATCATGTTAATTTCCCAGTAACAGCTTGTCTGTGATGACAATTCATCAGAATTAAATGACCCTGTTTGGCGGGATTTAGTCTTAGTAATGATCGCTATAGAAATATTAGTCACCCCTGATCCATTGTTATTATGCACGTAATAATGAAAATAGGCTAATGATGTTTAAGTGCCTGCATCATTTTAAATCATAACTTCTATCGGATCCACATGAATAGGAGAGTGCGGCCATCTTGTCGAAGTGGGATCTGTGCGCCTCAGTTTTCAGTCCCTGCGCTGTACCATGCGATTACAATGCAATGCCCCCCTTGTCAAATCCTTGTGAGTGACAGAGACAGGGACGGACATCGCAGATGCACAGATCCCATTTTGACAAGATGGCCACAGTTTCATATTCATGTAGGTCCGATCAAAGTTATGATTTAAAATGATGCAGACACAAACTTTATTAGTCTGTTTTCATTATTACATGCATGCTAAAAATGGATCAGGGTGTCATATATTGACCTGATAGGTCCACTTTAACCTTTAAACATAGAAACATAGAATTTTACGGCAGATAAGAACCATTCAGCCTATCTAGTTGGCCTATTTTCCTACTGTAAAAACCTCAGTCCTAATATGGTCCTTGTTTTATGTTCAGAAACACAAAGATTTGAATGCCAAATGGCTAAAGAAACCATATGGCGATCAAACAAAAGAAGGACTTACTGATCGAGGCACACAGAGGTCCAAAAATAGAAAAATGCTTTATTAGATAATATAGTGTAGAAAGCACACAATCTAAAACCAATTAAAAGATCCCAAACAGGTGAAGTAATACATAGATGGTATAATAAAGACACTGTGATTGTACCCCTTGAATATTAATGTCAGGCCGCCAGTCGGCGGCCCGGTCTTACCTCCCGCAGTGTCCTGGCCCGCATCGGCACTCGACTCCTGTCCCCTGCTGGGAAGCCGCGGCGGCCGCCACGCCGAGTCCTCTCTGGCTCCCTGAGGACCGGCGCCCGCTCAAACCCAGCAGGCAACCCTGGCAGATGCGCACACACCCGCCCTTCTTTGTGTGCGCGTCACGGACAAGGGACTGGGATTTCCTGGGCGTCGCCATGGCAATGCGGCGCTCGGCTCCACCCCAGCTACAGCACGCCCACAGCCTCTATAAACACTGAGCCCCCTGTACATGGTGCTCAGTGTTACTGAAGCTCTCAGTGCTTAGTTACTTACCTCAGTCTGTTCTCTGCTTCCTGGCTCCTTGACCCTTGGCTTGATTACTGGACTCCGTTGACCTCTGGCTCCTTGACCCTTGGCTTGACTCCTGGACTCCGCTGACCTCTGGCTCCTAGACCCTTGGCTTAACTCCTGGGCTCCGCTGACCTCTGGCTCCTAGACCCTTGGCTTGACTCCTGGACTCCGCTGACCTCTGGCTCCTAGACCCTTGGCTTGACTCCTGGACTCCGCTGACCTCTGGCTCTCAGACCCTTGGCTTGACTCCTGGACTCCGTTGCCCGTGCTTGCAGTTCACACTAGGGAGGGGTCTGTGGTCTCTCTCCAGACCCTCTCCCAGTGTGCTGTTCCAGTAAGAGCGACTATCCTGCTTCTGGGTTCCTGCATCCGAATAGTGAGTATCCCTTATCTTACTCACCTAACAGAAACACTGAGCCATCTCATGGAACCCGCAGGAGTCGCAGACGCTATCACCGCCCTCTCCCAGCAGATCGCCGCACTCACGCAAACCATGCAGGACCTACAGGCCGGGCAGACTCATCTACAGCATCAATTACACGACCTGCAGACCAGCTCCGCACCTTCAGGCGCTTCCGCTCCGGTGATGCCACCCGTAGGGGTATCCCCCTTAGACAGGGCGTACACTCCCGAACCCAGAATTCCTCTTCCGGAACACTACTCTGGGGACCGTACGAAGTATAAGACCTTCATCACAGCTTGTCAGGTCATGTTTTCTCTTCAACCAAGGACTTATGCCTCTGACTTCATTAAAATATGAACGTGATCTCACTGCTTTCCGGAGAACCCCAGACCTGGGCTCATCAGTTGCTACACACCAATGATCCCACATTGACCTCCTGGCATACGTTTCTCCATGCCATGGACCTTCTGTTTGATGATCCCCTCCGGGCCTCCTCTACTCAAATCGCCATGAGGGCCTTACGGCAGGGACGGAGGCCAGTGGAGGAGTATGTTACGGAATTCCGCACTTTGGCCATCGAGAGCGAATGGAACGAACCTGCCCTGGTGGATCAATTTTGTCTCGGTTTGTCCGATGCCCTTAAGGACGAACTGGCCCAAGTGGCTATCCCTCCTTCTCTTGAGGAACTCTGTCATCTAGTCATCAGGATTGATCGCAGATTACGGGAGAGAAGACTGGAGCAGTCAACTCAACTTGTTCCTCCCCCAAGACGCCAAGCTGTACCTGCACCACCCTCCAGTGCTCCAAACTCCACCTCTTCTCCCGAGGAACCGATGCAGATCGGACTTGCTCGAGGACCGCTTTCTGAGGCTGAGAGAGCACACAGATGTACGAACAATTTATGTCTCTACTGTGGCCAACCCGGCCATATGATTTGTTCCTGCCCCCGCAGACCACGCAACCCCATGGGTAAGACTTCTGATTTGGATGTGTGTCTTAGTTCTGCTCCCGTCGGTGGCTCTCCTCACCTTTCTGTTTCTCTGTCATTGCAGTGGACCAGTGACGGCATCTCTGTCCTCGCCATCATTGATTCCGGCGCCAGCTGCTGTTTTATGGACCAGGAGCTCGCTAGACAACTCCGGGTGCCCACACAAAACACCAAGCCCTCTCCAGTCTACATGCAGGTAGTTAATGGATCTTCCTTGCCTTCTGGACCCATTACGCATGAGACCCTGCCTCTCCGGATGACCCTGGGCAGTCGTCACTCAAAAAGGATGAGTTTCAACTTAGTGGCATCTCCACTATTCACCGTGATCCTTGGATTGCCCTGGTTACTGCTACATAATCCTGACATCAACTGGGGCAGAGGCACCCTGTCGTTCTCATCCAGTTACTGCCGGCATCATTGCCTAAACACCCCTTCAACCCTACTCCTCTCGCAAGACCAGACTTCAGAACCTACTATAGTACCTAAACCATATCACGATTTTTTAGATGTCTTCGATAAAAAGAAAGCAGACCAATTGCCTCCCAGGAGAGAGTACGATTGTCCCATCGATCTCCTACCCGGAGCTCCTATACCCTTCGGGAGGATCTTCCCTCTCTCCGAGCCGGAACTGCACCATCTAAAGGCCTACATCGAGGAAAACCTGGAAAAGGGATTCATCCGCCCGTCCACATCGCCAGCAGGAGCTGGTATCTTTTTTGTGGGTAAGAAGGACGGGGGTCTTCGACCATGTGTAGACTATAGAGACCTGAATCGAATCACAATAAAGAACCGTTATCCGCTCCCCTTGATACCCGAACTTCTAGACCGTATCAAGGATGCAACTGTCTTCACCAAGTTAGACCTCCGTGGAGCCTACAACCTCGTTCGCATCAGGGAGGGGGACGAGTGGAAGACCGCCTTCCGGAGTAGGTACGGCCATTTTGAGTACCTTGTGATGCCATTTGGACTCTGTAATGCCCCAGCCACGTTTCAGCATTTTTTGAATGATGTTTTTCGTGATTTCCTGGATTCCTTTTTAGTGGTATACTTGGATGATAATAATATACTTGGATGATAATAATATTTAATATATTCATGTTCCTAACCACTACAGCTGATGTTATGGAACACATCCGCTCCTGCTTTAGCAGTTCCCCATACCCAGATACTACGCCTCCAATCCAACGGCCTTTACCAGTACTCTCCATGCCTTGGTCCGACATCTCAATGGATTTTATAGTTGATCTTCCTCCTTCCTGCAAACACGATACCATCATGGTGGTCGTCGACAGATTTACCAAGATGGCCCACTTTATACCTGTTATTGGGATCCCTTCCACTAGTACCACCGCTTCCTTATTCCTGTCCTCCGTGTTCCGGCTCCATGGCCTGCCCAAGAGCATTACCACAGACAGAGGAGTCCAGTTCACGGCACGGTTCTGGAAATCCTTCTGTGGAAATTTGTAGATTCAGCCCTCATTGTCCACCGCTTTCCATCCGCAGACCAATGGACAGACAGAGAGAGTTAACCAAGTACTTGAGCATTACCTCCGTTGCTACACTACCTACCTACAAGACAATTGGCTCCAATACCTACCCACCGCTGAGTTTGAATACAATAACCAAACCCAACGATCCATACGCATTTCTCCCTTCTTTGCCAATTACGGATTCCACCCATCCTCATTTCCTGGGCTCCCTTCCGACTTATCCGTGCCAGAAGCTTCTGACCGCCTCTCCCGTCTCACACAACAGTTCCGAACCCTCCAACAAACTCTCTTGAAAGCCCAGGAGAGTTACAGAGATCAAGCCAACCGCCATCGCTCTGCCTCCCCGGTCTATCAGGTGGGCGACAAGGTGTGGCTGTCCACAAGGAACATCCGGCTTTCCTGTCCAACCAAAAAGTTGGGTCCTAAGTATGTTGTATCTTTTCCCATCCAGAAAGTCATCAACCCGGTTGCGGTTCAACTTCAATTGCCAGACGCCTATCACATCCATCCTGTCTTCCATGTGTCCCTGCTAAAGCCCTACATAGCCAACACCTTCCCAGGATGCCTTCCTGTTGCACCAGCCCCAGTCATGGTGAATGGCGAGGAGGAGTTTGTGGTTCACCGAGTGCTTGACTACAGACGTCGCAAGGGCAGACTCGAGTACCTCATCCACTGGAAGGGATATGGCCCTGAAGAACGCTCTTGGGAACCGGCCTCACTGGTCCATACCCCTGTATGCATCCGATCATTCCATAGACGGTATCCCCATCGGCCCGCACCATTCCCCGCACGGAGGTCGCACCTCAGGGGGGGGTACTGTGAGGCCGCCCATCGGCGGCCCGGTCTTACCTCCCGTAGTGTCCTGGCCCGCATCGGCACTCGGCTCCTGTCCCCTGCTGGGAAGCCGTGGCGGCCGCCACGCCAAGTCCTCTCTGGCTCCCTGAGGACCCAGCAGGCAACCCTGGCAGACGCGCACACACCCGCCCTTCTTTGTGTGTGCGTCACGGACAAGGGACTGGGATTTCCCGGGCATTGCCATGGCAACGCGGCGCTCGGCTCCGCCCCTCCCCAGCTACAGCACGCCCACAGCCTATATAAACACTGTACATGGTGCTCAGTGTTACTGAAGCTCTCAGTGCTTAGTTACTTACCTCAGTCTGTTCTCTGCTTCCTGGCTCCTTGACCCTTGGCTTGATTACTGGACTCCGATGACCTCTGGCTCCGTGACCCTTGGCTTGACTCCTGGACTCCGCTGACCTCTGGCTCCTAGACCCTTGGCTTAACTCCTGGACTCCGCTGACCTCTGGCTCCTAGACCCTTGGCTTAACTCCTGGACTCCGCTGACCTCTGGCTCCTTGATCCTTGGCTTGACTCCTGGACTCCGCTGACCTCTGGCTCCTAGACCCTTGGCTTGACTCCTGGACTCCGCTGACCTCTGGCTCTCAGGCCCTTGGCTTGACTCCTGGACTCCGTTGCCCGTGCTTGCAGTTCACACTAGGGAGGGGTCTGTGGTCTCTCTCCAGACCCTCTCCCAGTGTGCTGTTCCAGTAAGAGCTTCTGGGTTCCTGTATCCAAATAGTGAGTATCCCTTATCTTACTCACCTGACAATTAATGTTGAAACAAAAAATCCAGAGGAGCAAGCAACATGAATATAATCAAAATATAAATGTCAATGTGTAGCATAACGAATACTCATCTGAAAAAAGTAAATCAAGTGGCAACACGGGGAAAAGTCACAGTATACACTTCGTCTGTATACACCCAAACCCGAGGTGTAGCGCCACCTATGTGGCTTCGTCAGGGGTCAACGGGTAGTTCAAACGGTGCGGTTTTTAAACTTGAATTGTCCAATCAGGAAACACCAACCAATACCATGCTAATTGAGCACTCAGTGGTCTCCATCACAGTAATTGGAATTACCTGATATTTGGAATCCTCCTCCATGTTCATGCGCACTGCACAGCACTAGCGCTAATACAGCCATTAACCACAATGATTAGTGTACAGGCGCAGCTCACGTGCTCTGCAGTCATGCCAGACCGTAAACATTGTAATACATGTCCACTCGCATCCCAATAGTGTGGAAATCATAAAACAGAAAATGTAAGTACATGTAATCTAATTAGTCATATATATAAACAAGGTGCAAATCTCAGGGACTGCAATGGGAGCGAAGTGTGCTCCTTCATATGCCAACCTTTTTTAGGTTTGTGGGAGAGGAATTTTGTCTTCTGAGATGATCTAGAGGTCTATACATCTAACATTTTATGTTGATCCTGATATCAAACAGGAGCGACAGCGCATTTTTGTTGGAGTGTAACATCCATCTTGGGCTTTGGGAGTGATGTACATTATCTTGTAGCCCACCACAGGCATCGCTTTCTGTAACAGCAGTCAACAGGCAGTACTCCATCTAGTGGTAGAACTGTGTGGTGCACTCCTATCCCACAGTGTCCCTGAGTGACAGAACTGACATGTGGTCACTACATTACAAATGTTTTAGGTGGTATTAAGGTTTTAAGGCAACATGTTTAATGCGGCTTCTACCCGCGTGCTGTTTAGAATGCGCTATTTTAAAATGAACTCTAGGAAGCAGATGGTGAAGAAGGGACAACGCGGACTAAGGTCACAGGGGTGACGTTATCCATTGAAGTCAAGGTGTATGGACAATGGGGTGATCCTTATGGAGTCAGCTATAAGATGCTGAAGAATGCTGGAATTCTAGCATGAGTCAGGGCAGTTTGGCTATGCTTGGTTCAAGAAATTTTAAAGTGACGAATATTGTCAGTTTAATCATTAATTATGACATTAAAATAATAATTTTAATGGAAGTAGTTAAATAAAGCTGTGACCTGTAATCTCCAAGCTATGTGTCTATGTCTTATTTGGGGATCATACCCTTTCCTACTGACACCTCTTTGTTTAACTGAATAAACGATTTAGATCAAGACCAAGTATTTTATTTACAAAGACTAATGTATACACACATATAGTGAGTTTATACAGACATTAATGTGAGTGTTATTGCTGTGGAGAAATGTAATACACTTATATACACACCACACAGTCTGATCTCCTAAACACAGGGACACCAGGGTGATACACTTCTATACACACCACACAGTCTGATCTCCTAAACACAGGGACACCAGGGTGATACACTTATATACACACCACACAGTCTGATCTCCTAAACACAGGGACACCAGGGTGATACACTTCTATACACACCACACAGTCTGATCTCCTAAACACAGGGACAGCAGGGTGATACACTTATATATACACCGCACAGTCTGATCTCCTAAACACAGGGATACCAGGGTGATACACTTATATACACACACCACACAGTCTGATCTCCTAAACACAGGGACACCAGGGTGATACACTTCTATACACACCGCACAGTCTGATCTCCTAAACACAGGGACACCAGGGTGATACACTTCTGTACACATCACACAGTCTGATCTCCTAAACATAGGGACACCAGGGTGATACACTTCTATACACACCACACAGTCTGATCTCCTAAACACAGGGACACCAGGGTGTTACACTTATATACACACCACACAGTCTGATCTCCTAAACACAGGGACATCAGGGTGATACACTTATATACACACCACACAGTCTGATCTCCTAAACACAGGGACACCAGGGTGATACACTTCTATACACACCACACAGTCTGATCTCCTAAACACAGGGACACCAGGGTGATACACTTATATACACACCACACAGTCTGATCTCCTAAACACAGGGACACCAGGGTGATACACTTATATACACACCACACAGTCTGATCTCCTAAACACAGGGACACCAGGGTGATACACTTATATACACACCACACAGTCTGATCTCCTAAACACACGTACACCAGGGTGATACACTTCTATACACATCACACAGTCTGATCTCCTAAACACATGGACACCAGGGTGATACACTTCTATACACACCACACAGTCTGATCTCCTAAACACAGGGACACCAGGGTGATACACTTATATACACAAAACACAGTCTGATCTCCTAAACACAGGGACACCAGGGTGATACACTTCTATATACACCACACAGTCTGATCTCCTAAACACAGGGACACCAGGGTGATACACTTCTATACACATCACACAGTCTGATCTCCTAAACACAGGGACACCAGGGTGATACACTTCTGTACACACCACACAGTCTGATCTCCTAAACACAGGGACACCAGGGTGATACACTTATATACACACCACACAGTCTGATCTCCTAAACACAGGGACACCAGGGTGATACACTTATATACACACCACACAGTCTGATCTCCTAAACACAGGGACACCAGGGTGATACACTTATATACACACCATACAGTCTGATCTCCTAAACACAGGGACAACAAGGTGATACACTTATATACACACACCGCACAGTCTGATCTCCTAAACACAGGGACACCAGGGTGATACACTTATATACACACCGCACAGTCTGATCTCCTAAACACAGGGACACCAGGGTGACACACTTATATACACACCACACAGTCTGATCTCCTAAACACAGGGACACCAGGGTGATAAACTTATATACACACCACACAGTCTGATCTCCTAAACATAGGGACACCAGGGTGATAAACTTATATACACACCACACAGTCTGATCTCCTAAACACAGGGACACCAGGGTGATACACTTATATACACATCACACAGTCTGATCTCCTAAACACAGAGACACCAGGGTGATACACTTCTATACACACCACACAGTCTGATCTCCTAAACACAGGGACACCAGGGTGATACACTTCTATACACACCACACAGTCTGATCTCCTAAACACAGGGACACCAGGGTGATACACTTCTATACACACCACACAGTCTGATCTCCTAAACACAGGGACACCAGGGTGATACACTTCTACACACACCACACAGACTGATCTCCTAAACACAGGGACACCAGGGTGATACACTTCTATACACACCGCACACACCACACAGTCTGATCTCCCAAACACAGTGACACCAGAGTGATACACTTCTATACACACCACACAGTCTTATCTCCTAAACACAGGGACACCAGGGTGATACACTTCTATACACACCACACAGTCTTATCTCCTAAACACAGGGACACCAGGGTGATACACTTCTATACACACCGCACAGTCTGATCTCCTAAATACAGGGACAACAGGGTGATACACTTATATACACATCGCACAGTCTGATCTCCTAAACACAGGGACACCAGGGTGATACACTTATATACACACCGCACAGTCTGATCTCCTAAACACAGGGACACCAGGGTGATACACTTATATACACACCGCACAGTCTGATCTCCGAAACACAGGGACACCAGGGTGATACACTTATATACACACCACACAGTCTGATCTCCTAAACACAGGGACACCAGGGTGATACACTTATATACACACCACACAGTCTGATCTCCTAAACACAGGGACACCAGGGTGATACACTTATATACACACTATACAGTCTGATCTCCTAAACACAGGGACAACAAGGTGATACACTTATATACACACACCGCACAGTCTGATCTCCTAAACACAGGGACACCAGGGTGATACACTTCTATACACACCACACAGTCTGATCTCCTAAACACAGAGACACCAGGGTGATACACTTATATACACACCACACAGTCTGATCTCCTAAACACAGGGACACCAGGGTGATACACTTATATACACACCGCACAGTCTGATCTCCTAAACACAGGGACACCAGGGTGATACACTTATATACACATCGCACAGTCTGATCTCCTAAACACAGGGACACCAGGGTGATACACTTATATACACACCGCACAGTCTGATGTCCTAAACACAGGGACACCAGGGTGATAAACTTATATACACACCGTACAGTCTGATCTCCTAAACACAGGGACACCAGGGTGATACACTTATATACACACCACACAGTCTGATCTCCTAAACACAGGGACACCAGGGTGATACACTTATATACACACCGCACAGTCTGATCTCCTAAACACAGGGACACCAGGGTGATACACTTATATACACATCACACAGTCTGATCTCCTAAATACAGGGACACCAGGGTGATACACTTATATACACACATCACACAGTCTGATCTACTAAACACATGGACACCAGGGTGATACACTTATACACACACCACACAGTCTGATCTCTGTAATATCTCTTACAGAGGGACACTTGGGAGGTATGGACTCCTAATATCTCCTAAAGAGGGACACTTGGGAGGGACGGACCCCTAATATCTCCTAAAGAGGGACACTTGGGAGGTACGGACCCCTAATATCTCCTAAAGAGAGACACTTGGGAGGGACGGACCCCTAATATCTCCTAAAGAGGGACACTTGGGAGGTACGGACCCCTAATATATTCTAAAGAGGGACACTTGGGAGGTATGTACTCCTAATATCTCCTAAAGAGGGACACTTGGGAGGTATGTACCCCTAATATCTCCTAAAGAGGGACATTTGGTAGGTATGGACCCCTAATATCTCCTAAAGAGGGACACTTGGGAGCTATGAACCCTAATATCTCCTAAAGAGGGATACTTGGGAGGTATGGACCCATACTATCTCTTAAAGAGGGACACTTGGGAGGTACAGACCCCTAATATCTCCTAAAGAGGGACACTTGGGAGGTATGTACCCCTAATATCTCCTAAAGAGGGACACTTGGTAGGTATGGACCCCTAATATCTCCTAAAGAGGGACACTTTGGAGCTATGAACCCTAATATCTCCTAAAGAGGGATACTTGGGAGGTATGGACCCATAATATCTCTTAAAGAGGGACACTTGGGAGGTACAGACCCTTAAAATATCTCCTAAAGAGGGACACTTGTGAGGTATGGACTCCTAATATCTCCTAAAGAGGGACACTTGGGAGGTATGTATTTTATTATTATTATTCTTTATTTATATAGCGCCAACTAATTCCGCAGCGCTGTACAATTGGGGAATAGACATACAGAGGTATTAAATAGTACAATCAGATGTGTAGAACAGGAGGATCAGAGGGCCCTGCTCGTGAGAGCTTACAGTCTAGAGGAAGGTAGGTTTGATACAGAAGGAGTAAGTGCTATTGCGTTTAAGTGCCTCCTGCCACATGAACTGCCAGTCAGTGGGTGGGAGTGAGAAGTGCCATTGAGTGCAGTACTCCGTGCAAGGGGTGAATCTTGGTGATGATGTTTATGGAGGCAGTTGATAGGCCTCCCTGAAGAGGTGAGTCTTCAGGGAGCGTCTGAAGATTTGAAGGCTGGGGGAGAGTCTGATGGGGCGGGGGAGGGAATTCCACAGCTCAGGTGCAGCACGGGAGAAGTCCTGTAGGCGGGAGTGGGAGGATGTGATAAGAGCTGTGGAGAGCAGAAGGTCATGTGCAGAGCGAAGATGGCAGGCGGGAGTATATTTGGAAATGAGAGATGAAATATAGGGGGGTGCAGTGTTAGTGAGGGCTCTATAAGCTAGCACCAGAGTTTTGAATTTTACTGTGTATGCTAACGGGAGCCAGTGTAGGGACTGACAGAGGGGTGTGGTGTTAGAGAAGCGATGAGTGAGGTAGATTAGTCTTGCAGCAGAGTTCATTATGGACTGTAGCGGGGTTAGTCGGGTGAGAGGCAGGCCAATTAGTAAAGAGTTACAGTAGTCAAGACGGGACATGATGAGTGTTTGGATTAGAATTTTGGTAGTGTCTTCTGTGAGAAAGGGTCGGATTCTAGAGATGTTGCGGAGGTGGAGGCGGCATGAGTTGGAGATTGACTGGATGTGAGGAATGAAGGATAGGGCAGAGTCATATGTGACCCCC
The DNA here is from genome assembly GCA_037306005.1 of Rhinophrynus dorsalis. Taxonomy (NCBI): domain Eukaryota; kingdom Metazoa; phylum Chordata; class Amphibia; order Anura; family Rhinophrynidae; genus Rhinophrynus; species Rhinophrynus dorsalis. The sequence goes on along the minus strand of CM074723.1, from coordinate 7,109,691 downwards.
AGGCAGCGTGCTGTAGGGGTTGGTGTGATGGAAGTGTTGTTAACGGTGAGGGTAATGTTTGGGATAAGGCTGGTTGTAGATGGAGGGAAGAGAATTAGTTCAGTTTTGCTAAGGTTAAGTTTGAGTTGATGGGAGGACATCCAGGAAGACACAGCAGACAGACAGTCAGACACTCGGGACAGGAGGGAAGGAGAGAGGTCTGGGGAGGAAAGATATATTTGGGTGTCATCAGCATAGAGATGATGGTGAAACCCAAAGGAGTTTATTAGTTTTCCAAGGGAAGCAGTGTAGATTGAGAAGAGCAAGGGTCCCAGTACTGATCCTTGGGGCACACCAACAGACAGTGGGAGGGGTGGGGAAGTGGAGCCGGAGTATGAAACACTGAAGGAGCGGTTGCAGAGATAAGATGAAAACCAGGAGAGTGCAGTGTCGCAGAGGCCTAGGGAGTGGAGGGCTTGGAGGAGGAGTGGGTGATCGACTGTGTCAAATGCGGCTGACAGGTCCAAAAGAATGCGTAGGGAGTAGTGGCCTTTAGACTTGGCTGAGAGCAAGTCATTGGCCACTTTAGTGAGGGCAGTCTCAGTGGAGTGATGAGGGCGGAATCCGGATTGCAAGGGATCTAGCAGGGAATGGGAGCAGAGGAATTTAGTGAGCCGGTTATATGCAAGGCGCTCGAGAAGCTTGGAGGCAAACGGGAGTAGGGAAATTGGCCGGTAATTTGACAATGAGTTTGGGTCCAGGGAGGGTTTTTTTAGGATGGGAGTGATTAGTGCATGTTTGAAAGAGGATGGGAAGGTGCCGGTTGACAAAGAGAGGTTGAATAAGTGAGTAAGGATTGGAGTTAGTAGAGGGGAGAGTTCTTGGGTGAGCTGAGATGGGATTGGGTCGAGAGGGCATGTGGTTAGGTTTGAGCGAGTGAGGAGAAGGGAGACTTCATCCTCAGTGACAGGTGGGAAGGAGCTTAGTGTGTATGTGGGAGAGGCGACAGGGCTGGGCTGGCTGGGTGGGGGTGTAGGGGTGGTGTAGGGGTGTAGGGGTGTACCCCTAATATCTCCTAAAGAGGGGCACTTGGTAGGTATGGACTTATAATATCTCCTACAGAGGGACACTTGGAAGGTATGGACTCCTAATATCTCCTAAAGAGGGACACTTGGGACAAATGGACCCCTAATATCTCCTAAAGAGGGACACTTGGGACAAATGGACCCCTAACATCTCCTAAAGAGGGACACTTGTAACTTATGCAAACAGAACAATCAGGAGATCTCACTGCCTTTCTGGTACGACTGGCACCAATTTAGAAACTAAAGAAAAATTGAATTGGAGCAAATCATACAGTAGGTAACACAGAAATCTCTCACCCCAAGAATGTTGCCCTTCACCCTGAGATTTTGGTCAAAACCCTGAAAGTTTCAAGGTTTGTTTAAGAAGCTTCACATTTGACAAAGAGGTAATAGAGACATGTTTTTATGCTGGTGTGTGTCCCTTTATGTCAGTGCACATGGTCTCATGTTCCATACCTCCAGCGCTGGTAGATGGATCTGTGTCTGCTGGTATGTACTCCTGTTTCACACCTCGGGGTCTTCCAGGTTTGGGGATTGTCTGGGAAAGGTGAATCAGGTTTGGGGTTGGATCTAGATCTACAATGTACAAACAGTACGATACATATGGCGCCATGCAAGAAACGTTCGCATTGGATAAAGGCATTTTTGTGCACAGATAGAGTTTGCACAAGTTCTAATCCAGGAAGCTAAATACCGAACGCTTCTTGAATTGCGCATAAAAAAATTACATTTTACGACAACACTACACAGACGTAAAAATTAATTCGCAATAGCGCTTCCTTCATTAGCCGCATTTGTTATTCATCTCACACAGATTCGTTACTCTTAGCCACAGCCACAAAAAAATAAATATAAGCAGTTGTTCGCTAATCTTGAATTTTTATGCGCAATTCAACAAAATCATGCGCAAACCTATTCCCTAGTGGTTTTGACACGGGAAATAGCAATCGCGCACATTTCCTGCATCGCGCCATTAGGCACTTTCATGTGTATAACTTGGGGTTAGGAAGATGCGGCCCTCCAGCTGATACCAGACTACAGATCCCATCATCCTCTGGCAGCCGGTGCCTGGTATAACACCATATAAGGTCACTTTTCTATTTCTATAAACAGATAAAAGCTGCTGTCAGTTTATTAAAATATATATATATTTCTATCTATATATATCATGATAAGAAACAGGTCATTCTCCTGCAACAATGTTGTTCAAGAACTTGCAGCAATACCGGGTGGTCATTAATGCTATTTTTCACATGGGGGGCTTGGCAGACCTCTGTTGTAGTGTGCGCCCAGTAGACTGTGCCTTCCTGTTAACTGCCAGTGTCATGCATGACCCTGCCTGTGTCATACATGACCCTGGCGATCATACCTGTAAACTTGGGGGTTTAATCCTAAGTGTTTTGACCCATATCTCTGGGTCTCAGGGTCGGAGAGTTCTGTGTCACTGTGGCAGATCATACAGATCAGGCGTGGTGGAACCCAGATGTTCCGACGCATTACCGCATCTAAGTGACAGCCTTCTGCTTCAGCCCATCTTGTCGCCCATCTTCCTACTGTAAAAACCTCAAACCTTTATTGATCCTTGGTCTTTTCCTACGTTAAGGACAGCCTTATGCCTATCCCATGCATGCTTAATTTTGTCACTGTATTAGCTTCTACCACTTCTGCTGATAGGCTATTCCACTTATCTACTACCCTCTCATTGAAGTAAAACTTTCTTACATTACATCTAAACTTGTGTCCCTCTAGTGTTAGACTATGGCCTCTTGTCCTAATATTTTTACTCCATTGAAATGTACTTCCCTCCTGCACTTTGTTGAATCCCTTCATGTATGTGAATGTGTCTATCATATCCCCTCTCTCTCTTCTCTCCTCCAAGCGATACATGTTCAGATCCTTTAGTCTATCCTGATATTTCTTTTCCTGTAAACCAGTCACCATTTTAGTAGCCCTTCTCTGAATTCTCTCTAGAGTATCAATATCCTTCTGGAGATGGGGTCTCCAGTACTGTACACAATACTCTAGGTCTCCTGTACTGTACACAATACTCTAGAGTATCTATATCCTTCTGGAGATGGGGTCTCCTGTACTGTACACAATACTCTAGAGTATCTATATCCTTCTGGAGATGAGGTCTCCAGTACTGTACACAATACTCTAGGTCTCCTGTACTGTACACAATACTCTAGAGTATCTATATCCTTCTGGAGATGAGGTCTCCAGTACTGTACACAATACTCTAGGTCTCCTGTACTGTACACAATACTCTAGAGTATCTATATCCTTCTGGAGATGAGGTCTCCAGTACTGTACACAATACTCTAGGTCTCCTGTACTGTACACAATACTCTAGAGTATCTATATCCTTCTGGAGATGGGGTCTCCAGTACTGTACACAATACTCTAGAGTATCTATATCCTTCTGGAGATGGGGTCTCCAGTACTATACACAATACTCTAGAGTATCTATATCCTTCTGGAGATGGGGTCTCCAGTACTGTACACAATACTCTAGGTGAGGTCTAACTAGAGATCTGTACAGTGACATGACCACTTCCCTTTTTTCTGCTACTAATGCCCCTAGCTATACAACCCAGCACCCTGCTTGCATTCCCCGCTGCTTTATTACATTGCCTGCCTACCTTTAAGTCTTTAGAAATTATTACACCCAAGTGCCTTTCCTCTGTTGTCTCTGACAGCACAGTACCCTTAATAGTATATTTTACCTTTGGATTTTTATGTCCCAAGTGCATTATTGTACATTTATCAACATTAAACTGCAGCTGTCACACTCTTGTCCATTCTTCTAATTTACCTAAATCATTTGTCATTTGGCTTATTCTCCCTGGAATGTCTACCCTATTGCAGATCTTGGTATCATCTGCAAAAAGGCATACCTTACCCTGAAGACCTTCTGCAATATCACTAATAAAAATATTAAAAAGAATGGGCCCCAGTACAGATCCCTGAGGTACCCCACTAGTAACACTCCTTTCGTCCGAATATTCTTCATTGACTACCACCCTCTGTCTCCTGTCACTCAGCCATTGCCTTATCCATTTAACTTAGTTTTACATCCAGACCCAAACACTGCAATTTATTAGAGCCTTCTATGAGGGACAATGTCAAATTCTTTACTGAAATCTAGATAAGCTACATCTACTTCTCCCCGTTGATCTATTATTTTAGTTACCCGATCAAAAAATCTATGAGGTGAGTTTGTCAAGATCCATGCTATTTGGTCTCTTGTAAGCCATTCAAATTGACCGCTCCAAGACAGAGTGGTCTCTCTCCGCTCTCACACCGGTACATGTATCAGGTCACGCGTGCCAGCGCGCTAGCACAGATCAAAGCAGTCCTTAAAGGACGGTATCTTTAGGGTTGCCACCTTTTCTTAAAAAAATACAGGCCATGGCATTCTCTCCATAGACTTAACATTGGACAGAAGCCAATTTTTTACCTGCCGGTAAAATACCAGCTGGGTGGCAACCCTAGGTATCTTCCTTGGACGGCTGGTCATTAAGGGGTTAAAGTTCCTCAGACTGCAGATTCTGGGTGATATGTCCCTTCGTGATCTAACCAAAAAGTGATCCAGTCAGAAGACAAGAAGCCTTTAACCCTCTGAGTGCCGGAGGGGTACGGAACGCAATGTGTTCTGTACCCCACTGACACTCAAAGGGTTAACAAGAACATTTAACATGCTACAACTTAGAGATCTCGCTGCCTGCCTACTGTAATCACAAAATAACAGGACTTCTACATTTGAGTTGCTGTACCAGGAGATATCCGTGCTTGTACACACAGGGAAGTAGGACTTCTCCCTCTCCCTTTATGTACAACACATGAGTTATAACTGCAGTACCAGAAACAGGACTTCTCCCCTTACCTTCCTTCTATACAGCTTAGAGACTTCCGTCTTTGTACACACACCAGGCAAAGAGGACTTTTCCCTTTTCTTTTATGTACAACTTAGGAGATCCCACTGCTTGCACACACACAGACCAGCAGGACTTCTCCCTCTGCCTTTCTGTATAACATAGAGGTCTCAGTGCTTGTACACTCACAGACCAGACTTCTCCCTCTGCCTTTCTGGATAACATACAGGTCTGAGTGCTCATACGCACACAGACCAACAGGACTTCTCCCTCTGTCTTTCCGTATAACATAGAGGTCTCAGTGCTTGCACACACACAGACCAACAGGACTTCTCCCTCTGTCTTTCTGTATAACATAGAGGTCTCAGTGCTTGTATACCCACAGACCAGCAGGAATTATCCCTCTGCCTTTCTGTATAACATAAGGGTCTCAGTGCTTGTATACCTACAGACCAGCAGGACTTCTCCCTGTGCCTTTCTGGATAACATAGAGGTCTGAGTGCTTGTATGACCACAGACCAGCAGGACTTCTCCCTCTGTCTTTCTGTATAACACAGAGATCTAGGTGCTTGTATACTCACAGACCAGCAGGACTTCTCCCTCTGCCTTTCTGTATAACATAGAGGTCTCAGTGCTTGTGTATACACAGACCAGCAGGACTTCTCCCTCTGTCTTTCTGTATAACATAGAGGTCTCAGTGCTTGTGTATACACAGACCAGCAGGACTTCTCCCTCTGTCTTTCTGTATAACATAGAGGTCTGAGTGCTTGTATATACACAGACCAGCAGGACTTCTCCCTCTGTCTTTCTGTATAACATAGATGTCTCAGTGCTTGTGTATACACAGACCAGCAGGACTTCTCCCTCTGCCTTTCTGTATAACATAGAGGTCTCAGTGCTTGTACACGCACAGACCAATAGGAATTCTCCCTCTACCTTTCTATATAACATAGAGGTCTCCATTTTACCATTTTTTTTTAGTTCTTAAGTCCAAACGCATTTGTTCAAATATAACTTTAAAAAGGTATTCTATCATATATATAGATATCTATATATATAAAAGAAGACTTTGTGCCTGCCAAAACACACCCAGGGGAGGCATAAAGCAGGAGTTACTACTCCTATTGGGTGATTCAATCATGCAGGGAGTTGGCCCGCCCCCACTATGCAGCCCGCCCACCACTATCAAAGTCAGAAAAAAACAATATGGCCGCCACTTGCTCCTACACCACAGACAAACACACATGCCCCACTCATACAGCACCACACAAACACACACAGACCACCACACACACACATGCCCCACTCAGACAGCACCAAACACACATGCCCCCACTCACACACACAGCACCACATACACACACAAAGCCAGAAATAAATATGGCTGACACACACACACAGTCACTCACCCTGACTCCCAGTGGCCTCAGCAGGACCTGTAGTGCAGCACCAGAGGAACAAAATGGCACTCAAAGGGTTAAGGTAGGCCCTCATTGCTCAATTATTTCTTCACTGTCATCATTTCCCATGCAAGACACAGGACAGACAGCAATCAGGTACACACTTAACCCACTGACTGCCACAGGGTTCTGTATCAACTTTTAACCCTCAGGGAGTGTGTTCAAACCCCTCACACTGTAAACTTGCATTTCCCTCCCACTTCTCCTCCTTCCCCAGCCTATTACTAACACTTTTCCATATTTATGTTAAGCCCCGCCCCCACTCGCGATTAGGCCCCGCCCCCTTTAACCCAAATTGCCCCATTGCTCTCTCCACATCAGCACCACATGAGGGACTCTACAAGTTAAAGTTCCCAGGTGTAACACACAAATGCCCCACTCACACAGCACCAAACACCCATACACACACAGCCAGAAAGAAATATGGCTGACACACAGTCACTCACCCTGACTCCCAGTGGCCTCAGCAGGGCCTGTACTACAGCCACTGAGGAACAAAATGGCACTCAAAGGGTTAAGGTAGGTCCTCTTTACTGAATTATTTCTTCACTGTCATCATTTGCCATGCAAGACACAGGACAGACAGCCGTCAGGTACACACTTAACCATCTGACTGCCACAGGGTTGTGTATCAAGCTTTACCCCCCAGGGAGTGTGTTCAAACCCCTCACACTGTAAACTTGCATTTCCCTCCCACTTCTCCTCCTTCCCCAGCCTATTACTAACACTTTTCCATATTTCTGTTAAGCCCCGCCCCCACTCGCGATCAAGCCCCGCCCACTTTTAACCCAGATTGCTCTCTCCACATCAGTCCCCTCTAGGGACTACACAAGTCAATGTTCACAGGTATGAATACACTTCCCACTGCTATTTAACTCTCACATGCCTCTCTATACCTTAACCATTTGAGTGCCAGAGGGGTGCACAACTCATGAGCGCATGTGTTTCTGCTCATATATGTTGCGTGTGTGTTTGTGTACATCTCTGTTACATATGTGTGTCCATGTGTGCATCTCCAGTGTGTCTGTGTGTGTACATGTCTTTTGCATGTTTCTGCCTTTCACTGTGTGTATGTGCATACCTCCCAACATTTCACATGGCCAAAGAGGGACACTGTAGTTTTAGGTGATATTGTTGGGGGCGTGGCTGGTGGGCGGGGCATTAGTAAGAATTTTTTGGTTATTTAATGACCTATTACTGGTTATTTATGTAACTGAATAAATGATTTAGTTCAAGACCAAAGTATTTTATTTGCACAGACTAATGTATAAACACATATACAGAAGTTTATTGCTGGAGAGCAAAGTAATACACACCACACAGTCAGGGCTGGTGCAAGGATTTTTGCCACCCTAGGCAAAACCTAATTTTGCTGCCCATTTCGCTCCGCCCCTTGTGTCCCACCCCTTTATACCCCGCCTACTTATACCCCACCTCTTTTCATGATTATCCTCTCTCTGCCCCCTGAGCTACTCTGCCCCTGATCTGGAGATGCCTGTAAGAGATGCCCCCCACCAGCTCCAACTTGCCCCTTATTAGCTTCACTTTGGCCCACCAGCTCCACTTTGCCCCTATCAGCTCCACTTTGTCCCCCATCAACTCCAACTTGCCGCCTCAGCTCCAACTTGCCCCCCATCAGCTCCAACTTGCCACCATCAGCTCCACCTTGCCCCCCATCCACTCCAACTTGCCCCCATCAGCTCCACTTTGCCCCCCATCTGCTCTAACGTGCCCCCACCAGCTCTATTTTGCCCCTTATTCAGCTCCATTTTGCCCCCTCAGCTCTAACTTGCCCCCTCAGCTCCACTTTGACCCCCATCCTCTCCAACTTACCCCCATCAGCTACACCTTGCCCCCCATCTGCTCCAACTTGCCCCCACCAGCTCCAACTTGCCCCCACCAGCTCCACTATGCCCTCTCAGCTCCACTATGCCCCCATCAGCTCCAACTTGCCACCATCAGCTCCACCTTGCCCCCCATCCGCTCCAACTTGCCCCCATCAGCTCCACTTTGCCCCCCCATCTGCTCTAACGTGCCCCCACCAGCTTCACTTTGCCCCCTCAGCTCCAACTTGCCCCCATCAGCTCCACTTTGACCCCCATCCTCTCCAACTTACCCCCATCAGCTCCACCTTGCCCCCCATCCGCTCCAACTTGCCCCCACCAGCTCTACTATGCCCTCTCAGCTCCAACTTTCCCCTATCAGCTCCACTATGCCCCCCAGCAGCTCCAACTTGCCACCATCCGCTCCAATTTGCCACCCCATCCGCTCCAACTTGCCCCACCAGCTCCACTTTGCCCCCCCTCAGCTCCACTTTGACCCTCATCCGCTCCAACTTGCCCCCACCAGCTCCAACTTGCCCCCATCATCTCCACTTTGCCCCACATCCGCTCCAACTTGCCCACTCACCTCCACTATGCCCCCTCAGCTCCAACTTGCCCCCCATCACATACCTGTAGCTCCCGCGCAGTCTTCTCTTCAGTAATGCAGAGCGCGGCGGGAGATCATGAATCCCAGCGCGCTCTGCATTACTAAACATCCGACCCAACCGCTGTAGCAACACAGACCTGACTGTGTTGTGGTTACCGGCGTGGTGTGTGCGGGCGCAGCTCTTCTCCGCTGAATGCCCGCACCCCCAGTACGTGTGCGCCCTAGGCCGGCGCCTACAGGTGGAGCCGGCCCTGCACACAGTCTGACCTCCTAAAAAGAGGGACAACAGGGTGGGAAAGAGGGACAGAGGGATTTGGCCCTCAAAGAGGGACTGTCCCTCCTAAAGAGGGACACTTGGGATGTATGGTATGTGTCTGCCTGTGTGTTGCATATGTCTGTGTTTATCAGTGTGTCTGCATTTCACACACGTGCGCCCAATGGTCATAACATGACGGGCAACGCCGTCACACGTTGCTAGTATATATATATATATATATACACAGGGCTCAACATTTCCACTTGGCACTACCCAATGGCGAGTAGAAATTCAGACCTGGTGGGTATGTTATGTGTTGCAGTGGCGAGTAACATTTCAGGTCTGGCTAGCAGCAAAGGACTTCAAATTATAAGCCCTGATTATATATATATATATATATATATATATATATATATATATATATATATATATAAACACACATGCAAACTTTCAGTTCTTGATAAAAAAGTGTTATTGTGTGTGCTTTTTTTCCCCCAACATGTTGGGGGAAGCCATTTGATTTGCACTCTTAACTTCCTTTTGTGTCTCACATCTACAGTACAGCCTCCTGACCAGGAAGTGACATGTGCAACGGATAATTGCTTCCCCGAGAGGTTGAAAAACAGTACACAATAATAGTTGTATCAGTTTGTATAGTTCCATGTATGTAATGAACATTCCTTAATTTGCTTCACATATCTTTATACAGATGTCCCAAAGTTAGTAACCCTTTGAGTGACAGTGGGGTACGCAACGCATTGCAAGCAATGCGTTGCGTACCCCACTGGCACTCAGAGGGTTAAACAATATTTCAGGAAGTCATTTATTGATGTATATTACTGTATATCTGTATGTATGTATATTTTAATGTATATAGCGCCCACTTGTGTGCTTTTTACTGTACAGTTTACATTTAGTATAGAAGGGGTACAATAAGTGGGGTGATTAAGTGCTGATATAGACAATCATAATGGGGACACCAGGTGAGTATATATTAGGATAAAAGTTCCCTCAGTCTAGGTAATATTCCCCTTTTTTGACAAACACAACACACAGCTTCAGTTACGCCTGAAAAATATGAGCAAGACTCATGTTAATGCACAGCCATTAAAATATATTGTACACTGTTGAAACGCATGGGATCGCCTAACAGCCGAGCTGGACTGCGTCATGCTGTCTGATTAACGCTCATCTGAACGGCCTCATACGATCCATTGCATTCGATTTCATGTGGGTTTTTTGATGCGTTGAAAAACTCCCGTTTAAACAAGGCCTAAAACAGAGATCAAATGCAAACACAAACAGTGACTAGATATAACTTTCTGCTGTCCTTGTGGTAAACACACTGAGCCACTTAATCTTAGTGTACATTTCCCCTTTAAGTCGTGACACATGGTAAATGTTAATTCTTGTGACATGTTTGTAGTGATAATGAATGTAACCTAACCATTTAAAGACCAAAGGATTATACAATTCATTGAGAAGCAATGCATTGCACAGCAGTCAGGCCATACCTCCCATGTGTCCCTCTTTAGGAGATATTAGGAGTCAATACCTCCCAAGTGTCCCTCTTTAGGAGATATTAGGGGTCCATACCTCCCAAGTGTCCCTCTTTAGGAGATATTAGGGGTCTGTACCTCCCAAGTATCCCTCTATAGGAGATATTAGGGGTCCATATCTCCCAAGTGTCCCTCTTTAAGAGATATTAGGGGTCAATACCTCCCAAGTGTCCCTCTTTAGGAGATATTAGGGGTCCATACCTCCCAAGTGTCCCTCTTTAGGAGATATTAGGGGACTGTACCTCCCAAGTATCCCTCTTTAGGAGATATTAGGGCTCCATACCTCCCAAGTGTCCCTCTTTAGAAGGTACAGTCCCTCTTTGAGACCCATATCCCTCTGCCCCACCTTGGTGTCCCTGTGTTTAGGAGGTCAGACTGTGTGGTGTGTACAGAAGTGTATCACCCTGGTGTCCCTGTGTTTAGGAGATCAGACTGTGTGGTGTGTATAGAAGTGTATCACCCTGGTGTCCCTGTGTTTAGGAGATCAGACTGTGTGCTGTGTATAGAAGTGTATCACTCTGGTGTCCCTGTGATTAGGAGATCAGACTGTGTGGTGTGTATATAAGTGTATCACCCTGGTGTCCCTGTGTTTAGGAGATCAGACTGTGTGCTGTGTATATAAGTGTATCGCCCTGGTGTCCCTGTGCTTAGGAGATCAGACTGTGTGGTGTGTGTATATAAGTGTATCACCCTGGTGTCCCTGTGTTTAGGAGATTAGACTGTGTGGTGTGTATATAAGTGTATCACTCTGATGTCCCTGTGTTTAGGAGATCAGACTGTGCGGTGTGTGTAGAAGTGTATCACCCTGGTGTCCCTGTGTATAGAAGATCAGACTGTGCGGTGTGTATAGAAGTGTATCACCCTGGTGTCCCTGTGTTTAGGAGATCAGACTGTGTGGTGTGTATATAAATGTATCACCCTGGTGTCCCTGTGTTTAGGAGATCAGACTGTGTGGTGTGTATAGAAGTGTATCACCCCGGTGTCCCTGTGTTTAGGAGATCAGACTGTGTGGTGTGTATATAAGTGTATCTCCCTGGTGTCCCTGTGTTTAGGGGATCAGACTGTGTGGTGTGTATAGAAGTGTATCACTCTGGTGTCCCTGTGTTTAGGGGATCAGACTGTGTGGTGTGTATAGAAGTGTATCACCCTGGTGTCCCTGTGTTTAGGGGATCAGACTGTGTGGTGTGTATATAAGTGTATCACCCTGGTGTCCCTGTGTTTAGGAGATCAGACTGTGTGGTGTGTATAGAAGTGTATCACCCTGGTGTCCCTGTGTTTAGGGGATCAGACTGTGTGGTGTGTATAGAAGTGTATCACCCTGGTGTCCCTGTGTTTAGGAGATCAGACTGTGTGGTGTGTATAGAAGTGTATCACCCTGGTGTCCCTGTGTTTAGGAGATCAGACTGTGTGGTGTGTATATAAGTGTATCACCCTGGTGCCCTGTGTTTAGGAGATCAGACTGTGTGGTGTGTATATAAGTGTATCACCCTGGTGTCCCTGTGTTTAGGGGATCAGACTGTGTGGTGTGTATAGAAGTGTATCACCCTGGTGTCCCTGTGTTTAGGAGATCAGACTGTGTGATGTGTATATAAGTGTATCACCCTGGTGTCCCTGTGTATAGGAGATCAGGCTGTGCGGTGTATATAGAAGTGTATCACCCTGGTGTCCCTGTGTTTAGGAGATCAGACTGTGTGGTGTGTATATAAGTGTATCACCCTGGTGTCACTGTGTTTAGGAGATCAGACTGTGTGGTGTGTATATAAGTGTATCACCCTGGTGTCCCTGTGTTTAGGAGATCAGACTGTGTGATGTGTATAGAAATGTATCACCCTGGTGTCCCTGTGTTTAGGAGATCAGACAGTGTGGTGTGTATATAAGTGTATCACCCTGGTGTCCCTGTGTGTAGGAGATCAGACTGTGTGGTGTGTATATAATTGTATCACTCTGGTGTCCCTGTGTTTAGGAGATCAGACTGTGTGGTGTGTATATAAGTGTATCACCCTGGTGTCCCTGTGTTTAGGAGATCAGACTGTGTGGTGTGTATATAAGTGTATCACCCTGGTGTCACTGTGTTTAGGAGATCAGACTGTGTGGTGTGTATATAAGTGTATCACCCTGGTGTCCCTGTGTTTAGGAGATCAGACTGTGTGATGTGTATAGAAATGTATCACCCTGGTGTCCCTGTGTTTAGGAGATCAGACAGTGTGGTGTGTATAGAAATGTATCACATTGCTCCACAGTAATAAAACTCACATTAATATTTGTGTAAATGTCAGTATATGTGTTTATAAATTAGTCTGTGTAAATAAAATACTTTGATTTGGCTCTAAATCAATTATTCCATAGCACAAAGTGGTGTCAGTAGGTCATGAAACAACCTAGAAATCCTCAGTAATGTCCAGTCCACCAGCCACGCCCCCAGTAACACCTACTAAAACACACATGTCCCTCCTTGGCCGTTTGAAATGTTAGGAAGCATGGTCAAGCCCTTAAAGGAATAATAAATATTTATGGGAATGTGTGACACATCACGTTTGTTTCTGTGACGCATCACTTGGGAACCACTGCTTAAAACTGAAAAAGTGCTGCATGCATTTGTGGCGCTATATACGATGTGTCTTGATCGCCATTTTAATGCTGGGCGCTAAAGAAAAGCGCAGACTGCGAGTCCTGTACAGCTCTACAGACTGAAAATGTAGCAACCGTCAGACACGGGGTAGTTTTAACCGTTTGAGTGTCACGGGGTATCCAGTGTACAGTTAAGTACCCCTGAGTTCGCTGTTAGAACTGTGAACAGAGGCCCCCAAATATAAGCTAACATTTAGAATCCTTAAATTTAATTGCAGCCTTCCTCTTTGTATTTAAAGGGATAGTAATACTTAAAATGTAAAAAAAAATATGTTGTAGGGTTTATCCCCCTGAGTAAAACACGGTTACTCCCACTGCTGAAAGGTGTTTCATTCAAAAGTTATTAATTTTCAAAGTTGAATTTTTTAGGTGCAATATCACAGTGGCCTGAAATTGTACAGTGGCGCTGTTGCTACACCATCCTATGGAGATTTATGGTCAACTGACCAGAGCTGTCCATAGGATCGTGTAGCAACAGCACCACTGTACAATTTCAGGCCACTGTGATATTGCACCTAAAAAATTCAACTTTGAAAATTAATAACTTTTGAATGAAACACTTTTCAGCAGTGGGAGTACCCTTGTTTAACTCAGGGGGATAAACCCTACAACATATTTTTTTTTACATTTTAAGTATTACTATCCCTTTAAGGGAAAATCCAACACATTTACACACTGTGCACCCAAAACTGCCTCACTCCTTACTGCCCATCTGACCAAAGAATTCAATTGTAAAAATGGATCTGTTGGGAACCCAAGAAGAGGCGCCCTCCTCTAGCGAATGCCTGTGTACGCCCATACATAAAAAATACCCCTAGTCTTGCTCACATCAGCAATATAAATAAACCTACACCTTCATTCATTGCAGCCCAGGAACGATCACCGCTTCAATGCATTTTTCACATGTGTCTGGATTTAAAGGGACAATATGGCCATTGTATTTACCAAAGAGTTAAAATGTCCAGTACTGGAAATTCACGAGAGGCCAGGAGTGTCTGACAATAGGTGCGAGAGGCAGAGGCTCATGGAGGAGGATGGGCAGGAGGGGGAGGGAGGCTCAGACTGAGGAATGTCTTTCTTATCTAAAAAAGAGCAGCAAGTTATTGGTGTGCAAACATTGCACTCTGCAGCCAGTTTGACTGTTTCCCTCTAACTCCGGGGTGGAGCTAGTAGGCCTGGCTTCTCTGTACTCCCTGAGGTGTCTGAGCGAGGCAGGATCCTGATAGGGGAATGAGAGAAATCCAGGAAGAGAGAGAGACAGGGACGGGAACAGAGAGAGAACGAGAGTGTGAGAGAGTGCGAGGGAGAGGGCTCCCACCACACCTGCCAAGGTAAGACCCCCACTCGCTTTACAACTTCTTCTGGTGTAACTAGTCATTGGAGGGTTATGGTGCAAACTACTTTTTTTTGGGCCCCATCACAAAAATAATTTCAGACTAGAATTGATTGGACACTGGCGCTCCCTTGGACGCCGGAGCCCGACACATCTGTACCCCCTGTAGTGACCCCCTCTTCCCTCAGTGCCGTCCTGTCAGAGTCGGGGAAAGGGGGCAGAATTTCTGGTCGCTCTCCTCAGGTGAACTAAGACCCAGTGGCAGCTGACAGCTGGGCAGGAATTGTTGGCAGATTTACAAGTTGGGGGTCGTAGTCACGAAGTTAAAGTGGAGCAATTCTGGAGCAGGTGAACTGTGCCGTAGAGGAAAGGTGAACATCTCTCTAACAATTTAAATGGAGATTTTAACCCCTTTGAATGCCGCAGAGGTCTCCGACGCACTGCAGACTGGAAAGCTGGGCCGTATTCGGGAAGACGACAAATGAAACAACTTTTTTTGAATGATTTCCAGACATATTTTAACCTCTTGAATGCTCAAATCAATGCGTTGGAGATATGTCTGGCATTCAAGGTGTTAACATCCCCGGGGAATTTTGGGAAAGTTTTATTCGTCCCCTATAGCACAATGGATTGGCCTCACAATTTCTCCACTTTTTTCCTCCCGGATACTGCCTTATGTCTCGTGTTTGGTATTGTCTAGCGCCAAAGGCGGAGATTTGTGTTTTGTTTACACAGTGAATGCTGAACGTGCAGAGTATGGCTGCCCCCTGGCACGTTGGTGAACTTCATGCTTGTACCCAGATATAGGTAAATGCCAATGATATGACACCTGGTATTGTTTTCCCCTATAAAAATGGCAACTTATGGGTCACACGTCTCTACAGGACATACTTCAAGGTTAACCCTTTGAGTGCCAGACGGGTGCCCCTCTGGCACTCAAAGGGTTAAGGATGAGTGAAATCTCAATGTAGTCTACCTGGTAAAACACTTTCTAAATAAACATGCACTAAACAAAAATGGAACAATTCCAGACCAAAACAAATGCACAAATAAAAACTACCGCTGATTTAAATGGGGATTTGAACTCATTGATTGCTAGAGAGGCCGCCAACGCATTCATGGGATTAAAACGCCATTGAAATCAGACACGTTTTGTGGACTTTGTATTTTTCCAATAACTCTGTTAGAATGGTTCATTACTGGTATATAAAGGACCTGCCTGTTATGTGACTGGGTACAAATCGCACATTTTCTGTTTAAAATGTCATTTTCTTTTTTCTAAAATGTCTGCTGAAACCCAGTCTGAGAATTTGTATTTGTATTTTAATTTTCGCTCGTCACAGAAATGCTTGACGCAAATGAATGCGCATTTCACTCACTTATATTAGGATAATATTTCATTCTAGGGCAAAAATGAAGTTGATAAGGGCAGTATACTGAGCCTGTAGCCAGTGACGGACTGGGCTCTGTGTAGTGTTCCTCTCTTGTTGTAATTATTACACAGGGTCAGATGAATGAAGGAAAAGAGATGAAATTCTGGAGCAAACCAGCTGCTCCGTACGAGTGAAATAAAAATACCCATTGATTTAAATTTGGCTTTTAAATCAAGGACATTTTTTTGTGGGTTTTTATTTGTACCCTAAAGCGCAATTGGTTTATTCTGGTTCTTCTCCGTTCACACCACCCTTTTAGTATAAGACAGGGGTGGGTAACCTTTGTCTCTTGTCCTGTTTTTTGGACTATAATTCTGATCATCCTTAGCCAGCCAGTGATGGGCGCTCTTGTTCAAAAACAGCAGGTCCCTCCCCCCCCCAAACTCTCTAGAGTCTCGCTGTAAAATTTCTTTCATGGGTGGGAAATGTTTAACAAACATGCCGGAACGCTGCACCCTAATTAATCATATAATTAATGCTCTGATGTAATTAAGCAAGCCGAGGGCCTTCGCTTCGTCAGTCTTGGCCTTGTGTATAAAGTCAAAGTGGAGCAAGTTTGCTGCAAATGAACTGCACGCCAAGAACGAGTATTCACCAAATTCCCATTGATTTAAAATGTATCTTGTAACTGCTGGAATGCTCAAGAGGCCGTTAAGGTGTTGCGAAATGCGTTGGAGGCCTTATTAGAATTACAGGGGATAAAAGCAGCATTTATACCCCAGAGCAATGCGTCAGATACCTCTCTGGCACTCAAAGGGTTAAATCAATGGGGTGGGGGTATTTGCTTTTCTACACTTTGTCTGGGTGGGGGTATAGAAGTGGTTCCTGAATCGCTAGTACAAGCCCCCACTAGGTTAGGAGATATGGGGGGGTGGTAAAGGAAGATGGGGACCAGATCTACTAGTCTGTGACTCAGGGTCCACTGGTATACAAGGTCTCTACAGGCTGACAGGGGGTGTGTTATTGATTGGGCCCTCTCTCAGGCACCTTTTTCTTGTACTACAGCAGTTCCACCCCTTGCTGTTGACACAATTAAACAATAGGTGACTGAGTCTCACCTTGATGACCTGATCCTGCAGTTTTAAGGCTCTTTCACACAGGGTGACTTTTGTAGCCACTGGAAATGTTGCTGTTTTTATTGCTACAGTATAACAAGGATTTCTCAGAATCTCATTCTATCATAGAGGTATGTGTGAGACTTGTGAAATTTCAGTGCAATTCCATTGAAAGCCGTAGTATAAATTTGTAGCTACAATATCGTGCTGTCACCCGAAAGTTGCAACATTCTGCATCTCTTTATGACAATCGCAGTGCGTGTTGCTGTGTGAAATACCCAGTAGGACACAATCATTCACAGCTCTGTTACAGCGACATTAACACAATATAAAACAATATCACCTGTGTAAAAAGGACTTAAGATCATCTGGTTTAGACAGGAAGATTTTCTGACTGCAAAGTAGGAGGACAGGATCAGACAGTCCTGGTTACATTAAAATGTAGGGCACTCGTCTAACTACACATTATCAGGACAGGCTCAGATAGTGCTGGTTACTATATAATATAGGGTGAGATCTCATTAACGCACATTATCAGGACAGGCTCAGACAGTGCCGGTTACTATATAATGTAGGGTGAGCTCTCATTAGTGCACATTATCAGGACAGGCTCAGACAGTGCCGGTTACTATATAATGTAGGGTGAGCTCTCATTAGTGCACATTATCAGGACAGGCTCACACAGTGCCAGTTACTTTATAATGTAGGGTGAGATCTCATTAATACACATTATCAGGACAGGCTCAGACAGTGCTTGTTACCATATAATGTAGGGTGAGCTCTCATTAATGCACATTATCAGGACAGGCTCAGACAGTGCCGATTACTATATAGAGTGATCTGCCTATACATTATAAAGACAGGCTCGGTGCTGGATGCCAGTGAACATGGTCAGTCCTGTTAACATGTGGTATTGGGGATTTGTCTGTGAGATTTGTTCCTTATTAGAGTGAAATATACAGCAGATTCCACACTGAATTTCTTGTTTTGTTGCAACAATACTCTGAGAAGTGGGTGAGGCAAAGGTGTGTGTGTTACAAGGTGCATTTGTCAGGACACCTCACTGTCTATCAGTATCACATCTCTCATTATGTATGTTTTAAAGGGATAGTAATGTTTCACAAAAACAGCAGCTCCAATTAATCTTCAAGGGATAGTAATACCTAAAATGTAAAAAATATATGTTGGAGGGTTTATCCCCCTGAGTAAAGCAAGAGTACTCCCACTGCTGAAAGGTGTTTCATTCAAAAGTTATTAATTTTCAAAGTTGAATTTTTTAGGTGCAATATCACAGTGGCCTGAAATTGTAGAGTGGCGCTGTTGCTACACGATCCTATGGACAGCTCTGGTCTCAGGACCATAAATCTCCATAGGATGGTGTAGAAACAGCGCCACTGTACAATTTCAGGCCACTGTGATATTGCACCTAAAAAATTCAACTTTGAAAATTAATAACTTTTGAATGAAACACCTCTCAGCAGTGGGAGTACTCTTGTTTTACTCAGGGGGATAAACCCTACAACATATTTTTTTTACATTTTAGGTATTACTATCCCTTTCATAGTATTTGAACCATAGAGAGTTATTTTAAGGGCCCTCTGATCCTCCTGTTCTACACATCTGATTGTACTATTTAATACCTCTGTATGTCTATTCCCCAATTGTACAGCGCTGCGGAATTAGTTGGCGCTATATAAATAAAGAATAATAATAATAATATTACTGTGAGCATTGTAGTTCAAGAGTAATTGAATGATAAAGTATCCCCCTCCCATCCCTTTTACCTAGTATAAGCCACCTCCCCTCAGATACGGAATCTGGTCTCTTGGCCGGACAGATCACAGCAAGGGACAATCTTCTTACTGTGATCATAAGGAAAACTCTGCCCCCCTGACAGGTTTTTCAGGTTTTCCCTTATGATCACTGAAGATTGTCCCTCTCTGTGATCCATCTGGACACTCTTGCTGCTCTGAGGTGAGCAGCCAGTGTTACATCAGTAAAAGGGGCGGGAGGGGGATACTTTATCATTCAATTACTCTTGTACTACAACTCTGACAGTATTGAAATAATACTCTCCAAAGTCCAAATACTATGAAGATTAATTAGAGCTGCATTTTATTATAAAACATTACTATCCCTTTAAGTTGATAAATATTCAATATGCTGAAAAGACGCTCACCTACATTGAGAGATACTGAATTAATATTTTTATTAATGTGTGAGCAATGACACATGGCTGGGGAACTGAAGTGGTCCAGTCTTCTTGCATTGGGTGGGTAGAAATGACATTAATTTGTCTCATGTTCAGCATTTATTACTGGAGAACCGGCCTTACCTGTTTAGGTGACAGAGCTGTCTGCCTGGAATCCCAGGATATGGGTTATGCTTCTGGTGTAATTCCTTTATATTGTAGCTCTGTGGTGTCACTAGTGTAGCTTCATTTCAGTTGTAAGCTCTGTGGTATCATTTCTGTAGCACCAGTGCAAGTGGGAGATTGAGTGATGCAGTGGTCCACCAGCCCAGACATATGAACGGCCCGGTAAGCAATTTACCCCTTTCTCCCCAGGCCAGCCCCCCCTTACTGTATTGGGATTTCACAGATATCCAATTAATTATTAGCGCAAAGAGCTGAGCTAAGAATGAGAGGTCATCCATTAAGACTAGAGGAAAGGATTTTCAACAAAAACAAAGGCAGGGAATTTTTTTAGGTAAAGGCAGTAAGGCTATGGAATTCTTTGCCTCGGGATGTTGTGCTTGCAAATACTGTAACTGCTTTCAAAAAAGCAAAGGATACCTATCACAGAACAAAATTGAGAATTATGATAGATGTCTTCAATGCAAATAGGTTGTTGATCCAGGGAAATATATGACTGCCATTTGGAGCGAGGAAGGAATTTGGGGCTTAATTGGGAATGGCTTCAGTGGTTTTTTTTTAGCTTTCCTCTGGATCAACAGGGGTGTTATTGGTATGGGCTGGACTTGTTAGACGTATGTGTTTTTTTTTTTCAGCCTCATCAATAATGCTACTACTAGCTTAAAAACCCAGTTACAAAGGCCAGCATTCTGCACGTTCAGACAAACATACATCTGGCCTTTTATTATATAGGATGTTATGGTGGCTGACAAATAAGGGGTAAAAATGGACCTTAAAACATTTGCAAAATATGACAATTCTTATACTTTGTCCAAGACACACTTACTTTTGCCATGTCCACAAATTACGCAAAAAAAATGTTTGGCGCAAATACATACCTCCCAACATTTCAAATGGCCAAAGAGGGAAACTTTTGCTACAGGTGATGTTGGGGGCATGGCTGGTGGGCGGGGCATTACCAATAATTTTTAAGTCATTTTATGACCTTCTGATACCTAGTGTTATAACTTAATAAATGATTTAGAGCAAGAGCAAAGCATTTTATTTACATAGACTAATTTATAGACACATATACTGAAGTTTATACAGACATTAATGTGAGTTTTATTGCTGTGGAGCAATATGTGATACACTTATATACACACCTCACAGTCTGATCTCCTAAAAAGAGGGACATCAAGGTAGTGAAGAGGGACAGAGGGATTTGGGTCTCAAAGAGGGACACTTGGGAGGGATGCACATGGCAAAAGAAAGGTTGGTTATGCACAAATACCTTTATATATATATATATATATATATATATATATATATATATATATATAGGCTACAGCTAATATTTTGTGAAAAAGCAACAGAGGTATATATTACATATGCAATATAGATAAATAATAAATACACACATCTTTTTGTATGTCCCCACCATTGTCCATAATGTATTAAAGCAAATAGGAGCAATTCCATAGCAAAACAACTGCCCTGGGATAGAGGTGGGGGTAAAACTCCACACTGATTTAAATTGGACGTTTAATTTCTTGAATTCTAGAGAGATCACCAATGTACAGAACGCCGAATGATTGTGTCCTATTCTGTTAGAAATGATGTGTAGGATTTCTATTACTACTCACACCTCACGACTGTATATTGTTTGAAAATTCAATCAAAAATCCATTAACCCTTTGAGTGCCAGAGTTTTTAAAATCAATAGGAATGTATATGTTGCCCACTTGTTTAGCCTGGAACATAACTAATTAGCATAACATGCCAGACTGTGCCACTAACACAAACAAGACTTTTTTCAAATCCATTTATTTTACAGAAAAATAACTGGTAGAATAGAACACGTAGACAGTTTTGTGACAGGTCCGTACTTCCCCTGTCCCACCATTATTCCCTCCACCCTGACCTTGGCCTTGGACGCAGGATTCAGCATGTTTTACTCATTCTTGAACTTAACCCACGGGTCTCGCTCTGCATTCCTATAGAGCCCAGAAGGGCCACGTGTTTGTAACATCCTGGCCTCTCTTCAGAGGCCACAGTCATCAGCTCTGTCATTTTGACTCCAGCACCTGTGTACAAATGGAAATACACATAAATCCTTCTGTGTATCAGTACTGTAGGAATGCAGCCTCAAGTCACAGATTTAACTCCTCGTGGGCCAGAGTGATGTACAACACTGTGCTCAGCAATGCATTACACACCCCTACTCCTCCTCAAGGGGTTAACTCTCTGAGTGCAACAAAGGTATCCAACACATTGCATCGCAATGACAATTCCCAGTGAGATAATGGGGCTTGTTAGCCAAAAGGTTTACATCCTATATAATAATTTGCTAAGGATGTTTGTCAGAAGCCGTCATGCTCAGTAGAGATGGCTGCACACTCTGCAGTCATGCGCAGTAGAGAGTGACCGTGCCATGGCTGATACGGAGGTGGACACTCCAAATTCAGACCGGAGTCCTCTCTGCGCACCTTCCTGAGACCAAGTGGTCTATGGTCTGAATTCGGAGCACCCAGCTCAGTATCAGCTGTAGCAGGGTACTCTCTACTGCGCATGACAGCACTGCGGCCGGCAACGACAGGATCCGGCCACCAGCCGGCACTGTGACCCATGTACATGGGCTCTTCAACTATTAAAATATAAAGACCTTTGGACACATTTTTAGGAGCCAACGAAAGGGTCCGTGTCCGCAGTAAAGAAGAGGAGTGCAAATATGTCCTCAAGTACCCCCCCCACGGGGCAGGATTTCAGGATCTCCTCACATGAGCACAGGTGAATTATTCAGTGGTTCAGTCATTGTAACGGATCTGCCTGAGTTAACGGTGTTTAACCCTGTGAGTGCCGGGGGGGGGGGTGCACAACGCATAGGTGTGAGCACCCCTGCAGTAAGGTGTATAATGCTGCACAGATGCAGGAGTCGGCTGGGGAGTTTTCGGAGCCAGTGTACACAGTAAAGCATAACATACTCCATGTCCCGTCAGTGACAGTTTTAGGAAACTGACCCCTGGGCTTCTGGGATTTTCTCACCCCTGTTGTAAGTCATTGAATGCTAGAAAGGTTGGAGAGATCTCAAGGTACTAAAGGGGTTAAAAGCCCTATTTAAATTTTGAGTCAGACTGGTATGCAGCATGTGCGTCTATATGCGGGGCTCAAAATTTCCACTCGCCACTAGCCAATGGCGAGTGAAAATTCAGCCCTGGTTGGTATGCTATGGCTTGCAGTGGTGAGTAACTTTTCAGGTCTGGCTAATAGCAAAGGACTTCAACTTTTAAAGGGATAGTAATGTTTCATAATAAAAACAGCTCTAATTAATCAACATAGTATTTGGACTTTGGAGAGTGTTATTTCAATTCTGTCAGAGTTGTAGTTCAAGAGTAATTCAATGACAAAGTATCCCCCTCCCGCCCCTTTTACTGATGTAACACTGCTCAGCCAGATCAGAAGGGAGGTGCCCAGGTAGACTGCAGAGAGGGACAATCTTCAATTAAGATAAGGGAAACAGCTGAAAAGCTTGTCAAGGGGGGCAGGGCTTTCATTGTTCTCATAGGAAGAAGATTGTCCCCTGCTGTTATCTGTCTGGTCTATGGACTGGATTCCACATCTGAGAAGAGATGGCTTACACTAGGTAAAAGGGACGGGAAGGGGAACTTTGCTTGTGAATATCTCTTAAACCATAAAGGTTTGAGAGATAAGACTTATATCGTTCTTCATGTTTTTTTAATGCCTACAAAATAAAATAAAGTTAAAACGAAGTATTACTATCCCTTTAAGGCCTGTCTATATGTATATATGTTTATGTATACCTATATGTATGTGTATATATAATACTAGTATCAAAGCCCGTATACACGGGCTAAAGGGCACCCAGCAGCCCCGGCTGCTGCCCTGGAGCAGAGACAGGCGGTGAGCCGCCCGGAGCTCCCCGCTCCAGATCAGCTAGTTCAGCGACTCTAATAGATAGACTCTCTTGCTGAACACGCTGATCCTCAACAGGGAGCTCCAGATGGCTCACAGAGAAGCTCCCTGTGCACGAAACCACACATGCACAGTAGAGACTGCTGGAACAGCAGTTTCTACTGCGCATGTGCGGTTACGCTCACAGGAAGTGACACATTCTATCACTTTATGTTATAGGATATATATATCCTAATGGATATGGTCCTCAATATGTTAAAACGAACACCTAGAAATGAGATGAGGTTTTTATATACACATCTCAGGTGTCCCTTGGCAAGGCACCATAAGTGACCATAGCTCCGCCCATGGCCACACCCCTGTAACTCACCTGTGCACAGGTAGGGATATTTTAAAGTGAAATTTCCCCTCAAGTAAATGCAAGACATATACAGTGTATATATATATATATATATATATATATATATATATATATATATATATATTTATTTAATGGAATGGAATTATTAGTGATTGCAAACGGTCAGGTTGTTGCTCCTTGCGGCTTATCAGTCTCTCCCTAATATCAATACATCCAGCCAATGGACTGCTAGAAACATATAGGGGGCGGTATTTTCAATGCCCATTAATGCAGATGTAACGGGGGAGCGATGCCAATCAACAGTGATGTCACCAACATGGCAGCACCACCACGTTTACAGTCCGTTTTTAAAAATACTAATGCACTTTTCTCTCATTGCTCATGGAATATATCAGTAGAGGTTGAAATAAATGTAGGTGAAAGTTCTGCTTTAACCCCTTAGTGACAGCCACGTGTGTATGTGGCTGTCACCTTAACGCCTGGCTAACTTTTTTTTTTTCTAAAAGATTCCGGAGTCCCCGAACGGCATGCAGCCGCACAGAGACCGGGAATTACCAGGTACGTCCTCTGTCACAGTTTGTGACAGTTTGTGCGGGACGTACCTGGTAAGTCAATTGTTGTGATGGGGTTAAAGGGGAACTGGAGGGATAAGTGTAACCAGACCTCCTTTTAACTGGAGACATATAGAAAATATTTATATTTCAGGGCTGCACTAAACTCAGATTAGGCCGGTGGTAGGTATTTGTCAAGTGTCCCTGGTTAACACATTGAGTCTCAAAGGGGTATTCAAAGCCTTGCTTTGCAATGTGTTGGATACACCCTGGCACCCAAAGAGTTAAAGGTGAGCGTTTTGTTTTTTCATACTCTCTCTCTCTGTTGTAGCCTATATTTGTTTACATTAGAGAAGAGACGTCTAAGGGGTGATATGATTACCATTTACACATACATTCAAGGTCAGTATAAAGAACTAGACAATTAATTATTTATGAAAAGAGCTGAGCTAAGAATGAGTGGTCATCCATTAAGACTAGAGGAAAGGTGCTTTCGACTAAAACAAAGGCAGGGATTCTTCACAGTAAGGGCAGTAAAGCTATGGAATTCTTTGCCTCAGGATGTTGTACTTGCAGATAATGAAACTGCTTTCAAAAAAGCAATGGATGTCTATCCAGGGAAATATCTGACTGCCATTTGGAGTCAGAAAGGAATTTTTTTACCTACTTGGGGCTAAATTGGAAATGGCTTCAGAGGGCTTGTTTTTTCCTTCCTCTGCATCATCAGGGGTGTTTTTGGCTGGACTTGATGGACGCATGTCTTTTTTTCGGCCTCATCAACTGTGTTACTATGTTACTGATACACAATTATCCATCAGGACTTTATAACTCTGTCGTCTGTAGTGTTGTGATTCAGATTCAATACTCCCATCACCTCTTAAACAGCTAAGGTCGATGGTAGCTATAACTCATCAACAGCTGGAGAGATACATGTTGCCCACGCCTGCTCTAAATGAGATCATTTTACTTCACTTGCGCTCAAGATAATATACTGAAACCTGTAGTTTTTTATGGCCGGTTACAAGTAGTTTCAGTCGTCATTGTCCAATTTTTAGAAAGTAGTTTCGTTCAAATTCCGTTCAGGTTTATTAGTTTCTTGTGCTTTGTTGTAGGTTGGAGGAAGTGAGGAAGGGTGTATGGGGTGGGGGTAGAATTTATTTGGGAAGGTAACGGTTGTTCTGATCCTTTAATTAGTTCTGTAGGAATTCAGGATTTTCCACTAAGAGTGAGGCATTTGTTGACTATTCGAGCATCTAAAATTGTTCTAAATTGTTGAACTCAGCCTGATGGTCCCGTCGTCATTGTAAGCTGCATAGAGGAACAGAAAAAGGGGAACAATTAATTGAGCAAACCGACGTAGGGAACGCCATAAAGTTCTCTAAATTTTCCATTGATTTAAAAGGGGGCTTTTAACCCTTTAAGGACCATTGCCATACCAGGACCGTCACGGTGGTCCGGAACTTAAGGACCAGTGACGGTCCTGGTACGTCATGGAGTTCAGGGCTCCCAGCGCGGCTGCACGCGGCTCCAGAAGCCCTGAACCGGAATTGCACAAAAAAAAAAAAAAGCCCCTTTGTCCTCAAGTGCCGTCCGCGCGTGCGAGCGCCGGTCCTTAAGGGGTTAAAATCAACTTGAATTTAAATTTGCATATTTTAAAACTTCATTTGAAGCTGACAATGTGTTATATTGGCCAAAAAGGCCATTTTTATACTTTTATTATGGTGGAAAAAGTGAAAGTCTCTCGGCGCAGCACGGTGATTAATTAGCATATAAAACCACACTAGTAGATTCATTAGCATAAATAAGGATACTGTGTTGCTGTTACAGAAATAAAAGCATCAATGACTCTTAAAGGGATAGTAATACTTCGTTTTAACTTTATTTTATTTTGTAGGCATTAAAAAAACATGAAGAATGATATAAGTCTTATCCTCTAGACTGTAAGCTCTCACGAG
The DNA here is from genome assembly GCA_037306005.1 of Rhinophrynus dorsalis. Classification (NCBI taxonomy): domain Eukaryota; kingdom Metazoa; phylum Chordata; class Amphibia; order Anura; family Rhinophrynidae; genus Rhinophrynus; species Rhinophrynus dorsalis. The sequence goes on along the minus strand of CM074723.1, from coordinate 7,083,445 downwards.
CAGGGCCCTCTGATCCTCCTGTTCTCCACATCTGATTGTACTATTTAATACCTGTGTATATCTATTCCCCAATTGTACAGCGCTGCGGAATTAGTTGGCGCTATATAAATAAAGAATAATAATAATAATAATAATCTCTTAAACCTTTATGGTTTATGAGATATTCACAAGCAAAGTTCCCCTCCCCGCCCCTTTTTCCTAGTGTAAGTCATCTCTTCTCAGATGTGAGTCTGGTTGTATGACAGGACAGATAACAGAAGGGGACAATCTTCTTCCTATGAGAACAATGAAAGCCCTTCCCCCCATGACAAGTTTTTCAGCTTTTTCCCTTATCTTAATTGAAGATTGTCCCTCTCTGCAGTCTACCTGGGCACCTCCCTTCTGATCTGGTTGAACAGGGGGGGGATACTTTGTTTGTGAATATCTCTTAAACCATAAAGGTTTGAGAGATAAGACTTATATCATTCTTCATGTTTTTTTAATGCCTACAAAATAAAATAAAGTTAAAACGAAGTATTACTATCCCTTTAAACTATGTGTCTGCCAGTCTTTTGGCTAACACAGTACACAGGCAGTTTCTAATGAAGCGTTCTGGAACCTGAATTCAAGGGGACAGGCCCACCTTAAAGGGACAGTAATTTTTTCACAACATTCTTATTTCAATACTGTCAGAGTTGTAGTTCAAATGTTAGTAATGTCCAAACATTTCTTTTAATAATTTTTTTTAGCCTCTACAAATCTATCATTGCCACAAACCCCGTCTCTCAAACCGCTATGGTGTGAGCGATATTGGCAATGAAAGTTCCCTCCCTTTTTCCTGACATCAGCGCTGTGCTGACAACCAGGGCCGGATTTACATCTCAGGAGCCTGTAGGCACAGAAATGTGAAGTGCCCCCCCCATTGGCCATCTCCACTGGACACATCCACAATGCTCCTAATCTCCACATTGTCCTCCGTCATCTCCATATTGCCCTTACATTGTCCCCTGTCAGCTCCACATTGCCCCCATCATCTCCGTATTGCCCCATCATCTCCATATTGCTCCATCAGCTCCAACTTACCCTCACATTGCCCCCATCAGATCCATATTGCCCCATCAGCTCCAACTTACCTGCACATTGCCCCCCATCAGCTCCATATTGCCATCATCTCCATATTGCCCCCCATCAGCTCCAACTTACCCTCACATTGCCCCCTTCAGCTCCACATTGCCCCCCATCAGCTCCATATTGCCATCAGCTCAAACTTACCCTCACATACATTGCCCCATCATCTCTACATTGCCATCATCTCCATCTTGCCCCCCATCAGATCCATCTTGCCCCATCATTTCCACAATTCCCCCCAGTGTCCGTTTCCTACCTCTTCCCTGATGGTCCAGAGGCAGGAGAGGTCTGTATGTGCCTCCTTTGGCACAGACCTGTAGCTGATGGAGCTCCCGCGTGGTCTTCTCTTCATGCAGAGCGCTGGGAGATGATGTCATCTCCCAGCGCTCTGTAATAGTAAAGAGCCAATGAGGGAGTAACAGCATCTACAGGTCTGTCCTGAAGGAGGCACAGACCTGACTGGGCGGTGGGGGGTTAGTGCGGGCAGCGAGGCAACTTTTTTTTTTTTTTATAAAGGGTCCCAATGACAGACGCCCCTCTGTGGGGTGCGCCTGTAGGCAGATGCCTACTCTACCTAATGGTAAATCTGGTCCAGGAGATCCCGGTGCGAGGACCAGCAGGCGGCTCTGCAGCAGAACTGAAATCCCGGTATTAGAAAATAATTACTTAATTGGATAGGTTTGCAGAGTGTACTTGGTTTGCAAGCACACTTTGTAGACTGTTCCCACGAAGTAGTTCGTTTCTAATAACGGGATTTCGGTTCTGCTGAAGAGCCTCATGGTTTCGGCCGACACAGATCCCCTTCTGTCAGCTTTATAGCTGGCATCAAGAGAAGAGGAGGGGGAACTTTCATTGACAATATCTCTCAAACCATAGCGGTGTGGGAGATGGGGTTTGTGGCAGTGATAATCTTTTTTTATCCTCTACAAATCTATTAAAAGAAATGTTTGGACATTACTAACGCTTTCACGATTAATTGAATGATAAAGTATCCCCCTCCCGCCCCTTTTACCTATTGTAACTCGCCTCCCCTCAGATGTGGAATCTGGTCTCCTGACCGGACAGATCACATCAAGGGACAATCTTCTTACTGTGATCATAAGGAAAACCCTGCCCCCCTTGACAGGTTTTTCCTTATGATCACTGAAGATTGTCCCTCCATACCTCCCAAGTGTCCCTCTTTAGGAGGGACAGACCCTTTTTTAGACCTAAATCCCTCTGTCCCTCTTTCCCACCCTGATGTCCCTCTTTTTAGGAAATCAGACTGTGTGGTGTGTATATAAGTGTATAATATTGCTCTACAGCAATAAAACTCACATTATTGTTTGTTTAAATGTCAGTATATGTGTTTATAACTTAGTCTGTATAAATAAAATATTTTGGTCTTGTTCTAAATCATTTATTAGGTAACACTAGAAAGTGACAATAGGTCATGAAGTAGCTTAAAAATTCCTGGTAATGCCCGCCCACCAGCCACACCCTCAGAAACACCCCCTAAAACACAAGTGTCCCTCTTTGGCAATTTGAAATGTTGGGAGGTATGTCCCTCTCTGTGATCCATCCGGACAGTCTTGCTGCTCTGAGGTGAGCAGTGTTACACTAGGTAAAAGGGATGGGAGGGGGATACTTTATCATTCAATTACTCTTGTACTACAACTCTCACAGTAGTGATATAACACTCTCCATGGACCAAATACTATGAAGATTGATGAAAGTTGCTTTTTTGTGAAACACTACTATCCCTTTGAATGCTACTGAGGTCTCCAGCCCAGTTAAATCTATGATGATACTTATTCTCCATCAGGCTATCTTCACATCGGAGATTCGTTTTGATGCTCTGAAATCACATATATACACGTACAAATTTGAATGCTATTGATATGCAAGTAGCATGTGATTATCATGATTTTAATGTAAGCTGAATCACGACTCTCTACTTTTTCCACCCATAATGCTCTTCTTCAGATAAAAAACAAAAATATTACCCTGTAAAGGGATATAAAACTGATGCAGGGATATTAAGAATGCTGTGGCCACTCCCACCATTCATATTATGGGCGTGGCCAGCACAGCTGCAGCTCCACCCCTCAAAATTCAGAGTGTTAAGCCATTGCCTACCTGGGAACTCTGGCTCTGCACTTAAAGGGACAGTAATACTTTAATATTACGATTCTCCATAGTGTAGCTATTTAAAAAATAATTCAATTGCCCCCTTTATGGTTTGAGAGATGAACTCCCCCTCCCTCCCCTTTCACTGAAGTCAGCGTTGTACTGACTGCAGGGGAAGTCTGTAGTACAACAGGCTTGCGGCTCTGCAGCAGAGCCAAGATTGCGTTAGTAAAAAATTATTATTTCACTGAAACGGTCTTCTACGTGTGCTTGTTTTGTGTTTAGTTTGTAAGCACACGTAGAAGACCGTTTCAATGAAATAATATTTTTTTACTAACGAGATTGCGGCTCTGCTGCAGAGCCGCCTGATGAAAATAAAATGGATATCTCTGCAGTCAGTACAATGAGAGACGGGGGAACTTTGCTTACGGTTATCTCTCAAACCATAAATGTTTAAGAAATGACACTGGGGGCTATTTAATTCTTTTTTAAATAGCTACACTATGGGGATTCGTAATATCAAAGTATTACTATCCCTTTAAATAGCCCTGAACTTCATTTACAGTCCGTAACGCACCTCTGTTTTCTGTGACCAAAGTCCAGTCTTATTAATGCTCTGAGGGAGCAGATATTCCTGCTTTTAAACGGCTCCCACGGATTGTCAAGAATTATCTGTGAATGGGCTGAGATAAGATAACAGCCTTCTAAATGCAAAAACACTAATCACACTCCATTAACCGACCAGTCTTATCGCTCAGTACAAAGAGCACAAAACAGAACAATTTCCACATGCATTAAAAAAAGCAAGTTTAGGATTATATTTTAGGGATGGAACATATGAAAACTTCTCATATGCCAACTGCAGGTACATGATATTAAACGTTATATCAACCTGTTTCATTTTTCAGTGCTGATGTTCCTTTAAGACTTATTTTTTCACTTTATGTACAATAAAAACATGATTTTTTTGTTTTCAATTGTTATAAAAGCAACTGGTTATAACAATATTGAATTAACATTAAACATGATTACAAAATACAGTAACAACTTTAATAGCTCTTAAAGCCAATAGCAACTTCTATCTCATTTGTGGTATTAAATAATGTTTTTTGTGTCCAGACTATAATGAGCATCATCAAGTATTGTTGGATATTTAACTTAGTGTTTGTATTCGTATAATTTGTTTAACCCCTTAACGACCCTTGACGGTCATAGTACGTCAAGGGTCGATCTGACTGAACGACCCATGACCGTCATGGAGTTCAGGGCTCCCCCGGCGGCTGCACGCCGTTCGGGGAGTCCGGAACCAGAAAAAGAAAAAAAAAAATGCTCCTTGGTCGTTCAGTTGCGACGATCGGCCAGTCGTTAAGGGGTTAAAGTAAATCTAACCTACTAATAATTACATCCACTTACCATAATCCGGGAAGGAAACCCCAAAAGCTGCTATGAGTCAATTCAGTGTAGATTAGTTCCCCCAAATTAACGTGCAACCCTTTGAGTGCCAGAGTGGGTATCCGACGCTTTGCTTAGCAATGCGTCGGATACCCCCTGGAGCTCAAAGGGTTAATTAGTCATTGATATCATGTTTATGGTAGCAGACATGACTCCTTTTTTGGGTGGAGCGGGAGGACTTTGTCCGTCTCTACGGACCTGTTATTCAGAATTAATTAAAGCGGAACCTTCACCCCACCGTGACCTTATCTGTGTGTAGCATTAATGTAGTTATAAAGCGCTGTGTCATTTTAAAAATCAGAAAACTGATCGATAAGGCACAAAAGAAGATTAAAGTTTAACCTTGTGATGTGTGGAGCATTGTGAGCGCTACTGCGCATGTCAACTGGTTACCGTGCGGTTACATAGTCACTCCCATCGTTCTCTGTTATCCCGTCCGCATCCTCCTTGTCCTGCCCTTATGTGACACGTCACCTGGCGCTCACGAGCCTGTACTAGACTGGAATTAACTTTCAGCCACATTTTGCTCATAACTGAGCCAGTGGTGCAAACGCAAAGCATACCGTTTGCACCACTGGCTCAGTTATGGGCAAAACGCAAAGCATACCTTTTGCACCACTGGCTCAGTTATGGGCAAAATGTGGCTGAACGTTAATTTCAGTCTAGTACAGGCTCGTGAGTGCCAGGTGACATGTCACATAAGAGCAGGACAAGGAGGACGCGGGCGGGATAACAGAGAAAGATGGGAGTGACTAAGTAACCGCACGGTAACCAGATTGACATGCGCAGTAGCGCTCACAATGCTCTACACATCACAAGGTTAAACTTTAATCTTCTTTTGTGCCTTATCGATCGGTTTTCTGATTTTTAAAATTACACAGCTCTTTATAACTACATTAATGCTACACACAGATAAGGTCACGGTGGGGTGGTAGTTTCACTTTAAAGATTAATCCTGAGAAAGCAATTTATTATTGATCCATAATGACTATTAGGGTTTTCTGCCTTTATCATTAACATAATACCCCTCCCCCCGACATACTTATTAGGAGTGGATACTGTTCCTTTAATTCTTTCCACCATTGCAGCACCAAATAATTTGAGGTTAACTCTCTGTGATCTGTCCGCGGCCCACATAGATGTAGTTAACCACTCTGAGACTTGTACAGAGACATCTGTCATATTCAAGGAGTTTCTAAGTCTATTTTGTTCATTTCTTTATTTTAAATTTTCTCCCAAAGGCAGTTCCCATCCCATAATGTATTTTATCATTTAGTCCGTTTGCAGAGAATGCCATTAAGTCATGTTTCAACCTTGGCCCAGATTCCCTGACTGCGCACCCAGCTTCAACATCTGTCCAGGACGGGGATGGAAAAATCCTCTGTTCTGTTTCATTTTGTGTTGTAAATCAATATTA
>CM074723.1:7036710-7077160 GCA_037306005.1 Rhinophrynus dorsalis | reverse complement strand
TGTGTATATAAGTGTATCCCCCTGGTGTCCCTGTGTGTAGGAGATCAGACTGTGTGGTGTGTATATAAGTGTATCCCCCTGGTGTCCCTGTGTGTAGGAGATCAGACTGTGTGGTGTGTATATAAGTGTATCACCTGGTGTCCCTGTGTTTAGGAGATTAGACTGTGTGGTGTGTATATAAGTGTATCACCCTGGTGTCCCTGTGTTTAGGAGATCAGACTGTGTGGTGTGTATATAAGTGTATCACCCTGGTGTCCCTGTGTTTAGGAGATCAGACTGTGTGGTGTGTATAGAAGTGTATCACCCTGGTGTCCCTGTGTTTAGGAGATCAGACGGTATGGTGTGTATAGACGTGTATCACCCTGGTGTCCCTGTGTTTAGGAGATCAGACTGTGTGGTGTGTATATTAGTGTATCACCCTGATGTCCCTGTGTTTAGGAGATCAGACTGTGTGGTGTGTATATAAGTGTATCACCCTGGTGTCCCTGTGTTTAGGAGATCAGACTGTATGGTGTGTGTATATAAGTGTATCACCCTGGTGTCCCTGTGTTTAGGAGATCAGACTGTGTGGTGTGTATATAAGTGTATCACCCTGGTGTCCCTGTGTTTAGGAGATCAGAGTGTGTGGTGTGTATATAAGTGTATCACCCTGGTGTCCTGTGTGTAGGAGATCAGACTGCGTGGTGTGTATAGAAGTGTATCACCCTGGTGTCCTTGTGTTTAGATCAGACTGTGTGGTGTGTATATAAGTGTATCACCCTGGTGTCCTTGTGTTTAGGAGATCAGACTGTGTGGTGTGTGTATATATAAGTGTATCACTCTGGTGTCCTTGTGTTTAGGAGATCAGACTGTGTGGTGTATATAAGTGTATCACCCTGGTGTCCCTGTGTTTAGGAGATCAGACTGTGTGGTGTGTATATTAGTGTATCACCCTGATGTCCCTGTGTTTAGGAGATCAGACTGTGTGGTGTGTATATAAGTGTATCACCCTGGTGTCCGTGTGTTTAGGAGATCAGACTGTGTGGTGTGTATATAAGTGTATCACCCTGGTGTCCCTGTGTTTAGGAGATCAGACGGTATGGTGTGTATAGACGTGTATCACCCTGGTGTCCCTGTGTTTAGGAGATCAGACTGTGTGGTGTGTATAGAAGTGTATCACCCTAGTGTCCCTGTGTTTAGGAGATCAGACTGTGTGGTGTGTATAGAAGTGTATCACCCTGGTGTCCCTGTGTTTAGGAGATCAGACTGTGTGGTGTGTATAGAAGTGTATCACCCTGGTGTCCTTGTGTTTAGGAGATCAGACTGTGTGGTGTGTATAGAAGTGTATCACCCTAGTGTCCCTGTGTTTAGGAGATCAGACTGTGTGGTGTGTATAGAAGTGTATCACCCTGGTGTCCCTGTGTTTAGGAGATCAGACTGCGTGGTGTGTATAGAAGTGTATCACCCTGGTGTCCTTGTGTTTAGATCAGACTGTGTGGTGTGTATATAAGTGTATCACCCTGGTGTCCTTGTGTTTAGGAGATCAGACTGTGTGGTGTGTGTATAAGTGTATCACCCTGGTGTCCCTGTGTTTAGGAGATCAGACTGTGTGGTGTGTATAGAAGTGTATCACCCTGGTGTCCCTGTGTGTAGGAGATCAGACTGTGTGGTGTGTATAGAAGTGTATCACCCTGGTGTCCCTGTGTTTAGGAGATCAGACTGTGTGGTGTGTATATAAGTGTATCACCCTGGTGTCCCTGTGTTTAGGAGATCAGACTGTGTGGTGTGTATAGAAGTGTATCACCCTGGTGTCCCTGTGTTTAGGAGATCAGACTATGTGGTGTGTATAGAAGTGTATCACCCTGGTGTCCCTGTGTTTAGGAGATCAGACTGTGTGGTGTGTATATAAGTGTATCACCCTGGTGTCCCTGTGTTTAAGAGATCAGACTGTGTGGTGTGTATAGAAGTGTATCACCCTGGTGTCCCTGTGTGTAGGAGATCAGATTGTGTGGTGTGTATAGAAGTGTATCACCCTGGTGTCCCTGTGTTTAGGAGATCAGACTGTGTGGTGTGTATAGAAGTGTATTATCCTGGTGTCCCTGTGTGTAGAGATCAGATTGTGTGGTGTGTATAGAAGTGTATCACCCTGGTGTCCCTGTGTTTAGGAGATCAGACTGTGTGGTGTGTATATAAGTGTATCACCCTGGTGTCCCTGTGTTTAGGAGATCAGACTGTGTGGTGTGTGTATATAAGTGTATCACCCTGGTGTCCCTGTGTTTAGGAGATCAGACTGTGTGGTGTGTATATAAGTGTATCACCCTGTGTCCCTGTGTTTAGGAGATCAGACTGTGTGGTGTGTATATAAGTGTATCACCCTGGTGTCCCTGTGTTTAGGAGATCAGACTGTGTGGTGTATATATAAGTGTATCACCCTGGTGTCCCTGTGTTTAGGAGATCAGACTGTGTGGTGTGTATATAAGTGTATCACCCTGGTGTCCCTGTGTTTAGGAGATCAGACTGTGCGGTGTGTATAGAAGTGTATCACCCTGGTGTCCCTGTGTTTAGGAGATCAGACTGTGTGGTGTGTATAGAAGTGTATCACCCTGGTGTCCCTGTGTTTAGGAGATCAGACTGTGTGGTGTGTATATAAGTGTATCCCCCTGGTGTCCCTGTGTTTAGGAGATCAGACTGTGTAGTGTGTATATAAGTGTATCACCCTGGTGTCCCTGTGTTTAGGAGATTAGACTGTGTGGTGTGTATATAAGTGTATCCCCCTGGTGTCCCTGTGTGTAGGAGATCAGACTGTGTGGTGTGTATATAAGTGTATCCCCCTGGTGTCCCTGTGTGTAGGAGATCAGACTGTGTGGTGTGTATATAAGTGTATCACCCTGGTGTCCCTGTGTTTAGGAGATTAGACTGTGTGGTGTGTATATAAGTGTATCACCCTGGTGTCCCTGTGTTTAGGAGATCAGACTGTGTGGTGTGTATATAAGTGTATCACCCTGGTGTCCCTGTGTTTAGGAGATCAGACTGTGTGGTGTGTATAGAAGTGTATCACCCTGGTGTCCCTGTGTTTAGGAGATCAGACGGTATGGTGTGTATAGACGTGTATCACCCTGGTGTCCCTGTGTTTAGGAGATCAGACTGTGTGGTGTGTATATTAGTGTATCACCCTGATGTCCCTGTGTTTAGGAGATCAGACTGTGTGGTGTGTATATAAGTGTATCACCCTGGTGTCCCTGTGTTTAGGAGATCAGACTGTATGGTGTGTGTATATAAGTGTATCACCCTGGTGTCCCTGTGTTTAGGAGATCAGACTGTGTGGTGTGTATATAAGTGTATCACCCTGGTGTCCCTGTGTTTAGGAGATCAGACTGTGTGGTGTGTATATAAGTGTATCACCCTGGTGTCCTGTGTGTAGGAGATCAGACTGCGTGGTGTGTATAGAAGTGTATCACCCTGGTGTCCTTGTGTTTAGATCAGACTGTGTGGTGTGTATATAAGTGTATCACCCTGGTGTCCTTGTGTTTAGGAGATCAGACTGTGTGGTGTGTGTATATATAAGTGTATCACTCTGGTGTCCTTGTGTTTAGGAGATCAGACTGTGTGGTGTATATAAGTGTATCACCCTGGTGTCCCTGTGTTTAGGAGATCAGACTGTGTGGTGTGTATATTAGTGTATCACCCTGATGTCCCTGTGTTTAGGAGATCAGACTGTGTGGTGTGTATATAAGTGTATCACCCTGGTGTCCGTGTGTTTAGGAGATCAGACTGTGTGGTGTGTATATAAGTGTATCACCCTGGTGTCCCTGTGTTTAGGAGATCAGACGGTATGGTGTGTATAGACGTGTATCACCCTGGTGTCCCTGTGTTTAGGAGATCAGACTGTGTGGTGTGTATAGAAGTGTATCACCCTAGTGTCCCTGTGTTTAGGAGATCAGACTGTGTGGTGTGTATAGAAGTGTATCACCCTGGTGTCCCTGTGTTTAGGAGATCAGACTGTGTGGTGTGTATAGAAGTGTATCACCCTGGTGTCCTTGTGTTTAGGAGATCAGACTGTGTGGTGTGTATAGAAGTGTATCACCCTAGTGTCCCTGTGTTTAGGAGATCAGACTGTGTGGTGTGTATAGAAGTGTATCACCCTGGTGTCCCTGTGTTTAGGAGATCAGACTGCGTGGTGTGTATAGAAGTGTATCACCCTGGTGTCCTTGTGTTTAGATCAGACTGTGTGGTGTGTATATAAGTGTATCACCCTGGTGTCCTTGTGTTTAGGAGATCAGACTGTGTGGTGTGTGTATAAGTGTATCACCCTGGTGTCCCTGTGTTTAGGAGATCAGACTGTGTGGTGTGTATAGAAGTGTATCACCCTGGTGTCCCTGTGTGTAGGAGATCAGACTGTGTGGTGTGTATAGAAGTGTATCACCCTGGTGTCCCTGTGTTTAGGAGATCAGACTGTGTGGTGTGTATATAAGTGTATCACCCTGGTGTCCCTGTGTTTAGGAGATCAGACTGTGTGGTGTGTATAGAAGTGTATCACCCTGGTGTCCCTGTGTTTAGGAGATCAGACTATGTGGTGTGTATAGAAGTGTATCACCCTGGTGTCCCTGTGTTTAGGAGATCAGACTGTGTGGTGTGTATATAAGTGTATCACCCTGGTGTCCCTGTGTTTAAGAGATCAGACTGTGTGGTGTGTATAGAAGTGTATCACCCTGGTGTCCCTGTGTGTAGGAGATCAGATTGTGTGGTGTGTATAGAAGTGTATCACCCTGGTGTCCCTGTGTTTAGGAGATCAGACTGTGTGGTGTGTATAGAAGTGTATTATCCTGGTGTCCCTGTGTGTAGGAGATCAGATTGTGTGGTGTGTATAGAAGTGTATCACCCTGGTGTCCCTGTGTTTAGGAGATCAGACTGTGTGGTGTGTATATAAGTGTATCACCCTGGTGTCCCTGTGTTTAGGAGATCAGACTGTGTGGTGTGTGTATATAAGTGTATCACCCTGGTGTCCCTGTGTTTAGGAGATCAGACTGTGTGGTGTGTATATAAGTGTATCACCCTGGTGTCCTGTGTTTAGGAGATCAGACTGTGTGGTGTGTATATAAGTGTATCACCCTGGTGTCCCTGTGTTTAGGAGATCAGACTGTGTGGTGTATATATAAGTGTATCACCCTGGTGTCCCTGTGTTTAGGAGATCAGACTGTGTGGTGTGTATATAAGTGTATCACCCTGGTGTCCCTGTGTTTAGGAGATCAGACTGTGCGGTGTGTATAGAAGTGTATCACCCTGGTGTCCCTGTGTTTAGGAGATCAGACTGTGTGGTGTGTATAGAAGTGTATCACCCTGGTGTCCCTGTGTTTAGGAGATCAGACTGTGTGGTGTGTATAGAAGTGTATCACCCTGGTGTCCCTGTGTATAGGAGATCAGACTGTGTGATGTATGTATATAAGTATATCACCCTGGTGTCCCTGTGTTTAGGAGATCAGACTGTGTGGTGTGTATATAAGTGTATCACCCTGGTGTCCCTGTGTTTAGGAGATCAGACTGTGTGATGTGTATAGAAGTGTATCACCCTGGTGTCCCTGTGTTTAGGAGATCAGACTGTGCGGTGTGTATATAAGTGTATCACCCTGGTGTCCCTGTGTTTAGGAGATCAGACTATGTGGTGTGTATATAAGTGTATCACCCTGGTGTCCCTGTGTTTAGGAGGTCAGACTGTGTGGTGTGTATATAAGTGTATCACCCTGGTGTCCCTGTGTTTAGGAGATCAGACTATGTGGTGTGTATAGAAGTGTATCACCCTGGTGTCCCTGTGTTTAGGAGGTCAGACTGTGTGGTGTGTATATAAGTGTATCACCCTGGTGTCCCTGTGTTTAGGAGATCAGACTGTGTGGTGTGTATATAAGTGTATCACCCTGGTGTCCCTGTGTTTAGGAGATCAGACTATGTGGTGTGTATAGAAGTGTATCACCCTGGTGTCCCTGTGTTTAGGAGATCAGACTGTGTGGTGTGTATAGAAGTGTATCACCCTGGTGTCCCTGTGTTTAGGAGATTAGACTGTGCGGTGTGTATATAAGTGTATCACCCTGGTGTCCCTGTGTTTAGGAGATCAGACTGTGCGGTGTGTATATAAGTGTATCACCCTGGTGTCCCTGTGTGTAGGAGATCAGACTGTGTGATGTGTATAGAAGTGTATCACCCTGGTGTCCCTGTGTTTAGGAGATCAGACTGTGTGGTGTGTATAGAAGTGTATCACCCTGGTGTCCCTGTGTTTAGGAGATGAGACTGTGTGGTGTGTATATAAGTGTATCACCCTGGTGTCCCTGTATTTAGGAGATGAGACTGTGTGGTGTGTATATAAGTGTATCACCCTGGTGTCCCTGTATTTAGGAGATCAGACTGTGTGGTGTGTATAGAAGTGTATCACCCTGGTGTCCCTGTGTTTAGGAGATCAGACTGTGTGGTGTGTATAGAAGTGTATCACCCTGGTGTCCCTGTGTTTAGGAGATCAGACTGTGTGGTGTGTATATAAGTGTATCACCTTGGTGTCCCTGTGTTTAGGAGATCAGACTGTGTGGTGTGTATAGAAGTGTATCACTCTGGTGTCACTGTGTTTAGGAGATCAGACTGTGTGGTGTATATATAAGTGTATCACCCTGGTGTCCCTGTGTTTAGGAGATCAGACTGTGTGGTGTGTATATAAGTGTATCACCCTGGTGTCCCTGTGTTTAGGAGATCAGACTGTGTGGTGTGTATATAAGTGTATCACCCTGGTGTCCCTGTGTTTAGGAGATCAGACTGTGTGGTGTGTATAGAAGTGTATCACCCTGGTGTCCCTGTATTTAGGAGATCAGACTGTGTGGTGTGTATATAAGTGTATCACCCTGGTGTCCCTGTGTTTAGGAGATCAGACTGTGTGGTGTGTATAGAAGTGTATCACCCTGGTGTCCCTGTATTTAGGAGATCAGACTGTGTGGTGTGTATATAAGTGTATCACCCTGGTGTCCCTGTGTTTAGGAGATCAGACTGTGTGGTGTGTATAGAAGTGTATCACCCTGGTGTCCCTGTATTTAGGAGATCAGACTGTGTGGTGTGTATATAAGTGTATCACCCTGGTGTCCCTGTGTTTAGGAGATCAGACTGTGTGGTGTGTATATAAGTGTATCACCCTGGTGTCCCTGTCTTTAGGAGATCAGACTGTGTGGTGTATATAGAAGTGTATCACCCTGGTGTCCCTGTGTTTAGGAGATCAGACTGTGTGGTGTGTATAGAAGTGTATCAACCTGATGTCCCTGTGTTTAGGAGATCAGACTGTGTGGTGTGTATATAAGTGCATCACCCTGGTGTCCCTGTGTTTAGGAGATCAGACTGTGAGGTGTGTATATAAGTGTATCACCCTGGTGTCCCTGTGTGTAGGAGATCAGACTGTGTGGTGTGTATAGAAGTGTATCACCCTGGTGTCACTGTGTTTAGGAGATCAGACTGTGTGGTGTATATATATAAGTGTATAACCCTGGTGTCCCTGTGTTTAGGAGATCAGACTGTGTGGTGTATATATATAAGTGTATCACCCTGGTGTCCTGTGTTTAGGAGATCAGACTGTGTGGTGTGTATATAAGTGTATCACCCTGGTGTCCCTGTGTTTAGGAGATCAGACTGTGTGGTGTGTATAAGTGTATCTCCCTGGTGTCCGTGTGTTTAGGATATCAGACTGTGAGGTGTGTATAGAAGTGTATCACCCTGGTGTCCCTGTGTTTAGGAGATCAGACTGTGTGGTGTGTATAGAAGTGTATCACCCTGGTGTCCCTGTGTTTAGGAGATCAGACTGTGTGGTGTGTATATAAGTGTATCACCCTGGTGTCCCTGTGTTTAGGAGATCAGACTGTGAGGTGTGTATATAAGTGTATCACCCTGGTGTCCCTGTGTGTAGGAGATCAGACTGTGTGATGTGTGTATAAGTGTATCACCCTGGTGTCCCTGTGTTTAGGAGATCAGACTGTGAGGTGTGTATAGAAGTGTATCACCCTGGTGTCCCTGTGTTTAGGAGATCAGACTGTGAGGTGTGTATAGAAGTGTATCACCCTGGTGTCCCTGTGTTTAGGAGATCAGACTGTGTGGTGTGTATAGAAGTGTATCACCCTGGTGTCCCTGTGTTTAGGAGATCAGTCTGTGTGGTGTGTATATAAGTGTATCACCCTGGTGTCCCTGTGTTTAGGAGATCAGACTGTGAGGTGTGTATAGAAGTGTATCACCCTGGTGTCCCTGTGTTTAGGAGATCAGACTGTGTGGTGTGTATATAAGTGTATCACCCTGGTGTCCCTGTCTTTAGGAGATCAGACTGTGAGGTGTGTATATAAGTGTATCACCCTGGTGTCCCTGTGTTTAGGATATCAGACTGTGAGGTGTGTATAGAAGTGTATCACCCTGGTGTCCCTGTGTTTAGGATATCAGACTGTGAGGTGTGTATAGAAGTGTATCACCCTGGTGTCCCTGTGTTTAGGAGATCAGACTGTGTGGTGTGTATAGAAGTGTATCACCCTGGTGTCCCTGTGTTTAGGAGATCAGACTGTGAGGTGTGTATAGAAGTGTATCACCCTGGTGTCCCTGTGTTTAGGAGATCAGACTGTGTGGTGTGTATAGAAGTGTATCACCCTGGTGTCCCTGTGTTTAGGAGATCAGTCTGTGTGGTGTGTATATAAGTGTATCACCCTGGTGTCCCTGTGTTTAGGAGATCAGACTGTGAGGTGTGTATAGAAGTGTATCACCCTGGTGTCCCTGTGTTTAGGAGATCAGACTGTGTGGTGTGTATATAAGTGTATCACCCTGGTGTCCCTGTGTTTAGGAGATCAGACTGTGTGGTGTGTATATAAGTATATCACCCTGGTGTCCCTGTGTGTAGGAGATCAGACTGTGTGGTGTGTATATAAGTGTATCACCCTGGTGTCCCTGTGTTTAGGAAATCAGACTGTGTGGTGTGTATATAAGTGTATCACCCTGGTGTCCCTGTGTTTAGGAGATCAGACTGTGTGGTGTGTATAGAAGTGTATCACCCTGGTGTCCCTGTGTTTAGGAGATCAGACTGTGTGGTGTGTATATAAGTGTATCACCCTGGTGTCCCTGTGTTTAGTAGATCAGACTGTGTGGTGTGTATATAAGTGTATCACCCTGGTGTCCCTGTGTTTAGGAGATCAGACTGTGTGGTGTGTATATAGGTGTATCACCCTGGTGTCCCTGTGTTTAGGAAATCAGACTGTGTGGTGTGTATATAAGTGTATCACCCTGGTGTCCCTGTGTTTAGGAGATCAGACTGTGTGGTGTGTATATAAGTGTATCACCCTGGTGTCCCTGTGTTTAGGAGATCACACTGTGTGGTGTGTATATAAGTGTATCACCCTGGTGTCCCTGTGTTTAGGAGATCACACTGTGTGATGTGTATATAAGTGTATCACCCTGGTGTCCCTGTGTTTAGGAGATCACACTGTGTGATGTGTATAGAAGTGTATCACCCTGGTGTCCCTGTGTTTAGAGAGATCAGACTGTGTGGTGTGTATAGAAGTGTATCACCCTGATGTCCCTGTGTTTAGGAGATCAGACTGTGTGGTGTGTATATAAGTATATCACCCTGGTGTCCCTGTGTGTAGGAGATCAGACTGTGTGGTGTGTATAGAAGTGTATCACCCTGGTGTCCCTGTGTTTAGGAGATCAGACTGTGTGGTGTGTATAGAAGTGTATCACCCTGATGTCCCTGTGTTTAGGAGATCAGACTGTGTGGTGTGTATAGAAGTGTATCACCCTGGTGTCCCTGTGTTTAGGAGATCAGACTGTGTGGTGTGTATAGAAGTGTATCACCCTGGTGTCCCTGTGTTTAGGAGATTAGACTGTGTGGTGTGTATATAAGTGTATTACCCTGGTGTCCCTGTGTTTAGGAGATCAGACTGTATGGTGTGTATAGAAGTGTATCACCCTGGTGTCCCTGTGTTTAGGAGATCAGACTGTATGGTGTGTATAGAAGTGTATCACCCTGGTGTCCCTGTGTTTAGGAGATCAGACTGTGTGGTGTGTATATAAGTGTATCACCCTGGTGTCCCTGTGTTTAGGAGATCAGACTGTGCGGTGTGTATAAGTGTATCACCCTGATGTCCCTGTGTTTAGGAGATCAGACTGTGTGTTGTGTATATAAGTGTATCACCCTGGTGTCCCTGTGTTTAGGAGATCAGACTGTGTGGTGTGTATATAAGTGTATCACCCTGGTGTCCCTGTGTTTAGGAGATCAGACTGTGTGGTGTGTATATAAGTGTATCACCCTGGTGTCCCTGTGTTTAGGAGATCAGACTGTGTGGTGTGTATATAAGTGTATCACCCTGGTGTCCCTGTGTTTAGGAGATCAGACTGTGTGGTGTGTATATAAGTGTATCACCCTGGTGTCCCTGTGTTTAGGAGATCAGACTGTGTGATGTGTATATAAGTGTATCACCCTGGTGTCCCTGTGTTTAGGAGATCAGACTGTGTGGTGTGTATATAAGTGTATCACCCTGGTGTCCCTGTGTTTAGGAGATCAGACTGTGTGGTGTGTATATAAGTGTATCACACTGGTGTCCCTGTGTTTAGGAGATCAGACTGTGTGGTGTGTGTATATAAGTGTATCACCCTGGTGTCCCTGTGTTTAGGAGATCAGACTGTGTGGTATGTATAGAAGTGTATCACCCTGGTGTCCCTGTGTTTAGGAGATCAGACTGTGTGGTGTGTATATAAGTGTATCACACTGGTGTCCCTGTGTTTAGGAGATCAGACTGTGTGGTGTGTGTATATAAGTGTATCACCCTGGTGTCCCTGTGTTTAGGAGATCAGACTGTGTGGTGTGTATAGAAGTGGATCACCCTGGTGTCCCTGTGTGTAGGAGATCAGACTGTGTGGTGTGTATATAAGTGTATCACCCTGGTGTCCCTGTGTTTAGGAGATCAGACTGTGTGGTGTGTGTATATAAGTGTATCACCCTGGTGTCCCTGTGTTTAGGAGATCAGACTGTGTGGTGTGTATAGAAGTGGATCACCCTGGTGTCCCTGTGTGTAGGAGATCAGTCTGTGTGCTGTGTATAGAAGTGGATCACCCTGGTGTCCCTGTGTGTAGGAGATCAGACTGTGTGGTGTGTATATAAGTGTATCACATTGCTCCACAGCAATAAAACTCACATTAATGTTGGGTTAAACTTCAACATATTTGTTTTTAAATTAGTCTGTGTAAATAAAGATTCTTGCTCCTGTTCTAACTGATTTATTCAATTACACAGAGAGCTATCATGAAGTTACCTAAAAATCCTCAGTAATGCCCCACGCACTGATCGCCCCCCCCCCCCCGAAATACCATGCAAAACACAACAATCCCTCTCTGCCCATTTGAAATGTCAGGAGGTGTGGAAGAGATCCTTTTGAATCTACCATATATATATATATATAATATACGTGTGTATATATATGAGCTGACTGCTAGATAGCAATTATTGCTGTCATCACTTGGGTCGAGTTGGATTATTGCTGTGCTTTTGATGTTTGTAACTGCGGACTTTGAGCTGCATTGTTCTTTTCATCTCATAGTTTATTGAACTCCCCTTTTAAAATAGACCAAAAATAGATTTTAAAGGTTCATTAACTCTGAAAAATGAATAGAGATCATAGCCTTTTAATGGAGCAGTAAACTTTTTTAATGAAAAAATATATATTGTAGGGATTTCCCTATTGAGTAAAATAAGGGTACTCCCACCGCTGAGAGATTTATATTTCCAGAGTTATTACAGTTTAAACCCATGTTTTTTTTATACATTAGCAGTGCCCTCTAGTGGTCAAATTCTAATTAGATTTCCTGTTAGATTCTAATGGAGAGGAAAGTCAGAAACGTCAGTGACATACAGTTCTCCATAGAATGTGATAGAAACTGCTGAGTCACTTCCTGTCAGTTAGAACTAACAGGAAGTAAATACAGTAAATTCACTTCCTGATTATTTTGGAGAACTGTATATCACTGGCTTTTCTGACTTTCCTCTCCATTAGAATCTAACAGGAAATCTAATTAGAATTTGACCACTAGAGGACACGTCTAATGTAAAACAACATGGGTTTAAACTGTAATAACTCTGGAAATATAAATGTCTCGGCAGTGGGAGTACCCTTATTTTACTCAATAGGAAAATCCCTACAATATATTTTTTTTCATAAAAAAAGTTTACTGCTCCTTTAATGGAAATCTCCGAGAGGAGCCATCCATAATGAAGACGGATAATTCACTAGTCATTTCCTGCAGATACACATATGTATTTAGTAAACAAATCACCTGGTTTCCCAGAGCCAGAGACCTGTCACGGTGTGTACTTTATTGCCTGTGAAGAGGTTGCGCTCTGTGCCTCTTTACATTGCAAAGTGTTTGTGTCGCCAGAGATGGGATCAGTTGTACACAGTGAAAATCAACTCAACTGTACATAAAAAAACACAATTCCACCCACCGTGTCACCTTGTATCTATGGAGAATCTATGTGCACAAAACAAACCGGTATCTTGATAATGAAACCTTTTTTAAGATATATATTCCATGGGGAAGACAGATGAAATCAACTCCGCTCATTTACAGGGACCGATACCAAGGTGAGACGGGTGTCATTCAGGGTGGGCTGGCTGACAGATTAGGAGACTACACTTCACATTGCCCAATACAATTTTGAACTTTAAAGGGGATCTCTCACCCTTTTACAAGTTATGCTAGAGCATTTAGCGAATTAGTTTAAAAATGTATTATGTTTATTTAAAAAAAAGTTATTTGTGCGTAATTGAAGGTTGAAAGGGTGCCCTGAACCCTACTTCCTGGCAGACTGCTCTTGCCATCTCTATATTGCCTCCATTAGCCACCATCATATTGCCTCCATTGGCCACCTTCACATTTTCCCCATTGGCCATCTCCACACTACCTCCATTGGCCACCTCCATATTGCCTCCATTGGCCACCTCCATATTGCCTCCATTGGCCACCTCCATATTGCCCCCATTGGCCACCTCCTCACTGCCCCCATTGGCCACCTCCTCACTGCCCCCATTGGCCACCTCCACATTGCCCCCATTGGCCACCTCCTCACTGCCTCCATTGGCCATCTCCACACTGCCTCCATTGGCCATCTCCACATTGCCTCCACTGGCCATCTCCACACTGCCTCCATCGGCCACCTCCACATTGCCTCCATTGGCCACCTCCACATTGCCTCCATTGGCTATGTCCACACTGCCTCCATTTGCCATCACCACATTGCCTCCATTGGCCACCTCCACGTTGCCCCCTATGGCCATCTCCACGTTGCCCCCTATGGCCATCTCCACACTGCCTCCATTGGCCATGTCCACATTGCCTCCATTGGCCATCTCCACATTTTCCCCATTGGCCATCTCCACATTGCCTCCATTGGCCACCTCCATATTGCCTCCATTGGCCATCTCCACACTGCCTCCATTGGCCATCTCCACATTGCCTCCACTGGCCACCTCCACATTGCTTCCATTGGCCACCTCCACATTGTCCCTATTGACCATCTCCACGTTGTCCCCATTGACCCCCAGTGTCCATCTCCTGCATCTCTGGTGGTCCAGCGGCGTGGTAGTAAAGGTCTGTGCCTCCTTCTGCACAGACCTCTATTAGCTGTTGGAGCTCCTGTTCAGACCTCTCTCCAGTAATGCAGAGTGCTGGGAGATGATGTAATCTCTCAGCACAGTGCATTACTAGAGTGCTGGAGACAGAGAGGGAGCTCAGCTGCTAATAGAGGTCTGTGCCTGAAGAAGGCACAGACCTCAGCTAGTTGCGGGCACCGGGGTGGGGGGAGCGACCCCTATTGTTATGTCACTGTACACGGGCAGCTGTCTCAAGGCTATTAATCCATTGCAGCCAGTCACCGGAATGAGTTTGCCGTTTTAGGGGCATGCACGGATACAATGGCCGCCCCCTATACTGCAGCTTTAGGAATTCTCCCAGGGATAAACATAGGAGAAGCAATTTCTAGAGAAAATCCATACCTGATTTCAGAGGTTCTATAATACTGGTAAATAAATAACTTACATGTCTTAAGGTTATATTTCACCTTAAGAAACTTCATGTTATGAGATATTTTGCATTTTTTGAGGATTCCAATATTCAGTTTCGATGAGGCACATTCTTGACGGATGAATATACTGAGGCTGATGTACAAAACAAAAGCGGAACAATTCAGGAGCAAATCCATTGCACCACTGGAGGCGCATAAAATTACCCAAATTCCCAATGATTTAAATGGAGATTTTAACCCTTTGAATGTTAGGTCTCCAACACAAGGCAAGCATTGCATTGGTGATCTCTCTAGCATTCAATGGGTTAAAAGCCCTATAGGAAATGAACACTAATACCCAGATAGCATCATATTGGCAGATCTGGTCTCTTGGGATCCAGCTGATTAACCCTTTCAGTGCCAGAGGAGGAAAGGGATACTTTATAATTCAACTACTCTTTAAAGGGATAGTAATGTTTCATAATAAAAGCAGCTCCAATTAATCTTCATAGTATTTGGGCCATGGAGAGTGTTATTTCAATACTGTCAGAGTTGTAGTACAAGAGTAATTGAATGATAAAGTATCACCCTCCCGCCCCTTTTACCTAGTGTAAGCTGCCTCCCCTCAGGTGTGGAATCTGGCCTCTTGACCAGACAGCTCACAGCAAGGGACAATCTTCTTACTGTGATCATAAGGAAAACCCTGCCCCCCCATGACAGGTTTTTCCTTATGATCACTGAAGGTTGTCCCTCTCTGCGATCCATCCAGACAGTCCTGCTGCTCTGAGGTGAGCAGTGTTACATCAGTAAAAGGGACGGGAGGGGGATACTTTATCATTCAATTACTCTTGTACTACAACTCTGACAGTATTGTAATAACACTCTCCATGGCCCACATACTATGAAGATTAATTGGAGCTGATTTTATTGTGAGACATTACTATCCCTTTAACTACACATCGGACAGTACTATAATAAAGCTGTACATGGCCCAAAAACTGTGAAGATTGATGGGTACATCATTTATTTTGATATATTACTGTTGCTTTAAATGTGGACACTACATGGCAGCACCCCAGTTATTTTTTGCTGGGCAATATTATGAATGAATTTAAGCAGAGCCCACACACTGGGGAAATGTCTAATTGCACAGCGATGGGTGAGTTTGGCCTGGTACAGAACTAATTATCATACTGCTCTGGGAATTAGCATAAAATGCCAGACCATATCACCAACACAAAAAAAGGATTTATTTTACAGAAAAATGGTCAGTCCAACATACAGGTAGATTTGATTTATTTGTGAAACAATCTGCGCGTTTGTTAGGGTGAAAGGTCTTGAGAGATGAGTCAGGATTAGGAACTGACAAGTACAGAAACCATTTGTAAACAGCCTGCCCCATTCCTGTCATTCTGAGAAAAATACCTTTAGACTTATCTAACCTTAAACTTGTAAATTGCCTATCACTGGGGCTCAGTCATAACTTGCACAGGGGCATAGCTGTCATTTCAGTGTTACAGAGACCTGTGGAACTGCATTTAACTACAAAAGAAAAAAACCTCTCCGCACCTCCCCCACTTCCCTACAGATACCCCACAGCTCGGAGCAAGTACAGCACCTGCCTGGTGAGATCACGGGACACAGTTCTTGTCCAGCCCTGCCAGAGAACCAAATGAGGCTGTGGACTAAGACTCCTGTGAAATAATTCAGGGGCAACGTAATGGCACCGCAGGTCACATATAAAAATTCAGCAAACTACCACTGAATTAAAAGGGGCTTTTAAAGTGGATCTTTCACATAGTAATAAGTCGCCAGGGCCGGATTTACCGTTAGGTAGAGTAGGCATCTGCCTACAGGTGCACCCCACAGAGGGGTGCCTGTCATTGGGACCCTAAAAAAAAAAAAAAAAAAAGTTGCCTCGTCACCCACACTAACCCCCCCCCTACCGCCCAGTCAGGTCTGTGCCTCCTTCAGGACAGACCTGTAGATGCTGCGCTCCCTCGTCGGCTCTTTAGTATTACAGAGCGCTAGAAGATGACATCATCTCCCAGCGCTCTGCATGAAGAGAAGACCGCGCGGGAGCTCCAGGAGCTATAGGTCTGTGCCAAAGGAGGCACATACAGACCCCTCCTGCCGCTGGACCACCAGGGAAGAGGTAGGAAACGGACACTGGGGGGCAATGTGGAAATGATGGGGCAATATGGATCTGATGGGGGGCAAGATGGAAATGATGGCAATGTAGAGATGATGGGGCAACGTATGTGAGGGTAAGTTGGAGCTGATGGCAATATGGAGCTGATGGGGGGAAATATGGAGATGAAGGGGGCAATGTGAGGGTACGTTTGAGCTGATGGGGGTCAATATGGAGGTGATGGGACAATATGGAGATGATGGAGGCAGTGTGAGGGTAAGTTTGAGCTGATAGGGGGCAATATGGAGATGATGTGGGCAATATGGAGATGATGGAGGTAATGTGGAGCTGATGGGGGCAATGTGGAGCTGACAGGGGACAATGTAAGGGCAATATGGAGATAATGGGGGCAATATGGAGATTAGGAGCATTGTGGAGGTGTCCAGTGGAGATGGCCAATGGGGGGGGCGCTTCAGATTTCTGTGCCTACAGGCTCCTGAGATATAAATCCGGCCCTGTAAGTCGCCCTTCAATAATTAAACATATGGCAACTAGCTTATAATACGTGTATTGCCTCTCAAAAGTACCTGATTCTAAAGAAATCTTTCATCTTAGGAGACAGGAAGCCAGGCATCGGCGCAGAAGTCTTGTCTGCGTGTCTGCGCCGTCAGTCCCGGTCTACTGTAAGAAGCATTGCAGTGTGCCACAAGGTAACCGGAAGGGACTGACGGCGCAGGCGCGCAGACTACACTAACCTGCCCGTCAGTTTCTGAAGATTAAGGATTGTTTTAGAATCTGGCACTTTTTAGAAGTAATACACTTATTATCAGGCTAGTTCCCTTATGTTTAATTTTAATTCATGCACGGAGGCTTCATATTATGCTATAAATGTTCCTACTGATCCACTCAGCAGCAGAGGAAAACTTTATTTACACAAACAAAATAAAAAACTGTAAACCATTCTCCTCCCCATTAAGACACTTCCACATCCCCTTAATTATTGAGGGGCAAGTTATTACTATGTGAACTTTCTGCTTTAAAGGAGCAGTAAACTTTTTTTATGAAAATGTGTATTTTATAGAGCATTTCCTGCTGAATAAAACAAGGAAATCTAATTAGAATTTGACCACTAGAGGGCACTGCTAATGTAAAAAAACATGGGTTTAAACTGTAATAACTCTGGAAATATAAATCTCTCAGCAGTGGGAGTACCCTTATTTTACTCAATAGGAAAATCCCTACAATATATATGTCTTCATAAAAAAAGTTTACTGCTCCTTTAACCCACTTAATGCATTGAAGCAATGGGTTTGAGTCCTTTCCTGCATCCAGGGATTAAAACAGCATCAATATGAAATGAATTTGACAGTAAGTTGCTGCCATCGATTTGTGTAATAAAAGTGTATCAGTTAATAGTTATCAGGTAAGGGGTTAATTTTATGAATATTGCACAGTTTTTTTTATTTTTCTCAGAATCACTCCAACGCTTCATTTATACATATGCCCCAATAGTTAATAAATTCATACAAATAGGTTTTTCGTTATTTTGTCGTGTTAGAGATCAGGTGCGGGGATACATATCGTGTAAGAAAATCCATGCAGATAAGGCCAGAGAGGTATTCAACCCATTTCAGCACTTGCAGAGTTAAGTGAATTACACAAAACGAGTTCTAGGTATTGTTACTGTGTACTTTATTTATTGCCAAACTCTTCTCTGGAAATCTTGGGTTTGACCCTGCCTTATCCTATATAATAATTTGCTAGGATGTTTGTCACGATGCAGTCATGCTCAGTAGAGAGTGCCCACGTTCAGGAAGTCTCTCCTGCACATGATTGCATCTTGTGAGTGAGGAGACGCAAGACTGCATCGCGTGAAGCAGTAAGGTAGCGGCCTCTTAACATTACCCGGACCTTGGACCGTGTACACGGGCCTTTACACTAGTATTTTCTAATTGGGCTACAGAACAGGGATGTCCTCATTCAGGTGAAAGGACCATTTGCGGTGCTTAGGCATGGCCAATCCAGTCTTCTATACAAATTGTTAAATAACAGAATCTTCCTTAATGCATTTTAAACAATTAGACAAATGTTTATTACATACTTCCCAAGTGTCCCTCTTTAGGAGGGACAGTCCCTCTTTTAGATCCAAATCCCTCTGTCTCTCTTTCCCACCCTGATGTCCCTCTTTTTTAGGAGATCAGATTGTTGGGTGTATATAAGTGTATCACGTTGCTTCAAAGTAATAATTCTCACATTATTGTTTATTTAAAGGTCAGTATTTATGTTTATAAATTAGTCTGTGTAAATAAAATTAGTTGGTCTTGTTATAAGTCGTTTATTAGGTTACACAAAAAGGTATCAATAGGTCATGAAATAGCCCAAACATTCTCAGTAATGCCCTGCCCACCAGCAATACCACCTAAAACACAAGTGTCCCTCTTTGGCAATTTCAAATGTTGGGAGGTATGTTATTACATAATATATAAATTGAGCTAGCACCACATAAGGTAGTTTCTCAGCCTAGATAGGGACTGTGTAATCAGTATAAACAAATTCATAGCATGTTTTTTTGTTAGTAAGATTACAATAAGTAGTAATATATGGCCTTCCAATTAAAGTGTTAGTAATGTCCACAAAAAAGTTTTTTGCATGTAGAAGAGCTTAAAAAGCTGAGCTAAATGCAAAAAAGCGTATCTCTCAAACCGCTATGGTTTAAGAGATACAGACGTTTAAAGTTTGATCTCTCCTACTGACAGCTGTAAAACTGTCGGCAGGAGATCCATGTCGGCCGACACGAAGGCGCTTGAGAAGTGCCGAGATCTCATTATTTACCACAAATCCCTTAACCCCTTGACGTCCAGCGGTCCTGGGATGTTTCCGTCCCATAAGGACCGCATTGAACCACGTGGATGCGCCGGTACACGTGACCTGTTGCGTGTATCGGCGCGTCACTATGGGGCCTGATAGAGAGAGCTCCGATCTTGGAGCGGTCAATTTCAGGCCCTATTTTTACTTACAGCGCTCCCGGTAGAGAGCTGTAAGTAAAAAGTACGTGACGTACTATGACCGTCATCGGTCCTTGAGAATTTCAAGGACCGTGACGGTCATAGTATGGCACATGTCGTTAAGGGGTTAATTGAAATGGTCTAAAACGAGTGCTTGAAAATCAGGCACATGTTTTAGACCATTCCAATGAAGGGATTTGTGGTAAATAATGAGATTGTGGCTCTGCTCAAGAGCCTCCGTGTCAGCCGACACGGATCTCCTGCTGACAGCTTTACAGCTGTCAGTAGGAGAAATCAAACTTTAAACGCCTGTATCTCTTATACCATAGCGGTTTGAGAGATACAGTTTTTTGCATTTAGCTCAGCTTTTTAAGATCTTCTAAATGCAAAAAACTTTTTTATGGACATTACGAACACTTTAATGTTTTTCTCTGTGCTTAAGAAAAGAAGCCACTACCCGTATGCCTTCAGTTTCACCATCACATACATCATAAAACATAGTAACATAGTTGACGAGGTTGAAAAATAGTTGTCCATCAAGATCACATTTTTTGTGAGCTAAAAATGTACCCGGTACTATTTTGAACATAACTCAGTTTTATTGAATTTAAAGTGGAAGATGATATCATCAAGTAAATGAAATGTAAAGTACAATGACAACCCCTTTTTCTTAAATGTGAGGGAAAGAAAAACGTGAGACTAAACGGGAAATAATGAAAGGAAGGGGCCTCCTTGAAGATGGTGGGTTGGACCTGAAAAGTGGTTAAATGTCAAGAACCAAGGAAAACCAAACAATTAAGTATTATAGTACTTCCCAATGTTGTTTTCGAATTTTTTTTTTAAATATATGTTTATTTGTTTTTCAACACATTTTAAAACAGAAATACTAACAAAACAACAGATATAACAAGAGAAGACAACATTGAGCATCACCTCCAAGGGTACACGATAAAAAGCATTAATCCAAGGTCCATAAAGGACCGATATCCTGTCTCTAGTGAGGACGAGGAAGGTCAGCTTGAGAAATAGAGACATAGTAACATAGTAGATAAGGCTGAAAAAAGACATGTGTCCATCAAGTCCAGCCCATGCCAAAAACACCCCTGTTGATCCAGAGGAAGGCAACAAAAAAGCCCTCTGGAGCCATTTCCAATGTAGTCCCAAGTATGTGTGTGTGTGTGTGTGTGGGGGGGGGGACTATTCCTTCCTGACTCCAAATGGCAGTCAAATAGTTCCCTGGATCAATATCCTTTTGCTTTGAAGCCATCTGTCATAACTGTCAATATTGTTCTGTGCTAGATAGGCATCCATTGCTTTTTTGAATGCAGTTGCATTATCTGCAAGTACAACATCCCGAGGCAAAGAATTCCATAGTTTTACCGCCCTTACTGTAAAGAATCCCTGCCTGTGTTTTAGTCGAAAGCGCCTTTCCTCAAGTCTTAATGAATGACCTCTTGTTCTTAGCTCAGCTCTTTGCATAAATAATTCATTGGATAGTTCTTTGTATTGACCTTGAATGTATGTGTAAATGGTAATCATATCACCCCTTAGATGTCTCTTCTCTAATGTAAACAAACCCAGTTTGGCTAGTCTCTCTTTGTAACTCAGATCCTCCAATCCCTTTATCAGTTTTGTTGCACGTCTCTGCACCTTTTCCAGTTCAGTAATGTCTTTTTTTAGAACAGGCGCCCAAAATTGTACTTCATATTCTAGATGAGGCCTAACCAAGGATATATACAGAGGTAGGATAATATTACCATCCCTTGCTTCTACACCTCCACAAGAAGTGGAGAGAAAAGAAGAGGAGAAAGGATACGAAGAAAAGAAGATTAGTAGAAAGAAGAAGAGAAGAAGGAAGGTAGAATAGAACAGAAGGAACAGGAGAAGGATCCCAGTAGTGCGCGTGAATCCCACCAAACACATAAAACCTCCTCAGGGTGTGCTACCCTCTCTGTTGGAAGTCATCCCCCCGTAAAACTCATCCCAGTGGAACCAACGTGTGGTATGAGCTAAAACTTGCCCTTCAGCTGTACGTATCAGATCCTCTGTAGACTGACTAGATTCAACAGAGGCTATCCAATCCCTATAAGAGGGAGGGCGGGTCTGCTTCCAGAACCGAGGAATCAGATGTTTTTTTCTAATGTATAGAAAAATTATCATTTTGTTTTGATATGGAAGCCCACGTATCCATGAACACTGATTGGCTGGATTCTCCATTGATAGAATTTAGAGTTTCCATTGTCAGCTCAACAAAACTCATGACTTCCTCTGGAACAGATCCGATTTGACTTGATGGTTTATATCAGGACCAGGCACATTTTGGCACAACAACTGTTGGAGACTACTACACCCTTGAGCAGGGCGGATCTAGGTTTATGGGGGCCCTAAGCAAGAACCTATCATGCCCTCCACCCTTTACTCCTGCACCAATATCTCTAACTAGTTACAAAGCCCATTTACACGGACTGATCCGGAGCGGGGAACTCCGGAAGGCTGAAAGCCTTTCTGTGCTCCCGGCTCCGGGGCAGCAGCGGAGGCGATGGGTCACAGTTCCTTCCGGAGCTCTCCACTCCAGATCAGCCCGTTCTGCGAGTCCCTATTGCGCACGTGCGGCTACGAACACAGTGAGCGACGCATTCTAGGACTTTATGTTATAGGAGGATAAGGCATTGACATCTAATTTTGTATACAGTCAGTGGTGGTCCTGTATAAGCGTTGCGGGGCCCTCTGTCCAAGTGGGGGCCCTAAGCAGCCACTTGTTCATCTTATATTGTAGTGCCCCCTCTGCCCATGAGTTGGGGGATTATGGAAACTACATTCATCATCAGCTGGCGTGGCAAAGGTTTTCACAATCTGTTTAAAGGGATAGTAATACTTAAAATGTAAAAAAAAATATGTTGTAGGGTTTATCCCCCTGAGTAAAACAAGGGTACTCCCACTGCTGAAAGGTGTTTCATTCAAAAGTTATTAATTTTCAAAGTTGAATATCACAGTGGCCTGAAATTGTACAGTGGCGCTGTTGCTACACCATCCTATGGAGATTTATGGTCCCGGGACCAGAGCTGTCCATAGGATCGTGTAGCAACAGTGCCACTGTACAGTTTCAGGCCACTGTGATATTGCACCTAAAAAATTCAACTTTGAAAATTAATAACTTTTGAATGAAACACCTTTCAGCAGTGGGAGTGCTCGTGTTTTACTCAGGGGGATAAACCCTACAACATATTTTTTTACATTTTAAGTATTACTATCCCTTTAATGTCAATAACCATTCATGTTGTATGTCTCATTTCTCATTCCCGGTTTCTTTCCGCCATCTGATGTGTCCCATGTGACTAGTCATTAGTGTACATGTGGAATCCGCGTGCGGAACAATGCAGTAGTACATGGTATTGCTCTGAGATGACGGGACAGAGTTCTCTTTGTGTACATCACGTAGATAATCTGGACATTGCCGGATTGTTTCTCACCTCGCCAGGTGGAACGCTCCCTGTATATTTATTTAAACAGTCACTTGGTATCAGTGTCAGGGACTCTTGGCTCTCACTCCTCTTTAAAATTCCATTCATAAATGTGTTTGTTGCGTAACCTGCTCACGCCCTGAACTGCTGCCTGCATGTTCACCTGAGCTGGGAACAGCTACTGTACAAGTCACTTACGAACATTCTCTCTCGGTTACAGCTAATTTGTCAACTAACTAATATGCAAATTGCTCAAATCTTTCATAATGCGGATCACATAATCTCTGTGTACTAGTGACCATAGACTTTAACCCCTTAAGGACTACGTGACATGCTATGACCATCACGGTCCTTATACCCTTAAGGACCAGTGATGGTCATAGCACGTCACATAATTTTTACTTACAGCGCTCTACCGGGAGCCACTGTAAGTAAAAACGGGGCCTAAAATTGATCGCTCCAAGACTGGAGCGATCTCTCTTAGGCCTCAAAGTGGCGCGCCGGGACACGAAACACGTCACGTGTACTGGCGCGTCGGCAAGGATCAAAGCGGTCCTTAAGGGAAGGTATCTTCCCTGGACCGCTGGTACTTAAGGGGTTAAAGAGATAGTAACACTTAAAATGTAAAAAAATATATGTTGTAGGGTTTAACCCCCTGAGTAAAACAAGGGTACTCCCACTGCTGAGAGATATTGTATTAAAACATTATAACAGCTCAAACTTGAATTTTTTAGGTGCAATATCACAGTGTCCTGAAAATTTACAGTGGCGCTGTTGCTACACCATCCTATGGACAGCTCTGGTCTGTAGACCATAAATCTCCACAGTATGGTGTAGCAACAGCGCCACTGTAATTAGTTTATTTTGTAAATATCTACAGAATCAAATGGTTTGAATTTCAAGTATTACTATCACTTTAACCCCTTAATGACTGGCCGATCGACGCTGCGTGGTCAGATAAGGACCACGGAGCATTTTTTTTTGCTCCTTCTGTTTCCGGACTCCCCGAACGGCGTGCAGCCGCGGGGGGAGCACGGAATTCCATGACGGTCATGGTACGTCATGGGTCGTTGTCAGATTTACCCATGACGTACTATGACAGTCAAGGGTCGTTAAGATGTTAATGACATTTAATAAGGTACCTAGTAAAAACATAAATTAATTGTGCCCTGTATGATCTCTCAGACCTTTATGGTTTGAGAGATACAAGATTACAAAGTTCGCCCCTTCCCTCCCCTAGCACTGACGTCACTGTCTATCTTACAGAAGGTGATCCCAGTCCGTAGACCATCCTGCGGCTTCAGCAGAGCCGACATACTTCATCTGAAAAGTCGATAATGTGTGCTTGGTTTGCTAGCACACATTGTGGACCAAATTAAAGGAATAGTAATGTTTCAAAATAAAAGCAGCTCTAATTAATCATCATAGTATTTGGACTTTGGAGAGTGTTATATCAATTCTGTCAGAGTTGTAGTTCAAGAGTAATTCAATGACAAAGTATCCCCCTCCCGCCCTTTTTACTGATGTAACACTGCTCAGCCAGATCAGAAGGGAGGTGCCCAGGTAGACTGCAGAGAGGGACAATCTTCAATTAAGATAAGGGAAAAACCTGAAAGACTTGTCAAGGGGGGCAGGGCTTTCATTGTTCTCATAGGAAGAAGATTGTCCCCTGCTGTTATCTGTCTGGTCTATGGACTGGATTCCACATCTGAGAAGAGATGGCTTACACTAGGTAAAAGGGGCGGGAGGGGGGAAACTTTGCTTGTGAATATCTCTCAAACCATAAAGGTTTGAGAGATAAGACTTATATCGTTCTTCATGTTTTTTTAATGTCTATAAAATAAAGTTAAAACGAAGTATTACTATAGCTTTAAGTATTCCTTTCTAACTAACTCAATTTCGGCTCTGCTGAAGAGCTGCAGAATGGTCTACGGACCAGGATCTCCTTCTGTAAGATAGAAAGCTGACATCAGTTACAGGGCATGGACGGGGGGAAATTTGTAAGCTTATATCTCTCAAACTATAAAGGTTTGAGAGATCGCACAGGGTGCAATTAATTTATTTTTTTTACTAGGTACCTTATGAAATGTCATTAAATCAAAGTATTACTATCACTTTAAATCAGACCGAAAATTTTATCCAGTTGTCATGACTTAAGGACATTTTTTAAAAAGTTCTAATATTTTTTTTGTTTTTATAAATCTTCCCCATAGGGCCCATATGTTAAAAATTCAAACAAACAAAATGCCTTGTTTTTACTTGTTTTCTCTTCATTCCATCTGCAAAATGGTGGGCCGGAGCCAAACCAGTTTTACACGTCTGAGATTTTTTCTTTTAAGCTGAATGGAGAATTAACCCTAATCCTAATTATAACCTACACTTAAAGGGATAGTAATGTTTCATAATAAAAGCAGCTCTAATTAATCATCATAGTATTTGGACTTTGGAGAGTGTTATTTCAATTCTGTCAGACTTGTAGTACAAGAGTAATTTAATGATAAAGTATCCCCCTCCCGCCCCTTTTACTGATGTAACACTGCTCAGCCAGATCAGAAGGGTGGTGCCCAGGTAGACTGCAGAGAGGGACAATCCTCAAATAAGATAAGGGAAAAACCTGAAAAACTTGTCAAGGGGGGCAGGGCTTTCATTGTTCTCATAGGAAGAAGATTGTCCCCTGCTGTTATCTGTCTGGTCTATGGACTGCATTCCACATCTGAGAAGAGATGGCTTACACTAGGTAAAAGGGGCGGGAGGGGAAACTTTGCTTGTGAATATCTCTCAAACCATAAAGGATTGAGAGATAAGACTTATATCGTTCTTCATGTTTTTTTTAATGCCTACAAAATAAAATAAAGTTAAAACAAAGTATTACTATCCCTTTAACTTGTTATGGACAAAAAAAAATACCAAGGGCTTCTATAAATGTCGCCCTTTTGTCTTTGTCCAAGAGATCACATCTTCAGTCTGCCCTATACAGGGGAGGGCTGGCAACATTTGGCTGGGGGGCAAATTTAATCAAGTGGCCCAGTTCCACTATCGCTCCAGCCTTCCGTCCCACTCCACCCCCTTCTGTTGAGTTCATAACTTTCATTAATTTTGTGAAGTAACACAAGTATCAGCTGAAGAAGATTGGAGTTGTAGTCTAACAACAGTTGAAGGGCCACAGATTTCAAATTATTTCTGCAAGAGGGTAAATCAGCATACAAAGCCTGCGGGCAACCTGTGACCCTCCAGCTGTGTTGTACTGCAACTCCTATCAACTTTATCCAAATGTTGCCAAGTTCAGGATGATGGGAGTTGTAGTCCAAAACTGTTGGCGGGCTCCATGCTTCCTATGACTTGTGTAGGGGGACAAGTCAGTGTACAGCAGCTGTGGGCAATCTGTGATACTCCAGCAATGTTGGACTACAGCTGTCATCATCATCAACTCTATGTTGCCCCACTGAGGATTTGGGAATTGTAGTACAACAGAGGCTACTGCAGGGCCACATATTTCCCATCAGTTTTGTTGGGGTAAATGGCAAAGACAAACAGAAAGGGGTTGCACAGCCGAGGACCCCCACCCCCCATGCACACTTTTGTCCTCTATCAGAGGGAGACAGAGCAGTATGGCCTCAGTAATGACACATTATTGCTACTCTTGCCATATGTCTAGACCAGGGGTGGGCAAGTTGTCACACTCCAGCTCATGTTAAACTACAACTTCCATCATCCTCAAGTACAGTTTGAGGCTGAGAGTGAGAAAAATTGTAGTCCAACAACATCATCAGGGCAATAGCTCTACATTCAACAGAGGCCCTGAACCTCAGATTTACCTGACACTGATATCTCTGAAATGTTCTTTTAACGGAAAAAGACAAATAACACAGATTGTCAGTGTCCCCAGAGTAATGAGTTGCATTGTGTTGGGCCTTTGTCACATTACTTTTTCACACCTCCCAACATTCCAAATGGATCACATACCATTCAACAGAGGCCCTGAACCTCAGAGCATGCAATTTTTTTTACATACATATACAATTCATATAATTATTACATATAGAAAAGAGATTACTCTACCTTTAAGATAATACAGTTTGACCCATTAATGCAATTTAAATTTAAATGAAAATGTCAATTAAATCTGAATTGCATAATGGGTCAAACTGTATTCTCTTATGTAGAGTATACTATAATTAATTATATATGTATGTAAAAATTTGCATGCTCTGAGGTTCAAGGCAGCCAGAGGGGCTCTGTTGAATCCATGTTATATGGGGGTTTGTGTGGACATCATCATGAAAGGATTTGATTTGCTTACCACCAGCAGTCAGTCAGTAGAAGCACTGCAGATCTGGCTTGCCGCTCTCAGCACCAGACCAGTCAGTCCAGCCCCCAAACAGCTCATGACACAGACTGTGCTCTGCTCAGTGTAGCCTAGCCTCAGCCTGTAGCCTATGCATGCGTGCTCTAGATGATGACGTCATTGAAGCCAGACAGCCCTCAGCCCATGACCCCAATGCCCACACACTGCACAGCCAGGCATCATCCAATGGGGATTGGGGAAGGAGCCAGGCATCATCCAATGGGGATTGGGGAAGGAGGAACACTGAGACACACTGCCTGGAGACGGAGGCAGCGCCAGCATCTATTGGATCACAATGGAGGTGAGGGCAGGGCAAGATAGGAAAGGAACAGGATAGGAATCGGATGGTGTGATGAGGTGAATTTTTTTCATGTTGCGCGGCCCGCGCTGCGCAACATGAATAACCAGACTGCCGGCCCTGATTTTAATTACTGACTAGACTACAGGCCAGTGAGCCAGCTGCACACATTACTGGGATGCGCGCAGCGACACAAGACTTTGGGCTCTGCTCTGACCCGCAGCCGCACTGACAGTCACTCACACTTCTTCTACTGATTTTTTTTTTTTTTTTTTACATGCCGGCCCGCTAGACGCACTGGCCCTGCGGCCCGGGGGGCAATTGCCCCCCTGCCCCCCGGGCCAGCCCGCCCCTGGCCCTATAGATCAGGTACATGGGGGCGGACATGACAGTTGCTGGCAGAATCACAGGACCTCAAACTCATCCCGCTGTACATTTTAATCTTAAAGGGGAACTATAACCCCTGTACAAATTTGGCTAATAATTTACTAAATAGAGCGACTAGCATGAATAATTGTGTAATTAAAATAAATAAATATATATATATAAGCAACTGTCATGTCCGTGTCTATGAACCTGACCTCTGGGACTGAGGGAAGAGGTGTGATCTCTTGAACAAAGATAATAAAGTTTATAAGGGACATTAGGATTTTCTGTCCAAAGTAAGGTAAGTGTGTGTGTGGGGGTGTCTTATTAGGAGGTGCTGGTTTTGAACCTACATTTTGTGAGACCAGTGACCCCCCCCCCCCCCGAAATGTCCAGTGAAATTACATTATAACAATACCTGTGCTGAGTTAACTGTTGAAGTGCCAGAGGGGTGTCATGATATGGGACCCCACCCCCGGCACGCAAGGGGTTTTAATGGAGTCATCTATTTTGACATGTGAAGTCAATGGCCATATGCACAAATGTAAAAGAGGAGCAATTACTGAGCGTACGAACGACATTGTAAACACCCATCGATTGAAATGGTGGCTTTTAACCCATTAACCCAATGCGTTCTGTACCCCTCTGGCACTCAAAGGGTTAACCATTTAAATGCTAGAGAAGTGCATTGGAGATCACTGAACCATTCAAGGGGTTAAAAGCCCCATTTAAGTCAATGGATTTTTTTTTTTAAATTTGTCCTCTACAGTGCACTTAACCCTTTGAGTTCCAGAGAGGCGTTGGATACCTCTCTGTTACTCAAAGGGTTAAGGCTGTATTTGATAACAAGCCACCTACCCTGTGGGGGGGAGGTTTCCCTTTGATTTTAAATGGACTTTTTAACCCTAAACACTACATTTAAATCAGAGCGACTTTTATTTATCAGTTCTGTTCTCCTCCAGGTCCTGTCTCCTCTCTGCCCCCTGGTGTTGACTCATGGCACGTCGCTCTCAGAGTTCCTCACAGGGGGACAATCCCTTGGACCCTAACTACCTGCCCCCGCACTATAAGGAGTATTACCGTATCGCTATTGATGTGCTGGCAGAAAATGGACCCGAGGCGTATGAGCGGTTCCTCGGGGATGAGGGGGCTCCGGACTTCTTGTGCAACACCGAGATTGACCTTATCACCAAGACCCTACAGAGGCCACCGGAGGCCACGCAGGAGAACCTCTACCTGGACAATGTCTATAGCACCCAAGAGGATGCGGACGGCTCTTCCGGGACCTACTGGCCAATGCACTCGGACACTGCGGCCCCGGAGCTGGATCTTGGCTGGCCCACGATCTTTGGCTTCCAGGGGACGGAGGTGACCACATTGATACACCCCCCACCCCCCGATAACCCTAGTATAAAGGAGGAGATCCGCAGGATGATCAGGTCCGCGCAGCAGGTAAGAGGACTCTCCGGGGAGACTCATGTAGAGAACAGATGGTCATACGTACAAAGACACACGGGGAGAAATTCAGGGACAGAGTAAAAAATCCCTTTGATTTACAGGGATAGTAATGTTTCACAATAAAAGCAGTTCCAATTAATCTTCACAGTATTTGGGCCATGGAGAGTGTTATTTCAATACTGTCAGAGTTGTAGTACAAGAGTAATTGAATGATAAAGTATCCCCCTCCTGCCCCTTTTACCTAATGTAAGTCACCTCCCCTCAGATGTGGAATCTGGTCTCTTGACCGGACAGCTCCCTGCAAGGGACAATCTTCTTACTGTGATAATGAGGAAAACCCTACCCCCTTTGACAGGTTTTTCCTTATGATCACTGAAGATTGTCCCTCTCTGTGATCCATCCGGACAGTCTTGCTGCTCTGAGGTGAGCAGTGTTACATCAGTAAAAGGGATGGGAGGGGGATACTTTATCATTCAATTACTCTTGAACTACAACTCCAACAGTACTGAAATAACACTTTCCATGGACCGAATACTATGATCATTAATTGGTGCTGCTTTTATTGTGAAACATCACTATCCCTTTAAGTGGAACTTTTAATTTAACCCACTGAATGCTAGAGAGAGCTCTATCTCTCAAAGTAGTGCATTAGAGACTTCCTTAGCATTTAAGGAGTTAAAAGCCCAATTTAAATAAATGGGAATGATTATTTGTTCCTTATAATTTGTTGTCTTTGGTTTATCCCAGAATGAATTCACTCTTTTCATATGTGTACAGTACTGTGCAAAAGTATTAGGCAGCTGTGAAAAATGATGTAAAGTAAGAATGCTTTCAAAAATAGACATGTTAATAGTTTATTTTTATCAGTTAACAAAATGCACAGTGAGTGAACAGAAGAAAAATCTAAATCAAATCAATATTTGGTGTGACCACCCTTTGCCTTCAAAACTACATCAGTTCTTCCAGGTTCACTTGCACATAGTCAGGGATTATTTAGACATATAGTCAGGTGTATGATTAAACAACTGTACCAAACAGGTGCTAATGATCATCAATTGAATATATGGGCTGAAACACAACCATTAATTGAAACAGAAACAGCTGTGTAGGAGGAATAAAACTGGGTGAGGAACAGCCAAGCTCAGCTAACAAGGTGAGGTTGCTGAAAAGTCATACACAATGGCAAGACTGAGCACAGCAACAAGACACAAGGTAGTTATACTGCATCAGCAGGGTTTCTCCCAGGCAGAAATTTCAAGGCAGACAGGGGTTTCAAGATGGGCTGTCCAAGCTCTTTTGAAGAAACACAAATAAACGGGCAACTATGAGGACCGTAGACACAGTGGTTGCCCAAGGAACCTTAGTGCAGCAGATGAAAGACACATCATGCTTATTTCCTTCGCAATCGGAAGTTGTCCAGCAGTACCATCAGCTCAGAATTGGCATAAAACAGTGGGACCCTGGTATAACCCATCTACTGTTTGGAGAAGTCTGGTCAGAAGCGGTCTTCATAGAAGACTTTCAGCCAAAAAGCCATACCTCCAATGCGGAAACAAGGTCAAGTGATTCAACTATGCATGAAAACACAGGAACTGGGGTGCAGAAAAATGGCAGCAGGTTCTCTGGACTGATGAATCAAAATGTTAAATATTTGGCTATAGCAGAAGGTATTTTATACCCAGAGGGCTGGAGAGTGATACAAGAATGAGTGTCTGCAGCCAACAGTGAAACATGGTGGTGGTTACTTACAACGTTTGGGGCTGCATTTCTGCAAAATGGAGTTGGCGATTTGGTCAGAATTAATGGCAACCTCAATGCTGAGAAGTACAGGCCGATATTTATCCATCATGCAGTACCATCAGGGAGGTATCTTATAGGCCCCAAATTTTATTCTGCAGCATGACAATAACCCCCACACACTGTCTAGTAGCACAACAAGAGAGATATTAGCCTGGAACACAACTAATTAGCATACCGTGCTGATAATTAGCATAAAATGCCAGACTGTACCAACAACACACAAAGGGTTAATTTCTCATACAACTATTTACTTTTCCAGAAATATAGCTATTACAACATGCAGTCAGATTTATAATTTGCCTCAAAACGAACTGTGTGAGGGTTACAGGTCCTCTTTAAATCAGCCCCCAAGCCTTACAAACTCCCCTGCCTCAAACGTCCAATATATATGTGGTGATCATGCCAGGGAGTGCAACAAATATTGCAAAAGGGCAATTAGGGTAGCCAAAATAGAAAATGAAACTCGAATTGCAAGGGGGAGCAAGACTAATCCAAAAAATGCTTTCAAATATATAAATAGCAAAAAACTTAAGAGGGAGTGCATTGGACCATTCAAAAATGAGATAGGTGAGTTGATTAGTGAGGATAAGGAAAAGGCTGATGTTCTAAACACTTTCGTTGCATCAGTATATACAAGGGAGCAAGGAATGATAGAAGAGCCTCAACAAGTAAATAATAAAACAATACATTTATCAGACATTGGGTTAACTCAAGAAGATGTCATGGGATGACTGAACAAAATTAAGACTGACAAAGCACCGGGTCCTGATGGCATACATCCAAGGGTTCTTAAGGAACTCAGTGCAGTGCTAGCAAAACCCCTATATTTACTCTTTAAAGATTCTCTCACCACAGGCTCAGTGCCACAAGATTGGCAAAGAGCTAACATAGTACCTCTATTTAAGAAGGGAACTAAAACAGAACCTGGGAATTATAGACCAGTGAGTTTGACCTCTGTAGTGGGAAAACTGTTAGAAGGGATAATAAGGGACTATATTCAGGATTACAACACAAAAAAATAAGATAATTAGCAGGAATCAACATGGTTTTATGAAGAATAGATCATGCCAAACTAACCTTTTCAGCTTCTATGAGGAAGTAAGCAGCAACCTTGATAATGGCAAGGCACTTGAAACAATATGTGGTTGTAAATGGACAATTCTCCAATAGAGTTAAAGTGGAGAGTGGAGTACCTCAGGGTTCAGTATTAGGTCTGCTGCTGTTTAACATGTTTATAAATGACCTAGAAATAGATATAGAAAGCAAATTATCAATATTTGCAGATGACACCAAATTATGCAGGGTAATTAATTCAAAACAGGATAATTGCTCTCTACAGAGGGATTTATATAAAATGGCAGATTGGGCAAACAAATGGAATATGAAGTTTAATGTGGGGAAGTGTAAAGTCATGCATTTGGGAGGAAATAAACCCAAGGCTACTTATGAACTTAATGGAATCATTTTAGGGGACTCATTTCTAGAGAAAGACCTGGGAATCCTTGTCAACAAACTTGGAAACAGTGACCAGTGTCAAACAGCAGTAGCAAAGGCACACAAAATCCTGTCTTGTATAAAAAGAGGTATCGAAGCAAGAGTGGATAACCTTATTTTGCCATTGTACAAATCATTGGTAAGACCTCACCCTGAGTATGCAGTGCAGTTTTGGGCACCAGTTCTGAAAAAGGATATACTAGAACTAGAGAGGGTACAGCGAAGAGCAACAAAATGAATTAAGGGAATGGAGGACTTGAAGTATGAAGAACAACTAGACAAACTTGGTTTATTTACTCTAGAGAAAAGAAGACTAAGAGGAGACCTTATCACATTGTACAAATAAATGAGAGGTCAATACAAGGATCTCTGCGGTGAGCTATTTATTCCAAGGCCTGATCAGGTGACCAGGGGACACCCCTTGAGATTAGAGGAAAGGAGGTTTAGACTTCAGCAGAGGAAGGGTTTTTTACGGTAAGGTCTGTTAAATTGTGGAATTCATTGCCCAAGGAGGTGGTTATGGCAGATACAATGGGTACATTCAAGATAAGGTTAGATATATTTCTTTCCAAAGGGAACACACAGAGTTATACTGTATATTAGTAGGCAGATCAGGAAGGTCTGATAAAGACTAACTTATTTGGTAGAGGAAAGCTATATCACTGGGGTATGAGGAGAAAGTTGAACTTGATGGACTTGTGTCTTTATTCAACCTAATTTACTGTTACTGTTTCTGCTCTCAGGTCATTGCTATTGTCATGGACATTTTCACGGATGTGGACATCCTCGGTGACCTGCTGGACGCTGCTGCTCGCCGTGTTCCTGTCTATATCATTCTGGATGAAATGAACTCTCAACATTTCCTAGACATGGCGGCTAAGTGCCGGATCAACTTGAACTATGTGGAGGTGAGTGGTCAGTGCTCTGGTCAGAGGGTGAGAGAGTCCATAGGTCATATGTTGACCCAGAAATGGATGGTTTTCAGGTTATTGGTAGCAGAAAACCAAAGGCGACATCTTCAAACCTCCCTTAGGCTGTTACATCAAAAAAAATAAAAAAATATATGTCGGAGATAAACTAGCACCACTGTGTACATCACCTAATCTGTAAAGGGACCATCACCTACTAGTAAATCAAAAGGTGAGGGTGCCAGATATCGTA
Source organism: Rhinophrynus dorsalis (assembly GCA_037306005.1). Classification (NCBI taxonomy): domain Eukaryota; kingdom Metazoa; phylum Chordata; class Amphibia; order Anura; family Rhinophrynidae; genus Rhinophrynus; species Rhinophrynus dorsalis. The sequence goes on along the minus strand of CM074723.1, from coordinate 7,043,618 downwards.
AATAGAAACCACAATATAATCAAAAAAATAAAAAAATATATATCTCTAAGGCACTCACTCTGTCCCTATGAATCTAATTGCCTAAAATGACACAACCCAACCAATCCTTCAACTGTACCTAAGATACATAATCTATCCCGCAAATGTCTCCAAAAATGTGGGCAAATTGGAGACATTTGCAGGATAGATTATGTATCTTAGGTACAGTTGAAGGATTGGTTGGGTTGTGTCATTTTAGGCAATTAGATTCATAGGGACAGAGTGAGTGCCTTAGAGATATATATTTTTTTATTTTTTGATTATATTGTGGTCTCCCTTAGGCTGTGTCCAAACCTGGGAACTCTCCAGATTATCATACCTCCTAAGATTTCACCTGGCCTGAGAGGGACACGTGTTTTAGTGGGAGATGCTGGGGGTGTGGCTAGGGGGAGGGCATTACCAATAATTTTTAGGTTATTTTATGACCTATTGACACCTGTGTGTGTAACTGAATAAATGATTTATACACACATATAGTGAAGTTTACATAAACATTAATGTGAGTGTTTTTGCTGTGGAGCAATGTGATACACTTATATACACACTGCACAGTCTGATCTCCTGAACACAGGGACACCGGGGTGATACACTTATATACACACCACACAGTCTGATCTACTAAATACAGGGACAACAAGGTGATACACTTGTATACACACCACACAGTCTGATCTCCTAAGCACAGGGACACCAGGGTGATACACTTATATACACACCGCACAGTCTGATCTCCTAAACACAGGGACATCGGGGTGATACACTTCTATACACAGCACACAGTCTGATCTCCTAAACACAGGGACACCAGGGTGATACACTTCTATACACACCACACAGTCTGATCTCCTAAACACAGGGACACCAGGGTGATACACTTCTATACACAGCACACAGTCTGATCTCCTAAACACAGGGACACCAGGGTGATACACTTCTATACACAGCACACAGTCTGATCTCCTAAACACAGGGACACCAGGGTGATACACTTCTATACACACCACACAGTCTGATCTCCTAAACACAGGGACACCAGGGTGATACACTTCTATACACACCACACAGTCTGATCTCCTAAACACAGGGACACCAGGGTGATACACTTCTATACACAGCACACAGTCTGATCTCCTAAACACAGGGACACCAGGGTGATACACTTCTATACACAGCACACATTCTGATCTCCTAAACACAGGGACACCAGGGTGATACACTTCTATACACACCACACAGTCTGATCTCCTAAACACAGGGACACCAGGGTGATACACTTATATACATACCACACAGTCTGATCTCCTTAACACAGGGACACCAGTGTGATACACTTATATACACACCACACAGTCTGATCTACTAAATACAGGGACAACAAGGTGATACACTTATATACACACCACACAGTCTGATCTCCTAAACACAGGGACACCAGGGTGATACACTTATATACATACCACACAGTCTGATCTCCTAAACACAGGGACACCAGGGTGATACACTTAAATACACACCACACAGTCTGATCTCCTAAACACAGGGACATCAGGGTGATACACTTAAATACACACCACACAGGCTGATCTCCTAAACACAGGGACACCAGGGTGATACACTTCTATACACACCACACAGTCTGATCTCCTAAACACAGGGACACCAGGGTGATACACTTATATACACACCACACAGTCTGATCTCCTAAACACACGGACACGAGGGTGATACACTTTTATACACACCACAAAGTCTGATCTCTTAAAACACAGGGACACCAGGGTGATACATTTATACACACACAAATAAACAAACCCATGTTAAATATTTTCCACAACCCCCCTTGGTGTTATCTGGGGGAAGGTTTGGCCTGACAGTTTATGGCCCACTCAATCAGACCTGTCAGGGATGTTACTGCAAAGTTCTATCTGAAAAGTCATAAAGCTTCCCAAAACATGCAACCCACATCACACCTCTATAATGTTATAATAATCATATTCCTCATATCTGTGTGAATATCTGGACACCAAACATGCTGGGTCTGTTTGCAGAGTGGCTATTGTGACTCATAGGAGGAACACCTCCCCTGGCATGTTTGGTACCCACCACAAGGGTAAAACCTGGGCATTCTGAATATATATTTGTATTGAACCATATTACACTATATATGCATGTTCTCCCTATTTCAGGTTATTTGGGTGTCCCCTGGATGACCTCCATCAGAGCAGCTCTTCCAGTACATTTTATGGTAGCCCTATATCCTGCTCTGGAGATGTTATCTACTCAGCTAATTTAGCTAACACTTTAAAATACACAAAATAAACAAATGATACATACCAGGGCCCTACAAGGGCCAACTCATGCCTTGGCATGACACCGTTCTAAATTGTTACCTTGTATATGTGTCCAAGAGATTATATCTTCAATCAGTCCTTGATGTCATCTCCGTGGAGTCAGATATGGCTGTTACTCAATTTTTTTAAACTGAAGCAGGCCGAGTAAATGAACCTAGTTAACTCCTTAAGGACCAGAGGGGGTTGCAACACATTGCAAAACAATTTTTTGCACATCCATCTAGTGCTTAAAGGGCTAAGATTACTATGTGCAGTGAGCACAGATTGCGTCCTCTGGTTCTGCCAGGAACTGTCATGGCCGCCTCCATGGAGCTTACATCCTGCCAGTAACTGTCATGGCCACCTCCATGGAGCTGACATCCTTCCAGTAACTGTCATGGCCACCTCCATGGAGCTAACATATTGATAGTAACTGTCATGGCCACCTCCTGGAGCTGACATCCTGATAGTAACTGTTATGGCCACCTCCATGGAGCTGACATCCTGATAGTAACTGTTATGGCCACCTCCATGGAGCTGACATCCTGATAGTAACTCTCATGGCCACCTCCATAGAGCCAACATCCTGATAGTAACTGTTATGGCCACCTCCATGGAGCTGACATCCTGATAGTAACTGTCATGGCCGCTGCCATGGATCTGACATCCTGACAGGAACTGCCATGAACACCACCATGGACCTGACATCCTTCCAGTAACTGTCAGACCGCCTCCATGGACCTGGCATCCTTCAAGTTACTGTCATGGCTGCCTCCATGGACCTGACATCCTGTCAGTAACTGTCATGGCCTCCTCCATGGACCTGACATCCTGCTAATTACTGTTATGACTGCCTCCATGGACCTGACATCTAGACCTGATTGAAAATGTTATCTCTTGAACAAAGATGCAGGGAAAATTCATACAGGCCATTAGGAATTTCTGGACATAGTAAAGGAAGTGGTGGTGGGGTGTTGTTATCTGGCCACATTATAATGCAAACTGCATCATTTGGACCATGGAGAGTGTTATATCAATTCTGTCAGAGTTGTAGTACAAGAGTAATTGAATGACAAAGTATCCCCCTCCCACCCCTTTTACTGATGTAACACTGCTCACCTCAGAGCAGCAAGACTGTCCGGATGGAGGGACAATCTTCAGTGAGCATTAGGAAAAACCTGATACACCTGTCAAGGGGGCAGGGTTTTCCTTATGATCACTGAAGATTGTCCCTCTCTGTGATCCATCCGGACAGTCTTGCTACTCTGAGGGGAGCAGTGTTACATCAGTAAAAGGGGCGGGAGGGGGAAACTTTATCATTCAATTACTCTTGTACTACAACTCTGACAGTATTGATATAACACTCTCCAAAGTCCAAATACTATGATGATTAATTGGAGGTGCTTTTATTTTGAAACGTTACTATAGCTTTAAAGTGGATCTATCACCCTTTTAAAAGTTATGCTCATTAGTTAGAGCATTTAGTGAATAAGCTTAAAATGCTATTATTTTCTTTTAAAAAAACTTTATATTTCCGAAAATTAAGATTTAAAGTGTGTCCTGTACCCTACTTCTGGGCAAAGTGCTCTTGCCGCAGTTTGCCACTCTGCCTCTGCTCCCGTCCCTTTACCCAGCATCCTCCGATGACAGAGATTTTCTCTCTCTAAGCTAGAGGGAACTCATTGGCTAGATATTGATCTCTGCCAATGAGATTGTTCCAGCTTAGAGAGACAGAACATCCGTCATCAGAGGATGCTGGGTAGAGGGACAGGAACAGAGGCAGAGTGGCAAACTGCAGCAAGAGCAGTTTGCCCGGAAGTAGGGTACAGGACACACTTTAAATCTTAATTTTCGGACATATGACATTTTTTTTAAAAGAAAATAATAGCGTTTTAAGCTTATTCACTAAATGCTGTAACTAACGAGCGTAACTTTTAAAACAGTGATAGATCCAGTTTAAGGTAAGAATGTATATGTGCAAGGAGTGGGTCATACTGCCCATTTATGCTGTAGGTTGTGTTGCAGTTAGTGATGAGACATCCAGGAATTAAAATCAATGAAACAACTGCTGGACTGAGACACGACTAATGCAGAGGTCACAAGGCCCAAGGTCGTCCTGGGGTCATCATGGTGAGACAATAATGGAGCAAGAGACGTTTTACTTTCCTGAGAACTGAGGTGTAGAGAGGGAGGGGGGACCACATACTGTTAATGACTTGGCCTTGTGGGTCACATTCCCAAATAACCCATTCATCTGCCTGTTATCTAAATAAGAATATAAACACGTCTCCTGTATCTGGCCATGACAAGCCCCATTGTAGCACAGAAATCCCCAGCACTGACCTCCAGCCGATGTCTTCCCTGTTGGATGATTCCTAGGGATTCCAAGAACAGACACTTAGGACGGAATTAACCTCGGCAGACACTTAACCCTTTGAGTGCCAGAGAGGCATGCAACGCATTGCAAAGCAATGCGTTGCATACCCCTCTGGCACTCAAAGGGTTAACAACTGGGTTTTTGTTTTTTTGGTTATTTTCCATTATAGCAAATTACTTCTGGGACTTACCAGGTACGTCCTCTGTCACTAAGTGACATTTTTGCGTGACGTACCTGGTAAGTCCATTGTCGCGATGGGGTTAATAGGGCTGTTAGGAAGCAAGAGGCCAATTTAACTCTTTGAGTGCCAGAACGTGTCTCTTGCACTTCAAAGGTGAATAAGGAAAACCGAAAAAGAAACAGCTGCAATGCAGTGAGAATTCCTGTTGATTTACATTGAACTGTTAACCCCTTGAAAGCTTAGATCACCAACACATTACTTTACAATACTGAAAAACTAGGGTGATCATGTGCCCTGGATTGCCCAGGACAGTCCTGGATTTAAAGGGATAGTAATACTTCGTTTTAACTTTATTTTATTTTGTAGGCATTAAAAAAACATGAAGAACAATATAAGTCTTATCTCTCAAACCTTTATGGTTTAAGAGATATTCACAAACAAAGTATCCCCCCCTGTTCAACCAGATCAGAAGGGAGATGCCCAGGTAGACTGCAGAGAGGGACAATCTTCAATTAAGATAATGGAAAAAGCTGAAAAACTTGTCAAGGGGGGAAGGGCTTTCATTGTTTTCATACAAAGAAAATTGTCCCCTGCTGTTATCTGTCTGGTCTATGGACTGGATTCCACATCTGAGAAGAGATGTCTTACACTAGGAAAAAGGGGCGGGGAGGGGAACTTTGCTTGTGAATATCTCATAAACCATAAAGGTTTGAGAGATAAGACTTATATCATTCTTCATGTTTTTTTAATGCCTACAAAATAAAATAAAGTTAAAACGAAGTATTACTATCCCTTTAAAATGTGTGTCCCTTGTCCTGGGCAGCACCTTTCTCGGTCAATACAAAGTCCCATAATGCAGACTATAGAGCACAGAGCTCTACACACTAGGAGAACTGCCCTTTGTCTACTGTGACAGGAAGTGATACCTCTGCTGGGCTACAACAAAATGGCCTCCAGACAGAGCTGTTAACACTAGAGAGAGAACTGAGCCTTCATCCTGACATCAAACAGTTACTGATCTGCTCATCTACTGACTACTGTGCACTGGCGTGAGAACTCAGTCATTTGCTCCGCCTCCAGCGCTCCTGATATGTCATCAATGTGACCCAGCGAGGCAGTAATGTTCTAACGCTTCTCTGCCCCATTTGTGCAAACACCAGTCACATTGCTGACTTGTCCAATGAGCAATGAAACGCAGAGAGTGATAGCAGCGCACTGGACAGTCTCACGCCGGCACTGTGACTGCGACACCACCCTCAGCAGCTTACAGTGCAAACAGTTTTTATTTTTATTATTCAAAAGGATTCCCGAAAAAACATGCCTTCCTTGGGGTGGCATAGTGCCGCCCCTATCAAAGTGCTGCCTGGGTCCCATGGACCCATCGGGACCCATGTAAGGGCGGGCTCTGGCTGCCAGCCTCATAGCTACATCGTCACTGAGAGTGAGAAAAAAGACAACTTCTGTGTTAATGAGATGTCCTTATGAAACGCTATAAACTTTCCCTATAATTATCTCTAGATAAACATTGTGCTTCCACCCAGCAGTGACTCCCATGTTTATCTGGATTAATAATAGATCCTTGTGCACCCTGCATGGAATGAGGTCACTCCTGAACCTTACCGGTCCCATTCCCTGCAATACACTTCCTACTATCCGTGAGGTTTTCATATGCACACACACCCATGCATTCCAATCTCTGTGTGTTTGTGTCCGTGCATATGTCTGTGTGATCTTGTATGTGTGTGTGTGTGTGTATATATAATTTATATATATTTTATACACATACCCACACTCAGGGCTCAAAATTTCCACTCGCACTAGCCAATGGCGAGTAGATATTCAGCGCTGGTGGGTATGTTATGTCTTGCAGTGGTGAGTAACTTATCAGGTCTGGCTAGTAGCAAAGGACTTCAAATTATAAGCCCTGTGTGTATATAATATATATATATATATAAGAAAAGTTCCAGGGTTGGCACTCCAG
>CM074723.1:7016710-7031710 GCA_037306005.1 Rhinophrynus dorsalis | reverse complement strand
CTGTCTCCTCTTTGATTGGTGAGGGGGAGTTGCATTGTAATTTAAGGTACAGAAAGGGACAGAGGGTGCAGGTACAGAGATTCCTCTATGTCAAGGTGCCTGCAGGTGAGTCTCCGAAGAGGTTTCTAGATTTCAGGGCTCAAGTCCTGCAGGAACACGTGGGAACCTCGTTCCTGTACATCTTCCAGAGAAGGAACGAAGTTCCTGCCCGGCACCGCAATACACTGAGCTCCATAGTCCCTGTCAGCTCTTTAGTAATACATACGCTGGGAGATGACATCATCTGACTCTGACATCATCTCCCAGCGCTCTGCATTACTGAAGAGAAGACTACATGGGAGCTCCAGCAGCTACAGGTCTGTGCAGAAGGAGACACAGACCTCTCCTGACGCTGGACCACCAGGGAGGTAGTAAAAGAACACAGGGGGCAATGTAGAGCTGATGGGGAGCAAATTGGAGCTGATGGGGGCAATTTGGAGCTGATGGGGGGCAAGCTGGAGCTGGTGGTGGCAAAGTGGAGCTGATTGGGGCAATGTGGAGATGATGGGGGCAAGTTGTTGCTGGTGGGGGCAAAGTGGAGCTGGTGGGGGGCAAGTTGGTGCTGGTAGGTACAAAGTGGAACTGGTGGGGGCAAAGTGGAGCTGATGGGGGGCAAGTTGGTGCTGGTGGTTGCAAAGTGGAGCTGATGGGGGCAAAGTAGAGCTGATGGGGGGAAAGTTGGTGCTGGTAGGTGCAAAATGGAGCTGATGGGGGCAAAGTGGAGCTGGTGAGGGGCAAGTTGAAACTTGTGGGGGCAAAGTGGAGCTGATTGGGGAGCAAGTTGGAGCTGATGGGGGCAAGTTGGAGCTGATGGGGGAAATGTGAGGGCAATGTAGAGATGATGGGGTAATGTGAGGGCAATGGGGAGATGATGGGGCAATGTGAGGGCAATGTGGAGATGATGGGGGGCAATGTGAGGGCAATGTAGAGATGATGGGGGCAATGTGGAGATGATGGTGGCAATGTGTGTGCATGCAACAGTGATAGAGACAAAGACACATGCGACAGACATACACACATATAGACACAGAAACTCCCACACACATGTGCACAGACATACATAGAGTGAGACAGACACACTCATACATGCAATGATACACACACATGTATAGAGATAGAAACACTTGATATGACCCATACATATTTATTTTGGGCAGGGGGAATCTTGGGTGAGTTCCCACACTTTTTTTCCCAGGACTTGACCCCTGCTAGATTTCTAAATAATGCTGGACTTACCTAGCATAATATAATAATATCGATATGCTTAACACTATGTGAAAAATGATTTGGGGGGTCACTTTAAAGCGGAACTACCGCCCATGAATAAATCTGGCCCAAATAAATACCCATCTGGCGGCTAGCTGCTCAATAGCGCTAGTCTCCAGAATTATTACCTGATTATTGAGAATTATACACTGCTCCGGGGGAGAATTGTACGCTGTTCGCGGACTGACAGGCAGGAAACAGTGCAGACATCTTCCCATAGTGACGTCTGCGCCCTGCGCTGTCACTCCCTTTTGGAGCTGAACGCCTCCTAGATGGTATTTATTTGGGCCAGATTTTTATTCATGGGCGGTACTTCCGCTTTAAAGTGACCACCCAAAATAATTTTTCACATAGCGTTAAGCATATCAATATTATTATATTATGCTAGGCAAGTCCGCCATTATTTAGAAATCTAGAAACTTCTTCTCCAGATGGGTATTTATTTGGGGCAGATTTATTAATGCGTGGTAGTTCTGCTTTAATTTATAGTGAGACATTACTATGTCTTTAAGAACTGTGTGGAATGGGACGGTGTATGGTTCGCGTCGCTCAGGGATACGATTATTATACTTTACTTAATCAGAAGCTCTGAAACTATAAATTATTGTTTTGAGGATGGAGCTGTCTGTATCACCTGCACATCTATCGCCTATTTTATAGAGATAAATGAAACAATAAAAAGAAAATGTAATAGGATGTTTCTGTTAAGAAAATAAAGGGTGTCTTACTGTTGGGAGATTCATTCAACAGTCCTATCGGCTCATACGTTGTTTAACCCTTTGATCTCTACAATGTGTCAGAGAACTCTCTGACAAACAGAGGGTTAAATCAGCCAGAATACAATTTTTTTGGTTTATAATGACCTTGGGAGAGTGTGAGTCATAAACTATGGCTCTCCATAGTGAGGGATGTAAACAGCACCACCTGGTGACCAGAAGATAAAATTGCAGTTTATTAAAGCGGAACTAACACCGCTAACAAACATTGTCTTTAATAATTCCCTATCTGGCGGCTAGCTGCTTAGTAGCTCTAGTCGCCATAATTATTACCTCTTCATGGAGAAATTTGAAGTGATCCTCGGCTGACAGGCAGGACGGAGCGCGGACAATCTGCCCTAGTGACGTACTTGCACCTGCTCTGTCAGTCCCAGACGGCTGTAGGAGGTGTTGCTAGGAGCCATTCGGCTCCGGAAGGGACTGGCAGCGCAGGCGCATGGATATCACTAGGGCAAGATGTCCGCGATCCGTCCTGCCTGTCAGCCAAGGATCACTTCAGATTTCTCCGTGAAGAGGTAATAATTCCTGCGACTAGCGCTACTAAGCAGCTAGTCACCAGATAGGGAATTATTACAGACAACGTTTGTTAGCGGTGTTAGTTCCGCTTTAAAAAAAAAAAAATCTCCCAGCAGTGAGAGTACGTCTTTTGCTTCATAACACACATACACACATGCAGACACACATACATGCCTATACAGGCACACACACACACACAAACTTCACACATACATGCCTATACCCACACCCACTCACACACATGCCACCCTATACCCTCACACACAGGTACACACATATACACACATACATAACTATACACACGGACATACAAACATACAGGTACACACATACATGCTTGTACACACACACACACACACTCAGATATACACACATATATTATACATGAATATACACACACTAAGACATATACACATATACATACCCATACTCAGACACATATACACACACACACACATACAAAAATATATACACATATACTGATACAGAAATAAACAACACACACATATAACACAAATATATACAAACACATACATACACACACATGTATATATTTAATACACATATATAACATATGCATATGCACACACACACTCAGACACATACATATACACATATATAACGCACATATACACACACACACACAAGCACATATTTAGAGAAAAGATTTACTGTACATTTTCTTTAAAGCAGAAATATCAGTCATAGAAAACTGCCTCCCAATTAATTTTTACTGTAGCGAAATGCATATAAATCCCTTGATAATCCTTTTTAGGTCTGGCGTTAATTAGAAATGTAAGTTATTCGGAGGCTCACCGATAGGCACCTTGCGGAACAGACATCTGCTTGCTTGCGCTGTACATCCCTGTCTGTACCTTAATGTACAATGCAACTCCCCCTAGCCAATCATTGAGGAGACCGGGATGGACAGATTCATCTTCGGCAAGATGTCTACGCAGTCATGTGCCGGTGAGTCTCCAAATGACTTAGCGTTCTAAATAATTCCAGACCTAATAAGGGTTATCAAAGGATTCATATACATTTCGTTATAGTAAAGATTAATTGGGGGGACTTTTTTTTAATAACTGATCGTTCCGCTTTAAGTAGAAGCATAAATAAATATTATTCATTTGAATGTTCCCCATCTGACCCTGTGTGTGTTCTTACAGCTTTATGTGGTCTTTTGAGAAGCTCCACCGCAGTATGGTGCATATCTTCCAGGGAGAGCTGGTCTCCAGTTTCGATGAGGAATTCCGGATCCTTTTTGCCCAATCTGATCCTCTTATACCTCCCATGAACGCCCTTGCCAAGATGGAGAAGCCATTTATGGGCATGGTTCCCTTTACTGGTCCCCGGCCGTTGTTCGACAGGAAGCTTCATTTCATGTACCCCAGAGATGATAGCTCTCAGAACTCTTTCCCTAACTTTGGGGTAGACCCTGATCGCCATTATTTCCAAGCATTCAGAAGAGAAGAGATGATGAGGCAAACCATGGACAACTCCGGCATGCGGATGTTCGGCAGGAACTTTGCAGAGCAGATGGAGATGGATAAGATGCAGATGTCGTTTATGCAGAGCAAGCAGATGGAATTGGAGGCCTATAAGAGGCATAGCTTTGCAGAAGGCACCCATGAAAACTATTCTGCCTCCAGGCAGTATAACAGACAAATGGTTGTGAACAATGATGAGTATCGATTCCAGTCAAACCAATTCCAAAAGACCCAGTTCATGCAGCTTGAACGCCCATTCAGCCCTTCACGGCCTCAGGGACTGTTTGAAAAGATTCGAGGAAACCGTCAAGGTTTTCAAGACATGGATGAAAATGACTCCAGATTTCTAAATAAGGGATTACCAGGAGAAAGTAATTTTGCACTTGAAGGACCTCACATAAGACTAGGTTATAACCCTTCCAGCTCGTCTCGAGAGGTGAGACATGGCTCAGACCAGGTTATGATTGGAGGAGAAGGAAGGTTTGGTCAGAGATCCCAAGGAAGACAGAAGTTCATGTGCCAAATATCTCCCACGCAAAAGCAGGGTATGGAGCAGAGGCAATTTTTCCAAGACCAAGATGCAGATAAGAAGACTCAGGAAAATAAGCAAGGTTTGCGCAGTTGGAGAATTTCTTCTTACCTCAGCAATATTCAGTCAGACAATGATGAGGAGGGGATGCCCATGCCTATGGACACAGAAGGATGTGATGATGCCTTAGTACCTGTCGAATCAGCCGTACCTGCAAGTGAGACTCTGTTAAAGTATTCCATTGACCCAGCCCCTCAATATAAGTCCATATTCTCTGCCAATGATGTGCCTATGTCTTTTGAAAAGTCTGTTGTTCCTGCAAGTGACAATCTATATAAGTATGCCATTGACCCTATCCCACCATACAAGCCTTCAGCATCTGCAAATGATGTGTCTATGTCTTTGGAAAAGTCACTGGGTCGTGCTAGTGAGACTCTGCATAAGTTCTCCATTGATCCAATCCCACCATACAAGCCCCTAGGGTCTTCAAATGATGTTTCTATGTCTGTGGAAAAGGCTAAGGAGTCCCTGATGCTGGAAAAAGAGAAGGAAGACACCTTGTTAGCGAGACACGATTCTTTTCGAACCAGGACTAACCCACTCATACAGAGGGGCTCTCGGCTACGATCCTCTCTAATCTTCAGCAGTTCCAAGATAGAGCAGCACAGTTCCACTGCCGAGATGGTGCAGGTGGTTCAGAAGGAGCAGAGCACCAAAGAGGTGATCAATGAAAATGGAACTACTAAGACATCTTCCAAGGTGGCAGAAATTCTGGAAAAGTACAGAAGCGGTAACAAAGATAATGATATCACTACAATGACTCAGGCCAAAGCAGCCTCTACAGTTATCCATGAGGAATCAGAGGAAGGACAAAAGAAAACCACAGAAGCTGTAGCATATAAGGCAATGGAATCGAGTGTCCTAGAAAAGGACTCCTTTAGCCGCACCCTTCTTGAATCACAGTATAAGTCTTCAGTTACTTCTAAAATTCCAGACCTTTTTAGCAAGGATAAGCCAACAAGTTCCGTAACGAAGTTTGAACAGATGGCTTCAAGTATCCAAACTATAGAAAGCAGAAAGTCTTCTCCTGAGAAAAAAGAAAGTGGTCCCATAATCACAGAAATCACAGAGGAACCAAAACCACCAGCTATTGAGGCACAAAAGTCACAGAGCAGACCGAACTCTGCAGTCCTTTTTGGAAATGCTCTGGAAAGCATGTCCTACAACCCAACCCCTGTCAGCGCCTTAAATAAATCAGAGGAAGAAATCTCAAAGCCAGATCAGAATCCAATGGAATTTATACGGAGAGGATCCATGAAACTAAAACAATTTTTGCAATCAAAAGCAGAGAAAAAGGCAGAAGGAGAGTTGGCTTCAGATGCAGTCAAAGCTGAAAAACAGAACAGTTCCCTCAGACACCATTCTAAAACAGAGAGTCAGGAGTCTCTGACAGTGGTGGGACAGTGAGGAGAAGACAACCAAGTTATCATCTGTCACGCCGCCAAAGCCTGCAGCTACTTCTCAAACCAGGTTATCTTCTACTTCCAATGTTATCTTCAGCAGTAATCTACGAGATGACACTAAGGTTATCCTGGAACAGATCTCTGCTAATAGCCAGAAAAACCGGGCTGAGATGGCTAAACAGGCCTTGCAGTCTCAATCCTCTAACGATTCTGATACAACCATTGCTAACGCTAACTCTTCAGAAAGTAAAGTAGAGGAGCCGCCCAGTCCAGATGCAGCCTCCCTCTCCAGGGCTGGGAGCTTTCTTAGTAGAAGCCGTTTCTCACGACCACCTCCAAGCTCCCCTGAGGATAGGGACAATCTGCTTAGGAGGATGGAAAGCATACGGAAAGAGAAAAAAGTCTACAGTCGATTTGAGGTGTTCTGCAAAAAGGAGGAACAGCCGAGTCAAATTGAAGAGAGTGAAGACGAGTCCAAAGATAAGAAAGCTGGAAAATTCATGCCTAGGTTGTTAGGAACTTTAATTAATAAGAAATGACTTTAGACATTTATGTTTCTATCTTCGATCTAGTGCCATTTCCACCACAGGATTTACACAAGCACAAAGACAACAGAGGTGTCCTGTGGATCTGCCTGGTACCTACCGTTAACTCCATTAGAATGTTCTCTGCAGATCTTGAAATTCCAGATATTTTTTTGTATGTTGGAAATGCAGAGAAATTGTAAATTACTATTGAACTGTATTATAACATTTTGTAAACCCTCCACGGAGTGAACAGTGATTACTCTTACGTAAAAGGGAGAATTGAACTGTCTGTGTCATAGAGTTGGGTGATTATTGAACAAGTGTAAAAAAAAAGTGGATACAATTGCCCCAACATGATCACATTAGTCATACTGAGGGGAGGCCAGTCATTCTCTTTACTTCCTTAAAGGGTTAATCTTGAAAAGGAGCAGGGAACATATATAGTTCAAGTTGTTGCGGGTAGTCTAACAACATCTAGGAGGCTTCAGGTTGTCTAGACTAATCTAGAACCGTTATAGACAACCTTCAGTTCTCCTGCTACTGGATTCTACAGAGAATCCCCAACAGCGAGACAGCAAAATCCTGATCTAGAACATCAAAGAACTCTATATACCAGCGACTATTAATAGATAATAGGGTCTAAATCAGTTGTGAGCAATGTGAACCCCTTGAGCTCCTGCTGCTAGACTACAATTTCCATCATCTCCCACCAACCAGTGGGTTTGTGGCACGTGATGAGAGTTGGAGTTTGTCAGCGGCTAGATGGCATCAGGTTGCCCACCATTGATATAAACATTGTGAAATGTTAATCTTATTAGAGATAATCCCAATTCCAATTCCCTTTTTTTAAAGGGATGTTATCACCTAAAAACAACTTTAGTGATTTTGAAACACTTTCACAATCATCTGTATATTGCAATAGCTGGTTTTTTTATTTAGAAAACTAGTATTGGAATTATTTAGCTGTATCATAATCAATGTATCCCATGTAGTTACTTCCTGGCTTATCCCTACATTACCTCCTCCACTCACTGACACTGCTCAGTAATGCATTACCCACCTCTCCTAGCACTGACTTCCTGTCTTATTCCTACATTACCTCCCCCACTCACTGACACTGCTCAGTAATGTATTACCCACCTCCCCTAGCACTGACTTCCTGTCATATCCCTACATTACGTCCCCCACTCACTGACACTGCTCAGTAATGCATTACCCACCTCCCCTAGCACTGCCTTCCTGTCTTATCCCTACATTACCTCCCCACTCACTGACACTGCTCAGCAATGCATTACTCACCTCCCCTAGTACTGACTTCCTGTCTTATCCCTACATTACCTCCCCACTCACTGACACTGCTCAGCAATGCATTACCCACCTCCCCTAGCACTGACTTCCTGTCTTATCCCTACATTACCTCCCCACTCACTGACACTGCTCAGCAATGCATTACCCACCTCCCCTAGCACTGACTTCCTGTCTTATCCTTACATTACCTCCCCACTCACTGACACTGCTCAGTAATGCATTACCCACCTCCCCTAGCACTGACTTCCTGTCTTATCCTTACATTACCTCCCCACTCACTGACACTGCTCAGTAATGCATTACCCACCTCCCCTAGCACTGACTTCCTGTCTTATTCCTACATTACCTACTCACTTACTGACACTGCTCAGTAATGTATTACCCACCTCCCCTAAAACTGACTTCCTGTCTTATCCCTATATTACCTCCCCACTCACTGACACTGCTCAGTAATGCATTACCCACCTCTCCTAGCACTGACTTCCTGTCTTATCCCTACATGACCTCCCCACTCACTGACACTGCTCAGCAATGCACTTCCCTCCTCCCCTAGCACTGACTTCCTGTTTTATACCTACATTACCTCCCCACTCACTGACATTGCTCAGCAATGTATTACCCACCTCCCCTAGTGCTGACTTTCTGTCTTATCACTACATTACCTCCCCCACTCACTGACACTGCTCAGCAATGCATTACCCACCTCCCCTAGCACTGACTTCCTGTCTTATTCCTACATTACCTCCTCACTCACTGACACTGCTCAGCAATGCACTTCCCTCCTCCCCTACCACTGACTTCCTGTTTTATACCTACATTACCTCCCCACTCACTGACACTGCTCAGCAATGTATTACCCACCTCCCCTAGTGCTGACTTTCTGTCTTATCACTACATTACCTCCCCCACTCACTGACACTGCTCAGCAATGCATTACCCACCTCCCCTAGCACTGACTTCCTGTCTTATTCCTACATTACCTCCTCACTCACTGACACTGCTCAGCAATGCACTTCCCTCCTCCCCTACCACTGACTTCCTGTTTTATACCTACATTACCTCCCCACTCACTGACACTGCTCAGCAATGTATTACCCACCTCCCCTAATGCTGACTTTCTGTCTTATCACTACATTACTTCCCCCACTCACTGACACTGCTCAGCAATACATTACCCACCTCCCCTAGCACTGACTTCCTGTCTTATCCCTACATTACCTCCCCCACTCACTGACACTGCTCAGCAATGTATTACCCACCTCCCCTAGCAATGACTTCCTGTCTTATCCCTACATTACCTCCCCCACTCACTGACACTGCTCAGCAATGCATTACCCCCCTCCCCTAGCACTGACTTCCTGTCTTATACCTACATTACCTCCCCCACTCACTAACACTGCTCAGTAATGCATTACCCCACCTCCTCTAGCACTGACTTCCTGTCTTATCCCTACATTACCCTCCCCACTCACTGACACTGCTCAGCAATGCATTACCCACCTCCCCTAGTACTGACTTCCTGTCTTATCCCTACATTACCTCCCCACTCACTGACACTGCTCAGTAATGTATTACCCACCTCCCCCTAGCACTGACTTCCTCTCTTATCCCTACATTACTTCCCCCACTCACTGACACTGCTCAGCAATACATTACCCACATCCCCTAGCACTGACTTCCTCTCTTATCCCTACATTACTTCCCCCCACTCACTGACACTGCTCAGCAATACATTACCCACATCCCCTAGCACTGACTTCCTCTCTTATCACTACATTACCTCCCCACTCACTGACACTGCTCAGCAATGCATTACCCACCTCCCCTAGCACTGACTTCCTGTCTTATCCCTACATTACCTCCCCACTCACTGACACTGCTCAGCAATGCATTACCCACCTCCCCTAGCACTGACTTCCTGTATTATCCCTACATTACCTCCCCCACTCACTGACACTGCTCAGCAATGTATTACCCACCTCCCCTAGCACTGAAATGATTGTGTCAGTGATTGGGGGAAGGTAATGTAGGGCTTTGGCAATATCTGCATGGTGGTAATTACCGTCATCTATACAGCTAAATAACTGAAAATGACGAATACAACATATCAGTGATACTGAATGTTCTTTCAAAATCCCCAATATTGCTTTTAATTGATCGGTGCCTTTGAAGCTCTACTAATTCTATATAAAAACACGTTGAGATGATAGCTTTTTGTTTTGCTTTCATCCTATTTTTTAAACATTTTTAATCATGTTTTATGATCCAATACATATGTATTTATTAACAGAAAAAATATCATTTCCTAAAAAGCCATACTCCGTATAGACCTGTAGCTGCCCAGATTTTAGCGAAGGAAATAATATCCGGAGCCATCATTGTGGGTGGGATAAAGGTTTTATTTTAACCTTCACTTTTTATCTATTTTTTATGTATATAATATTAATAATTAGACTAGATTTCTCTAAAGCTTTAATAACCCCTCTTTGTTTTAACTGTTAATTATTTTAGTTGTTTTTGGGAAATATATTTGTGACCGGCTCAACCTTATTCTCATACCTGGGAACTTGACAGGCAAGGCTACCCAGAGGGCAGCTCTGCCAACGCCGATCGGGGAGGGAAATGACGTGATTCGTGTCATAAAAGGGGCGGGGCTTAGTCACGAAGGGGGCGGGACAAAAAAAAGGGCACAATATAAGAGGGAGGGGAGTGGGAGGAACCGGGGGCGAGATGGAGAACAAATAGCAGAGCCCACTTGGAGATTGAGAGACTGCCCCGGAGACCGGGTAATTCACTGTGAAATCGGGGTCTCCGGGGCAAAACCGTAGAGTTCCCAGGTATGCTTATTCTAGAGAGGCCATGAGGCCGATTGACTAAGAAGATCTGCAGCGATTCTGGTGCAAACAATCTGCACTATAGGGGTGCAATCAAACATTCCAAATTCTCATTGATTTAAATGGCAACTTTAACCTCTACAGCATTCAGGAGTCTTAAAGGGATAGTAATATTTCAAAATAAAAGCAGCTCCAATTAATCTTCATAGTATATGGGCCGTGGAGAGTGTTATTTCAATACTGTCAGAGTTGTAGTACAAGAGTAATTGAAAGGGACAGTAATACTTAAAATGTAAAAAAAAATATGCTGTAGGGTTTATCCCCCTGAGTAAAACAAGAGTACTCCCACTGCTGAAAGGTGTTTCATTCAAAAGTTATTAATTTTCAAAGTAGAATTTTTTAGGTGCAATCTCACAGTGGCCTGAAATTGTCCAGTGGCGCTGTTGCTACACCATCCTATGGACAGCTCTGGTCCCGGGACCATAAATCTCCATAGAATGGTGTAACAACAGCGCCACTGTACAATTTCAGGCCACTGTGATATTGCACCTAACAAATTCAACTTTGAAAATTAATAACTTTTGAATGAAACACCTTTCAGCAGTGGGAGTACTCTTGTTTTACTCAGGGGGGATAAACCCTACAACATATATTTTTTTACATTTTAAGTATTACTATCCCTTTAATGATAAAGTATCCCCCTCCCGTCCCTTTTACCTAGTGTAAGCCACCTCCCCTCAGATGTGGAATCTGGTCTCTTGACCGGACAGGTCACATCAAGGGACAATCTTCTTACTGTGATCATAAGGAAAACTCTGCCCCCCTTGACAGGTTTTTCCTTATGATCACTGAAGATTGTCCCTCTCTGCGATCCATCCGGACGGTCTTGCTGTGCGGGTTTCCATAGGTAAAAGGAGCGGGAAGGAACACTTTATGATTCAATTACTTTGGAACTACACATCGCAAAGAATAATAAAAATGCTCTACATGGCCTAAAAACATTAAAGAATAATCAGTTGTAATTATTTTCAAACCTCAATATCCCTTTAAATCCCCATTTAAATAACTGGGAATTGTTCTTCGTTCCCTGTAGCTCGGATGGCTGTTCCCAGAATTTCTCCATTTCTTCCTAATGCATCATCCTCTGTGCGTGCGTGTGTATGTATATGGGGCTGGTATCAAAATGTTTAAAGGGGCAGTGCTTCCTACTTGTGAAAAAGTTACCTTTCTTAATAAATACAGCATTGCGGGGCTTACCCCTGACACTCCCTAGTAGCAACACAGTCCTTGAAAATGATCAGTTTGTTTTTGATATTCTAACATAGTATCATAGTTGACGAGGCTGAAAAAAGACATGTATCCATCAAGTCCAGCCTATGCCAAAAACACCCCTGTTGATCCAGAGGAAGGAAAAAAAAGCCCTCTGGAGCAATTTCCTATTTAACCCCAAGTGGGTAAAAAATTCCTTCCTGACTCCAGATATTTCCCTGGATCAACATCCTATCTGCTTTGCAGCTATCTATCATAATTCTCAATATTGTTCTGTGCTAGATAGGCATCCATTGCTTTTTTGAAAGCAGTTGCATTATCTGCAATTACAACATGCCGAGGCAAAAAAAATTCCATAGCTTTACAGCCCTTACTGTAAAAAATCCCTGCCTTTGCTTTAGTCAAAAGCGCCTTTCCTCTAGTTTTAATGGATGACCTCTTGTTCTCAGCTCTTATCATTCTCTGAATTTCTCAGGGTACAGTAAATTCAGTTTGTCTCCTCCTCTTTCTTTCTTTAAACCTCCCTCCGATGACATTCACACGCCCACTAAGAAGAATGTAAAGGACGAGCTGAGAAGGCTGGGTGGGAATTCAGCATCTGACATCACCTGTGACTAAGGGCAAGGACTCTCCTCCATTGTTATAGCAATGACAAGCATACCATTGCACTAGGGTGACCACATTTCCGTTCTGCCATTCTGGAACATGTGGTCACCCTACCATAAAGCCTCTTCATCTCCACATTGCCCCTTGATGCCCTACCTTGAGTCCCTGGTGGTCTAGCGGTGTGGAAAGTGCTCTGTGCCTCCTCCGGCACAGAGCTGAAGCTCCCGCGCGCTGTGCTCAGTAATGCAGAGCGCTGGGAGATGATGTCATCTCCCAGCGCTCTGTATTACTAGTGAGCTTGCCTCCAGGAGATCAGGCTCAGCTGCATTGCCGCCCTGGATGTCAGCCTGCAAGCGGTGTCCATGATGTGACACACCGCTTGCAGGCTGACATCCAGGGCGGCTTGGCTTCATTCCGGGACACTTCATTGTCCCGGTTGGAGATGACCCGGGACGCGGGACATAGCCCTGAAATAAGGGACAGTCCCAGACATTCCGGTCACCCTACATTGCACACACTGCTAGCAATCCCCAGATGCCAGCCCCATAGCATTTGCAAGAAAATGACAAAAATGTATACTGTATATATGTATGTTTATATGTAGATATACATATATCATCATCACCCGTTGTCAGTCTGTTGCAGGATGAAGGCCTCCTCAACAAGCCTACAACAACTTCTATCCTGCGCCTTTTGTTAACATGGTGCAGACCCTGACTGGCCATCCGGCATACCAGGCATTTGCCTGGTGGGCTGGTCCGGGGCCGGTCCGGGCGTTTAAAAAAAAAATGAATCATTAAACGAGTTTGGGCCGTCATTCACTTTCTGAAAGACGGCCACCTTGTTACACGTTTCCTGGTGGGGCGGGCAATCAACATGCGGCCGTGCGGCGCACCGCACGTGATTATAAGCTCCGCCCACGATCCGCCCCATGGGCTGCTCAAAAAATAAAAATGGGCTGCTCAGCCTTAAATGCCCGCCCTATTTTTTGTCCCAGTCTGGGCCTGGCACTGTGTACCAACAAATGAGGAGCAATGCGTTGGATACACATCTGTCACTCAAATTATTAAAGCAGAAATTGGTGTAGGGATGGGCCCTGCATGATAACTCGGCGGAAAGGGATATTAAAGGAGCAGTAACCTTTTTCTATGAAAACACATGCTGCAGAACTTTTCCTGCTGAGTATAATAAGGTCACTATCACAGATATCAGTTATTTTATTCAAAAGGTATAACCGGTAAAATAAACAGGAAGTGAATTTACTGCGCGTTTACTTCCTGAAAGTTCTGACAGGAAGTGACTCAGCAGTTCCTGTCACATTCTGTGGAGATCTGTATGTCACTGGATTTCATCTCCATTAGAGTGTGACAGAAAAATTAATTGGAATTTGACCACTAGAGGGCACTAATGTATAAAAATAACACAAAAAAAACAGGTTTAATCTGTAATAACTGTATGTAGGAGTTTTCTACTGAACAGGAAATGCCCTACAATATATATATATATATATTATTTTCATTAAAAAAGTTCACTGCTCCTCATGTGAGATAAAGTAAAAACCATTATATAAATATCAGGTTCATGTAGCAGCGCAGAAACGCTAAATGTTACTTTGCACTTTAGCACACGTGTCCTTCAGATAGGTTTACTTTGCCTCCGAATTGTTGAAAATTTGCACAACAAATATAGCAATAATTGGGTCATTCCTAGTTTAAAGGTGGCATATATATAATATATTAGGGCTTTTTCTGTTGAGTGAAGGAAGGGTACCACCCCCACTATCAAGAGATGTTTCTTTCAAAAGTTAATATGGAGAAAACTTGTGCTTTTCTTATTGCTTGAGTCCAAGATGATTTGCAGCCAGGTGGCGCTGTTGCTTTTGCCATCTATGGAAGTTTGTGTCTGTGATACTCAGCTTTTCATGTGCAGTGATAGCAACAGCGACATCTGGCTGCAAAACATCTTGAAATCAAATTCACCAAAAAAAATGAGAGTTTGTTCATTAATAACTTTTGACCAAAGCATTTCCCAGGAGTGGAATTAACCTTGTTTTACTCATAAGGAACATCCTTGTAATATAAATATTTTCCTCATAAGGGTTTCCTGTTGCTTTAAGCCCCTTGAGGGCCACAGCAGAGCTATGTGTTGTGGTCCTTAAGAAGATAAACGCTGTGTAAGTGCCACCCTCCTTCTCTCCAGCAGAGGAAGCACAGAAGTCTGCATCGTGATATGATGTCATAGTGATATGCATCGTGATATGATGTCATAGTGATATGCATCGTGATACTCATAGTGATATGCATCGTGATACGATGTCATAGTGATATGCATAGTGATACGATATCATAGTGATATGCATCGTGATACAATGTCATAG
>CM074723.1:6985380-7016510 GCA_037306005.1 Rhinophrynus dorsalis | reverse complement strand
T
Source organism: Rhinophrynus dorsalis (assembly GCA_037306005.1). Lineage (NCBI taxonomy): Eukaryota > Metazoa > Chordata > Amphibia > Anura > Rhinophrynidae > Rhinophrynus > Rhinophrynus dorsalis. Next base: position 7,016,509 of record CM074723.1, on the reverse strand, counting down.
CCCCCAGTGAATCCACCTCTGTGGTGTCTTCGATAAGCAGAGCACTCTATGTTTTAACCCCTCGGACTGTGCTGTGTTTGAGACATCTTTCACATCCAAGGAGTTAATGATAACCTATGGTTCAGTCTGTTGAAGCCTATAAAGGAGTAATAAAGAAAAAAAAACATATTTTAGGGTTATCCCTGCTTTATTCAAATATATTATTATAATTCAGACTGTCAAGAAGTATTGGAGCTGTTACTCTCCAAATTTATCTGTAGCCTGGCAATCGCCTCTCCCATAGAATTTAATAGAAAAACTGTCTGGACACCAGGTGGCTCTATAGCATACATATATATATCTGAGAAAGAGAGATATTTATATAAAACATAAAACAGATTCAGCTGTAATATCTTTGGAACTGAGCATCTTCCAGTGACACATGCTCTGGTTTTATTCAGTAGGAAAAGCCACACAACAGGGGAAGTCAGTTGTTGGACCATCAACTGACTTTTTTAATATTTAAAAACTATTTTCTTTTACGTGAAAAGACATGCTGTTATTTGCATACACACACACACACACACACACATATATATATACGGTACACACTGATACACACAGACACACATATATATATATATATATATATATACACACACACAGATATACACAGATACGTACGTAAGTACATAAATGAACACATATAAACATACACAGAGATACATATACACATAGATACGTACATAAGTACATAAATGAACATATAAACATACACACACATATATATACACACAGATACATACGTAAGTATATAAATGCACACACACACACACACACACACACACACACACACACACACACACACACACACACACACACACACACACACACACACACACACACACACACACACACACACACACACACACACACACACACACACACACACACACACAGAGTTTCAGTACTTGAAGGCTCCTTTCTGTCCATCTGGGACACTTCTACCAGTAATTCATATCCTGTTTAGTCTGAGACCAGAGGACGTTACACGCTGTGACTGTTATACAGAGTTGTAACGTTTTTACAGGTGGTGAGATGTTGCGGTGTCACTGACCACCCAGGAAGGGTGGAAATCTCTTTGCTGTCTGCCCTTAATTGAAGAAAAATTTGTAACAACCCCAGGTTGTAACATATTCTAAAATTTAGCAAGATGTGTGAGAGAGGCTTATCTAATACACCCCTGTCTGCCGCAATACCAAACCCTCCAACACCTCACAAATGGATAACGGTGCACTCACAGTCATGTATATGTGCGTATATATGTGTGTGTGTGTATATATATATATATATGTGTATATATACGGTGTGCAATGTGCTGGAGGCCATTCAAAGGTTTAGAGACCTATTTCAGTCTCTTGGAATTTGGGGGATTTTTATTAGTTCCCAGTTCTGAAGCTGGAACGTGCCAGCCTCAGTGGATGGATCTGGTGGTGTGGTCATGTGTTGATAGGGGTGCGGTCATGGGTGGAGTCAGGGGCACAGAGGGTACCTTGTTTGAGATGTATATTTGGCAATGTTAAAATCCCCAGCATATCCCCCCTTATCTGGCATTCATTGTTTCATACTTATTGACCTTACAAGGAAGAAAAGTGGGAATTCAGATTAGGACTCAAACAGCACAGGCAATTTTGTATCTCTTAAGTTCTTTAAAGAATCAGTAAACACTTATTATGAAAAAAAACAACAACAAATAATAATAAAATATATATAGGGTATTTCCTACTGGGAGATGTTTCAGCTCATTACAGCTCAAACTGTCTATTTTTTTTCTTAATAAACTGTTAGTGCCACCTGGTGTCCAGATAATAATTGTATTGTATTCTATGAAAGAAGCAAGCCTTAGGCTGGAGCTCTGCATAGAATCTCCACCAGGTGTATGAATTGTAATAACTGTTGAACACACACATATAAACACACACACACACACACATATATAAATACACACACACAAGTTTTACACTGTAAAGTAGGGGCCAACAAGGGCCTACCCTTGGTTCGTAGCATTATCCCCATTGACGTTAGTGGGAATGTGGCGGAGGGACAGCGCAGTCTGTATTAGAGAGTCATTACACTGAGTAATGTATCCTGGGCGTTTACTGGTTTGTACCTGGGAATTTGTATCATCTGTCTGTTTTTTCTTCCAAACAAAAATACTCTATTTTCTATGGTGAGAGAGCTAAATATTTACATCTGATAAGAATTTTGTTAAACATGTAAAAGATTATTTAAAATAAAACTGCAAATGTTTACTATGTTGTGTGTCACGTATCCACATTTATTTATACTGTCCACAGCCCCCCAACGCACAGGAGCGCAGCATGGGGGCCATTCTACTTCCTACAGGGCAGTCACAAAGGCAACGTCTAGGACCCATTGCAAGTTCAGCAGGTCAGAGGTTAAAGTGCATGTGAGCCAATCTGAGTGCCAGATGCCTGTAGGAAGCAGTGAGGTAACACCTCCCCCCCCGACCTGCTGAACTGTGCAGGGTCCTAGTGCCGGCCTGTAATGGATCAGTCCTGGCCCAATGGTTGTAAGGAAACACATAGAGAGCTGGATGTTTGTTCTCTGCAGAAGGATTTAGATAAACTGGGTGAACAGGCAGAAAAGTGGCAGATGACATTTAATGTAGATAAATGTAAGGTTACGCATTTGGGCTGTAGAAACAAGTGAACAAAACCAGGTTTTCTGAGCATCAAACCCTGATTTTTACAAACAAACTGGGGTTCAGTGTTATATATTTTGGTCAAAGATATGGAAAGCTTGCCTGCCCCGTCAAGGCACCCCACCTTAAGGCAAGTCCCGGTCTGCCTCTAATATGTGAACATGTAGTTTGCATAATGCAGTTAAAGTGGATGTGTCACCTATGGACAACATCCCATAAATAGGTGACATAGCCAATACGAGGAAAACTTTATTTATTTTTTATTTAAAGTTTTGATTTCACTTAAATTTAACTTACAAAAGTCTGGGCTGCAGCTACGTCCATATAGACTGCAGCCCGAAGCTCTGCCTCTGCTCTCCTCTTCCTCCAATGACAGAGGCTTCTGTCTGTAAGCTGGATATCAATCTCTGCCAATGAGAGCTCTCCAGCTTACAGACAGAAGCCTCCGTCATCGGAGGGAGGAGGAGAGCAGAGGCGGAGCTTCGGGCTGCAGTCTATACGGAAATGGCTGCGGCCCAGACTTTTGTAAGTTAAATTTAAGTGAAATCAAAACTTTAAATAAAAAATAAATAACGTTTTCATCGTATTGGCTATGTCATCTAACTATTTATGGGCTGTTGTCCATAGGTGACACATCCAGTTTAATAACAGTGATTCTACCTTACCTCTACTGTAAACATAACCCTTGTGAGGGAAAAGAGGGATGCATTTATACCTTCCCTAATTCAGCTATCCCCGATTTATAAAGAGTAATAAAGAAAGTGTCTTTAAAACTGTCCAAAAGCGACATAAGATGTGTATAAACAATTGTCGATGTGATTTTGTGCTAACTCCAGTCAGTCGACTTTTTTAAAAAGTGGAGTAGACATGGTCTTGTCTAAATATGAAACGTGGCGCAATGTATTTATACAGAACTGTGCCAACTGCGCCAAATGTAAAGGCGTTTTTTTGTGGTAAAATCTTAACGCCAGGTATAACCTGTTCTTAACCCCTTAACGACCAATGACGTGCCAAGACCGTCATGGGTAAACTTACCTTAAAGACCCATGATGGTACTGGCATGTCATGGGTTAAATGATAGCAGCGCGCCTCCGTGTATGCTGCTATCATTCATTGCAGGCTGAGACTGAGAGTTCCGGTACCGGAGCCTTCAGTCTCAGCCTTGTCACTTGTGCCGGGTCATGTGATCGCTGCAAATGAGATCACATGTACCGGTGTTTTGAAAGAATGAGGCAGACTGCCTCTGTGTCTTCCCTTTGCCTGTCTCTCCCTTATGATCAAAGTAAAGGAGAGAGAAACAGAGAGGAGACACCTAGTGGTAAAAAAAAATGCAGCAGCTGGGGGTATTTACCCCTTCACTGCTGGTGCTGGAGGCTGGCTGGATGCAGGTCTATTTCTAACCTGCTATGATACACTTTTAAATTAAAATAATAAAAAAAAAACAGAACACTTTTTTTTAAAGTATTTTATTGGAGATTAAGACAAGATACAGCATAACAATAGATGAAAAGGCATTAGCATCAATACAAATAATTACCTCGCAGAGGTCTATTACAAGCATTGAGTAATAAACAGATAACAATAAAGAATTTGTTGTAAAATCCTCAGAGAGAGTGAAATATAAAGAAACAATGAGGGGGGAGTGGAAGACTTCCAGGTATGAGGAATACACATCCGAGCAACAGCTAGCAGATGGAGAAAAAGCTGATGAACAGGTACAGATGGGATAAGGGACCTAGAACCCATAGAAAAGAGTAGGAGTTTCGGGTCCAGAGGGACTGAAACAGAAAGGATAGGAGACATACAACGCACCACCTCCGACCAAAAGGTGTCACAAGTGGGCACGACCACCATATATGACCAAGAGAGCCAACATCTGCACCACATCTCCAACAAAGGTTGGAGACCGACGGATAGAAGGAGTGCAATAGACTGGCCGACCTATACCATCTCAAAATCAATTTCTATCTAGTCTCCATAGCGGACACATTACGCAAAGAACGAAGCAAGTTACGAACTGCCAAGTCCCAATCCGCACTAGGCAAAAGACAACCCAAATCCAACTCCCAATGTACACGGAATGAGTCAAAGCTAAGTCCGGAAGGAGAAAGCATACAGTAGAGTGCAGCAATCACCCCCTGCAGAGGTTTACCTCCAGGATCGAAGGGATGGCAAAGACGTTTGAACGGGGTAAGATTCCTGAGGAAGTCAGATCTGTGGGGGTGGGACATTATAAAGCTATGGATCTGACGATATCTCCAGTACTCATTAGAGTGAAGGTCCCACGATCCCTGTAGTTGCTCAAAGGGCAACAAAGCACCCTCTTCCAGCAGATCCGCTACCAACAAACCAGAATCCTGACGCCAAGCCGAAAAGGCGGACCCACATCTCCCGGGAGGAAAGTCTGCTGAATCCAGAAGGGAAAACAGAGGGGACGGGCTGCTACAAAGAGAAGTCAACACTGAATCCCAAGCCCGAAAAACAGAGGACAAAATGGGGTCAGTCCGAATCACCGACAGCTGTACTCTCGAGGGCAACCAAGGCAATGCAGTAAGAAGCATAGGAGAGCATAGTGATTCCTGTACAGATATCCAAGACTTCAAGTGAGAGGAGCGGAACCAACACATTTTTTTTTTTAAATAACAACTTTTATTATCAAGAAACAAAACTGGAAGTGTGATTGTTGTGGAGCCATGTAATACACTTATACACACTGCCAAATGTCATCACTAAAAATATGGGAAAATCGGGTGGGAAAGAGGAACATGGGATTTTCACTCGGGGGGACAGTGCCCACTTAAAACTGCCCATTTAGTAGGTATGAATGACCGGTCATACCTTTCATGCAGTCTCCAAAAAAATTTAACTCATTGCATTCAAATGACCCGAAGAGAAAAAATAAAAATGTTTTTTTTTTTTTACATTTTTTTTACTGTTTACTTTAATTTTAATAAAATAACTGGTGGGATATTCATATAAGTGTGGTATCAAAATAAAGCCTTACTTGTCGCGGATAAAACAGTATATCATTTTCATGAGTAAAAATAAAGTACTTAGAGGGAAAACGCTGTTGAATAAAGACATAGTCAAAAAGGTCAGAATTGCTCCGGTCCTTAACCCCTTAAGGACCAGCGGTCCCGGGGTGTCTGGTCCTTTAAGGACCAGATAAGCGAGCTCGACGTGCCGTCCCATGTGACTGATCACGTGTTCCGGAATGTCGAACGAGGGACTGAGAGAGATCGCTGCGGTCTTGGAGCGATCAAGTTCAGTCCCCGGTATTACTCACCGCGCTCCTGCAGGGGAGTAAAAGTACGTGACGTACCAGGACCGTCACTGGTCCTTAAGTGCCGAACCAGCGTGACAGTCCGGGTACATCACAGGATGCAAAGGGGTTAAGGGAATTCAGCTCAGATTTTCCCGGTCCGTAACCTCTTAACGATCGGAGCGCACACACGCGCCGACGACACTTGGTGACCAGGGGGCTTTTTTTTTTTTATTATTACTTCCGGTTCAGGGCTTCTGGAGCGGTGTGCAGCGACGTGCCAGGTCTGTCACTGGTCCTTAAGTGCCGGACCGGCGTGACAGTCCGGATACGTCATCAGATGCGAAGGGGTTAAGGGATTAATGGAAGTATATATTGATGGACATATGTGTGAAAAAATATTCACAGCTGCAAATTTTCTCTAAATTTTCTCAGAATATTCACCGATAGTCATATTTATAAACTTGACTTTACTATTTTATAGATATAACCCGACATTATGAACTTTAGCAACAGTTTTTAAAGGTCCACTAAGAAGGCTTTTTTTTTTTTTATAAATCTCTTCCATTGTCTTTCTGACGAGTGAAACAAGGCAGAAAGTGAGATTTGTTACTCTGTTGGTACTGACATGTCTTTAGGCCATTGTACTGCTGTATTGATATTCCCTTCACATATGGCCTCCAGACCTGGCAGGAACCCACTGGTCATGCACTGACCTCTAGTGGTGGAACGCAGGATCATTAGCAGTCACGTGGCTCAGACACAAACATCTCTACTGAAGTAATGTTTCACTACGTGCATCATGTAAAGTAGAGTAATTCATTGGCAAATTAACTGCATTATAGGAAAAAAGATTCACATTCTTAACCCTTTAATGATCACAGGGCCAGCAGTTAAAGGGATAGTAATACTTAAAATGTAAAAAAAAATATGTTGTAGGGTTTATCCCCCTGAGTAAAACAAGAGTACTCCCACTGCTGAAAGGTGTTTCATTCAAAAGTTATTAATTTTCAAAGTTGAATTTTTTAGGTGCAATATCACAGTGGCCTGAAATTGTAGAGTGGCACTGTTGCTACACCATCCTATGGAGATTTATGGTCCCGGGACCAGAGCTGTCCATAGGATCGTGTAGCAACAACGCCACTCTACAATTTCAGGCCACTGTGATATTGCACCTAAAAAATTCAACTTTGAAAATTAATAACTTTTGAATGAAACATCTTTCAGCAGTGGGAGTACTCTTGTTTTACTCAGGGGGATAAACCCTACAACATATTTTTTTTTACATTTTAAGTATTACTATCCCTTTAAGAACCACAGCGTTTTTTTTTCTTCAAGAAATGGAATCTGGGTTCCTGACTGGCGTGCAGCCACGTGTTGACCCTTGAATTTCATGACGTGCCAGGATTGTCATGGCTCCTTAACTCATGTTTACCCATGACAGACCTGGCACGTCAAGCGTCCTTAGGGTTAATACTACAATTTAAATCAAAGGGGAATTTTATTTTAATTTGCAATGTGTTGAAGACCTCTCAGGCATTCATGGGAATAAAATTCCCATTTAGCTTAAAGTGAATTTGGGGGATATTTTAATTCTTTTTGATGGCTCTAATTTGCCCCAGCTGGCTTTTATACACACAGCGCAATATCTCAAATATCCACTAGGTGGTGCTGTGACATCACATGCTTTCCAAAGTCTTCAATTTGCCTTATAAGATTCCAAATCAATGTGAGACTCACTGGTGTCTCAGGCCATATAATGTCTACTTAGTATGTGATTCAGTACTAACTAAAAGGGCAATATACCATAATAACGGAAAAATATGTTGTAGGACTTCCTGTAGAGTAAATCAACCGTACACCCAATGCATGTATAGTTTTTTTCTTAAAGTGATTAAAAAGACAACAGCGTTTTCTCTAATACTTTGGGAGGGATGCACTAAGGTGTGATAAAGAGGTCTTAATGTTGAGATGACTTATTCAGTGATATCACTTCTCCAATTCCTGTGTTATTCTATGAAGACTATGCACTAAGATTTCTTCAACTTTGGAGATCTTAAAGGGATAGTAATACTTGAAAATAATTTTATTTTATATTGTAGCCCTTAAAAAAACATTAAAAATGATATAAGTCTTATCTCCCACACCTTTATGGTTTGGGAGATATTAGCAAGTAAAGTTCCCCTGGAGTGACGTCACTGCTCAAGCCTTCAGATTTGGAATCCGGTCCGCGGACCGGCCACGGCTCTTCAGCAGTGCCGAGATCACGATCTTTAAAAAGAATTTCTTCATTGGAATGGTCTATAAAGTGTGCTTGCAAGCCAGGAACACTTTGTACACAGTTCCAATGAAGTCGTTCTTTTTAAAGATTGTGATCTCGGCACTGCTAAAAAGCTGCCGGCTGATCTGTGGACTGGATTCCAAATCTGTCCACTAGATGGCAGACTTGGCTAAAACAGCCAGGAAAAGGGAACTTTACTTGCTAATATCTCCCAAATCATAAAGGTTTGGGATATAAGACTTATATCATTTTTAATGTTTTTTTAAGGGCTACAATATAAAATAAAATTATTTTCAAGTATTACTATCCCTTTAATGCATAGACTGTATAGAGTAAAACAGGAAGTGGAGAAGTGATATCACTGGAGATGTCATCTCTACTTTATCACCTCTTTATCACGCCTTTGTACATAACACCCTCTGAGTTCCAGATATTCTGCAGCCAGATGGCGCCCTTGCTACATCCATCAATGGGAAGCTTGGGTCTGTAGTGCTTAGGTTTTCACAGGCTTCAAAACAATCTTAAATTTCAAATTATCTCTTTAATCCGTTGAGTGCCAGAGGGTAAGCAACGCATTGCTTTGCAATGCCTTGCATACCCCTCTGACACTCAAAGGGTTAATAACATTGCACTAAACATCTCCAGGTGGACTATAAAAACTCACCAGCAGGGGGTGCTCTCATCCTTGTTCATCCATGTTCCATTTGTATTATGTAATATCTCTTTATGTCTGTTCTCTGTTGTACAGCACTACAATATAAGTTGGCAATATATATGAAGTATAATAATAATTGGAAATACAGTTGTTGTACGCTATAGGAAAAGCCATTCAGGATACTCTTCTCATAATTAGGGTATAATGCCCTTATCCTGGGGAATCAATCCACGTAGAACTGACTCATAGCGTTCATTAAGATTTTGTGTCCATATTAACCCCAATGCATTGCCCACCCCTCTAGTCTATAACGATTAAGATAATTGGGGGTTATTACGAGGAGGAGTCAGCGTTTCTTTAAAGTCTTTGAGGCTGATTTAAAAGAGAAGAAAACTTTTTTTAATAAAAAACATATAGTTTATAGCTTTATATTTTCCTGTAGAGCAGTGGTTCTTAACCGCCGGTCCATCAGCGAGTAGAGGTCCATCCGCCTGGTCCTGCAGGCCCACAGGGAGCGCTGCTCCTAAAACCACATTAGTTTTCATTGTTACGGCTGCTGTGACACACACGTAATGTATTAGCATCTCCGAGTGGCAACACAATTCACTGTGGGCTGGCGGGTCAACTTCTAACTTCTGTGTGTATCAGTGTGTGTGAGTGTATCATGCCCAGTGTGTGTGTGAATCAGTGAGTGTGAGTGTATCAATGTATCATGCGCAGTGTGTGTGAGTGTATCAGTGTGTGTGAGTGTATCATGCCCAGTGTGTGTCAATGTATCAGTGTGTGAGTGTATCAGTGTGTGTGTGAGTGTATCAGTGTGTGAGTGTATCAGTGTGTGTGAGTGTATCAGAGTGTGTGTGAGTGTATCGTATCATGCCCAGTGTGCGTGAGTGTATCAGTGTGTCAGTGTATCATGACCAGTGTGTGTGAGTGTATCAGTCTGTGTGAGTGTATCATGCCCAGTGTGTGTGAGTGTATCAGTGTGTGTGAGTGTATCAGTGTGTATCAGTGTATCATGCCCAGTGTGTGTGAGTGTATCAGTGTGTGTGAGTGTATCAATCTGTGTGAGTGTATCATGCCCAGTGTGTGTGAGTGTATCAGTGTGTGTGAGTGTATCAGTGTGTCAGTGTATCATGCCCAGTTTGTGTGAGTGTATCAGTGTGTGTGTGAGTGTATCAGTGTGTGTGAGTGTATCAGTGTGTGTGAGTGTATCAGTGTGTATCAGTGTATCATGCCCAGTGTGTGTGAGTGTATCAGTGTGTGTGAGTGTATCAATCTGTGTGAGTGTATCATGCCCAGTGTGTGTGAGTGTATCAGTGTGTGTGAGTGTATCAGTGTGTCAGTGTATCATGCCCAGTTTGTGTGAGTGTATCAGTGTGTGTGTGAGTGTATCAGTGTGTGTGTGTGAGTGTATCAGTGTGTGTGTGAGTGTATCATGACCAGTGTGTGTGAGTGTATCAGTGTGTGTCAGTGTATCATGCCCAGTGTGTGTCAGTGCATCAGTGTGTGTCAGTGTATCAGTGTGTGTGAGTGTATCAGTGTGTGTGTGAGTGTATCATGACCAGTGTGTGTGAGTGTATCAGTGTATCATGCCCAGTATGTGTCAGTGTATCAGTGTGTGTCAGTGTATTAGTGTGTGTGAGTGTATCAGTGTGTGTGAGTGTATCATGACCAGTGTGTGTCAGTGTATTAGTGTGTGTGAGTGTATCAGTGTGTGTCAGTGTATCATGCCCAGTGTGTGTCAGTGTATTAGTGTGTGTGTGTGTGAGTGTATCATGACCAGTGTGTGTGAGTGTCTCAGTGTGTGTGTGTGTGTGTGTGAGTGTATCAGTGTGTGTCAGTGTATCAGTGTGTCAGTGTATCATGCCCAGTGTATTTGGACTTTGGTTTGATTCTTCACACCTGTTTTTTTTTAAAACCCTTGGAATGGCATCCCAAGGGTTACATCATAATTCTTATTTCCACTTGTGATATTTTCTGTGGTGGTAGGCAGTGAAAGGGTTAACCTGTTGCCCTCCAAGGAGAAAGTTATCTGGAATAAAAAGCCCCTCATCTCTCTGGGAGGAGTAACAAGCGTTAGGAGGAGTAGGTGTTAGGGTACAATAAAGCTCCTATTGTGGGAGGCAGGGAGAGAGGCTTTGAACAGGAGGCAGGTGCAGTGCGCCCCCCTGTGGGGAGAGACCACACACAATAGAGCTCTGATTACACAAATATCAGCTCATTAGTAGGGGGAGCGCCCCCCGCTGGGCTAGGCACAGAGAAAGTGATCATATATACCCAGGAGAAAAGGGAGACATGTTGGTGAGCACTGAATTCACTATACGGACTGTTCAAGTTGGTGTTTTCAATGCAGTGTCATTCCCCATCAATTCAAATGGTCAAGGAGGCACACTGGTAGTTTAGGGGGTGGGGTGCTGGGAGCATGACTGGTGGGCGAGGAATTACTGAGAATTTTTAGCTTATTTTATGACCTATTTACACCTCTTTGTGTAAGACCAAAGTATTTTATTTACACAGACTAATTTATACACACTTATATACTGATCTTTATACACAAATTAACCACCTTAAAGACCCATGACATGCCAGGACAGTCACCTCATTTTGGCTCTTAAGGACCGGTGAAAGTCTTGGCACGTCTTGGAATTCTGGGATGGTGCTCTGCCGTCCCAGAATTCCAATTGCAAAAAAAAAAAACACCCTCAATGGTCCTTAACACACGTCCATGGGCCAGATTGGGCAGCTGTTAAGGGTTGATGTGAGTTTTATTGCTGTGGAACAATGTGATACACTTCTATACACACCATGCAATCTGATATCCTAAACACAAGGACACCAGGGTGATACACTTATACACACACCACACAGTCTGATCTCCTAAACACAGTGACACCAGGGTGATACACTTATATACACACACCACACAGTCTGATCTCCTAAACACAGGGACACCAGGGTGATACACTTATATACACACCACACAGTCTGATCTCCTAAACACAGGGACACCAGGGTGATCCACTTCTATACACACCACACAGTCTGATCTCCTAAACACAGGGACACCAGGGTGATACACTTCTATACACACCACACAGTCTGATCTCCTAAACACAGGGACACCAGAGTGATACACTTCTATACACACCACACAGTCTGATCTCCTAAACACAGGGACACCAGAGTGATACACTTCTATACACACCACACAGTCTGATCTCCTAAACACAGGGACACCAGGGTGATACAGTTATATACACACCACACAGTCTGATCTCCTAAACACAGGGACACCAGGGTGATACACTTCTATACACACCACACAGTCTGATCTCCTAAACACAGAGACACCAGGGTGATACAGTTATATACACACCACACTGTCTGATCTCCTACACACAGGGACACCAGGGTGATACACTTCTATACACACCACACAGTGTGATCTCCTAAACACAGGGACACCAGGGTGATACACTTCTATACACATACACCACACAGTCTGATCTCCTAAACACAGGGACACCAGGGTGATACACTTCTATACACACCACACAGTCTGATCTCCTAAACACAGGGACACCAGGGTGATACACATATATACACACCACACAGTCTGATCTCCTGGTTTTCAAGCACTCGTTTTAGACCATTCCAATGAAGGGATTTGTGGTAAATAACAAGTGGCTCTGCTCAAGCTCCTCCGTGTCGGCCGACACAGATCTCCTGCTGATAGTTTTACAGCTGTCAGTAGGAGACAGCGAACTTTAAACGACTGTATCTCTTAAACCATAGCGGTTTGAGAGATATGTTTTTTGCATTTAGCTCAGCTTTTTAAGCTCTTCTAAATGCAAAAAACTTTTTTGTGGACATTACTAACACTTTAAGGATAAGATTGATAAGTCTAACCTAAACTGTGAAGTTTGCACTCAAGGAAAATTTGTTCAGAGCAGGAACAGAGAATCTGATACCCGAGCAACAGCTATATTACAGCTAGCACACACTGATTTAGCAGGTCCTATAGAGCCACCAGCTAAAGACGGTTTCAGATATACAATAGAATTCACCGATGATTACTCTGGAGCAGTATTTGTATATTTCCTAAAACACAAGAGTGATGCAACGTTAGCCACTGAAAGGTTTATTGCTGACACAGCAGTATATGGAGTCATAAAATGTATAAGATCTGATAATGGTTCTGAGTTCACAGCAAACAGCTTTAAGTCACTATTAAATAAGAAAGGCATAAGACATGAAACCTCAGCACCTTACTCACCCCACCAAAATGGGACTGCTGAGAGAAATTGGAGAACACTATTTGAAATGGCAAGATGTCTGTTAATTGAGAGTAAATTGCCAAAAGAATTATGGACATATGCAGTAATGATTGCCGCTCATATCCGAAACCTTTTAACAGGCAGAAATCCTAATCTTTCTAAGATGAGAGTTTTTGGGTCAGAATGTTTTGCATACAAATATGACAGAAAGAAACTAGACTCAAAATGTGAAAAATTAATTTTTATTGGATATGACAAAAACAGCCCCTCTCACCTAATATTTTACCCCGACACTGGAAAGGTCCTTAAAGGGATAGTAATACTTGAAAATAATTTTATTTTATATTGTAGCCCTTAAAAAAACATGAAAAATGATATGTCTTATCTCCCAAACCTTTAAGGTTTGGGAGATAGTCACAAGTAAAATAAAGTTCTCTTTTCCTGGCTATTTAAGCCAAGTCTGCCATCTAGTGGACAGATTTGGAATTCGGTCCACAGAGCAACCGGCAGCTCTTTAGCAGTGCCGAGATCACGATCTTTGAAAAGAACTACTTCATTGGAACTGTGTACAAAGCGTGCCTGGTTTGAAAGCACACTTTGTAGACCATTCCAATTAAGAAATTCTTTTTAAAGATGGTGATCTCAGCACTTCTGGAGAGGCACAGCCGGTCCTGGGACTGGATTCCAAATCTGAAGGGTGGAGCAATGACGTCACTCCAGGGGAAACTTTACTTCTGAATATCTCCCAAACCATAAAGGTTTGGGAGATAAGACTTATATCATTTTTCATGTTTTTTTAAGGGCTACAATGTAAAATAAACTTATTTTCAAGTATTACTATCCCTTTAAAGACATGCTCATGAAGTTTATCACAAAGAGAGTTTTTGAAAGACAGACTCAAACTGATATGATGCATGGTGATGAGGATTACCATAGGGAGAACCATGCACCCCCATATACCAAAGACCAATCAGACTGAAATTGAGTGTCCAGAGACGGTTCAAATTTCTGAAATAGAAACTTTAAAGGGATAGTAATACTTAAAATGTAAAAAAAAATATGTTGTAGGATTTATCCCCCTGAGTAAAACAAGGGCACTCCCACTGCTGAAAGGTGTTTCATTCAAAAGTTATTAATTTTCAAAGTTTAATTTTTAGGTGCAATATCACAGTGGCCTGAAATTGTACAGTGGTGCTGTTGCTACACAATCCTATGGACAGGTCTGGTCCCGGGACCATAAATCTCCATAGGATGGTGTAGCAACAGCGCCACTGTACAATTTCAGGCCATTGTGATAATGCACCTAAAAAATTAAACTTTGAAAATTAATAACTTTTGAATGAAACACCTTTCAGCAGTGGGAGTGCCCTTGTTTTACTCAGGGGGATAAACCCTACAACATATTTTTTTACATTTTAAGTATTACTATCTCTTTAAGGAGTGAGAATGACGGTCAGACAGGGAATGACCACAGTACACGTTATCCTAAAAGGGACAGTTACTCAGTACTTGGAGGACTATGTTTCAGAATTGGAATGTGACTACCAAATACTAACAAACATTGATTACTGATATAAGATATTTGATGTACCACAAACTTTTAAAGATGCTACAAACTCACCCCAGTCACAGAATTGGCTGAAAGCTATGACAGAGGAAATGGATTCATTGAAAGAAAATGACACATTCACTTTGACAACTTTACCAGAAAGTAAATGTTCAGTGGGGGGTCGATGGGTGTATATAGTGAAAAACAACGATGATGAATTAGAAACGTACAAAGCCAGATATGTTGCTAAAGGTTATAATTAAGTAAAGGGAATCGATTACAAGAACATTTTTTCTCCAACTGCAAAGATTACATCAGTACGTATTCTTATCCAACTGGCAGCACAGTATGATTTAATTCTTCACCAGATGGACGTGAAAACAGCCTACCTACATGCCCCAATTGATTATGAGCTTTATGTGGAACAACCACAGGGATTTGAGGTAGAGTCAAAACAAAACAAGAGACTAGTTTTAAAACTGAACAAATCATTGTGTGGTCTAAAACAATCAGGTAGAAATTGGTAGGGATGGGCGAAAATTTTCGCCTCAAACTGAAATCTGTGAATAATGGCACCTTCCGCTTAGCGAATAATTTCCCGCTTTTTCCTGCCTTTTCCTCCCATTGAAATCAGTGGGAAAAAAGTTTTCTACAGCCATATAAAAGGCTGTCAGGCTCTCGCAGCAGCCATTTTGTGTTTGTGAGAGGAGAGAGCGGCACCTGTTTGAGCTAGACAAGACAGAGAGGGGAATTCAAGTTTAGTTTAGGGAATCTTTTAATAGGACATTTGTTCTGTCTTTATTAGGAGAGTCAATGAGGCACTCTGGGGAGAAGACGGGAGGAAGGAGGTTGACCCCAAATACTCCAAAATTCCATGTGACTGACAGGCAAGACACAGGCAACCTATTTACTTGCTGATCTTGTCCCTGTGCTGGGTGGGGAAGTCTGGGGAAAGAAGTTGTTGATTTTGGTTTTCAGTTAGAATTTTTTTTTTGGATAGACTGTGATAAGACAACAGGGGGAACAACTTAAAATAAATAAATAAAAAGAATAAAGAACTAAATATATTAGGTGACAGTGACAGACAGCTGACTGGGCTTAGGCAAGGCATCATACATCTCCATCAGTTGTGTTTTGTACCCGTACAGTAAAAATACATGTAATGTCCAAAAAATGCACAAGGGGAAGGGTGGAGCAGTGCAGGGACATGAGAGTTATGTAGTAGTTCAAAAACCGACTGCAGCAATGGTTGTTGCAGCATGTGCAATCAGTGATGATGATGATCCCTCTACTCCAAGGGAGGATGCAGTTTGTCAAGGTCTCAGCAAAACTAGGTCCAACATCTCCAGTGCCAGTAGAAATAAAGACCCATTAAGAAGAACACTGAAGACGACAACAAGTCGCATTCAAGTGTTGGTGATGCTGGCAGTGCATAATAGAGGAAGGTGTAGCAGCTGAACTGCCTGCTGCATCAGATATCGAGATAAAGAAGCACCAAAACAACCATAGTAAGGAACTTTGTTACAGTAAAAGTAAAAAGAAATTGTTTGAGACCTCCAAAAGCTTAGGGGAATATAAGGATAGTAGTAGGCAAACTAGGCAAGAATTGTCAGGTGATGCTGATGCTGCTGAGGATGACCTAATGATGACTGATGATCATGCAGATCTAGAATATATCCCTCCAGCATCCTTCTCTTGTTCAGATACAGATGAAGTTGAGAGTGAGGATGGTGACAGGGCTATAAGGTTAGCAGAAAGTCAAAAGCTGTATCTTCTGCCACTTTTAAGGAGCACTGTGCCCGTCTATAAACTGTTTGAGAAAGCCATTGAAAAGTCTGACCCTGGACAAGTACAGATGTCAAAAAACTCACACAGTCACCCTATCAGTCATCCTCAGCATCATTGCCTCTTCAAAGTCCAAGTCCCACTCAGCCACACAAACCTGTTTTGAGTACCCAGCAACACAGGTTGGGTTAGATATGACGAGTACCTCTGGTGCTGCTGCTGTAAGTGCTGCACCTTTGACACCTAGTAGTAGTGGCAGTAGAATTACATCAAAATCCAGCTCCAGTAGTAGTAGTAGTAATAGCAGAAACCACACACGACAGACAAAGCCAGGACAAATATATTAACAGCAGCACAGATGAGGAGGTGAAGGACGGATGTGAAGAAGGTTTGCCACCATCTACCCCACTTGGACCACTGCTATGACCGATAAGTAATATGTGTCAATAATCTGAGAAGGAGGATAGAGTATGACAATGGTAAAAATAAATACACAAATCACACCATGCCAGTCCCCCATCACCACCACTACAATACATATCTACCACGTTGTAGGTTGTACTTTATTTTTTTATTACTTGAGATCATCATGAATATGTGCCAGTGTCACTTAAGCAAGAAAGTGTTGTGGGCAAAGGACAAATGCATTCTGCATGATAACACATTTTTCTAGCCATATGTTGCTGTAGGACTCACAACTTTGACTTTCAGCCTCTTATTTCTAAACTTCAGCCCTCAGAAGAAGTAATATTACAGTGGGAAATGTAGTACCTATAGCAAATATAGGAGAAAAATGTGTTAAAATAGGAGGAAAACGTGTTAACATAGGTGGACAATTTGTTAAAATAGGCGAAAAGGAGGAAATTTGTGCATAGGCAGAAAGACAAAATTTTTCGTGGGAAAAGAGAAAAATCGGCACGTTTTCGTGAAATTTTTCACAGGAAATTATTCATACTTTTCGCCCAACCCTAGAAATTGGAACAAAATGTTGCATGATCATTAGGGTTGCCACCTTTTCTTAAAAAAAATACCGGCCATGGCATTCCCTCCATAGACTTAACATTGGACAGAAGCCAATTTTTTACCGGCCTGCCGGTAAAATACCGGCTGGGTGGCAACTCTAATGATCATTTAAGTGAAAATGGTTAAGCCTGAAACAAAATCCAAACTAGAAAGATTTTTAAGTTATATGTTTGGAATGTAAGTCATGTTATATATTAAAAATGTGACACTTGAGAGCAGTGGGGGTGTTGAGATATCACTGAAGGTGCTCTCACAGTGCTGTAGCCTACGTCATACATTGTATGATTGCTAGAAGTTTAAGTAAAGTTATTTTTTGTTGTCAACTTCCTCTTCCTGCTGCAACAGGAAGAGAAGCAGTGAGCAGTTTTTTTTTCTTCAAATAAAGACACAAAAGCTAGAAGTACCTGTTTGTGTTTTTGCCTACATATTTATATAACTTTTTTATATACCCGGTTATCCTATCCTAATAATACAAATGGCAACACAGCCCCACAGGCCTCTGTACAGACCTTACTGTAACTTTACTGTGTTCCTGAGGGAATGCAGTAATAATACAGCCCCATAGACCTCTGTACAGACCTTACTGTAACATTACTGTGTTCCTGAGGGAATACAGTAATAATACAGTCCCATAGGCCTCTGTACAGACCTTACTGTAACTTTACCGTGTTCCTGAGGGAATACAGTAATAATACAGTCCCATAGGCCTCTGTACAGACCTTCCTTACTGTAACTTTACTGTGTTCCTGAGGGAATAGAGTAATAAAACAGACACATAGGCCTCTGTACAGACCTTCCTTACTGTAACTTTACTGTGTTGCTGAGGGAAAGCAGTAATAATACAGTCCCATAGGCCTCTGTACAGACCTTCCTTACTGTAACTTTACTGTGTTCCTGAGGGAATACAGTAATAATACAGCCCCATAGGCCTCTGTATAGACCTTACTGTAACTTTACTGTGTTCCTGAGGGAATACAGTAATAATACAGCCCCATAGGCCTCTGTACAGACCTTACTGTAACTTTACTGTGTACCTGAGGGAATACAGTAATAATACAGCCCCATAGGCCTCTGTACAGACCTTACTGTAACTTTACTGTGTACCTGAGGGAATACAGTAATAATACAGCCCCATAGGCCTCTGTACAGACCTTACTGTAACTTTACTGTGTACCTGAGGGAATACAGTAATAATACAGTCCCATAGGCCTCTGTACAGACCTTACTGTAACTTTACTGTGTTCCTGAGGGAATACAGTAATAATACAGCCCCATAGGCCTCCGTACAGACCGTACTATAACTTTACTACGTTCCTGAGGGAATACAGTAATAATACAGCCCCATAGGCCTCTGAACAGACCTTACTATAACTTTACTACGTTTCTTAGGAGAGAAAGAACATAATGAAGGAAGCATCACTCATGTGAAAGCGGTCTAACTCTTTATTAGAGCTGTAAGAAACTCTTCTTAAACCTCTTCTCAAAATTAAGATCAGCTTAGCTTTGTGGATAAGTGTTTATTTACAGTGCTAAGCTGGTCTTAACTTTAAGAGTTTGGAAAACACACAGAAATTTGAATATAAATACAAGAGAATTAAATGGGGAAATACATAACAATGGAGGAAGTTTTATTCAGAATGTTAAACCTTACTTTAACTTTACTGTGTTCCTGAAGGAATACAATAATAATATAGTCCCATAGGCCTCTCTACAGACCTTACTGTAACTTTACTGTGTTCCTGAGGGAATACAGTAATAACACAACCCCATAGGCCTCTGTACAGACCTTACTGTGTTCCTGAGGGAATACAGTAATAATACAGCCCCATAGGCCTCTGTACAGATCTTACTGTAACTTTATTGTGTTCCTGAGGTAATACAGTAATAATACAGTCCCATAGGCCTCTATACAGACTGTCCTTACTGTAACTTTACTGTGTTCCTGAGGGAATAAAGTAATAATACAGCCCCATAGGCCTCTGTACAGACCTTACTGTGACTTTACTGCGTTCCTGAGGGAATACAGTAATAATACAGCCCCATAGGCCTCTGTACAGACCTTCCTTACTGTAACTTTACTGTGTTCCTGAGGGAATACAGTAATAATACAGTCCCATAGGCCTCTGTACAGACCTTACTGTAACTTTACTGCGTTCCTGAGGGAATACAGTAATAATACAGTCTCATAGGCCTCTGTACAGACCTTCCTTACTGTAACTTTACTGTGTTCCTGAGGGAATACAGTAATAATACAGCCCCACAGGCCTCTGTACAGACCTTACTGTAACTTTACTGTGTTCCTGAGGGAATACAGTAATAATACAGCCCCATAGGGCTCTGTACATACCTTACTGTAACTTTACTACGTTTCTTAGGAGAGAAATAACATAATGAAGGAAGCATCGCTCATGTGAAAGCGGTCTAACTCTTTATTAGAGCTGTAAGAAACTCTTCTTAAACCTCTTCTCAAAATTAAGATCAGCTTAACATTGTGGATAAGTGTTTATTTACAGTTCTAAGCTGGCCTTAACTTTAAGAGTGTGGAAAACACACAGAAATTTGAATATAAATACAAGAGAAATAAATGGGGAAATACATAACAATGGAGGAAGTTTTATTCAGAATGTTAAACCTTACTTTAACTTTACTGTGTTCCTGATGGAATACAGTAATAATACAGCCCCATAGGCCTCTGTACAGACCTTACTGTAACTTTATTGTGTTCCTGAGGGAATATAGTAATAATACAGCCCCATAGGCCTCTGTACAGACCTTACTGTAACTTTACTGTGTTCCTGAGGGAATACAGTAATAATACAGCCCCATAGGCCTCTGTATAGACCTTACTGTAACTTTACTGTGTTCCTGAGGGAATACAGTAATAATACAGCCCCATAGGCCTCTGTACAGACCTTACTGTAACTTTACTGTGTACCTGAGGGAATACAGTAATAATACAGCCCCATAGGCCTCTGTACAGACCTTACTGTAACTTTACTGTGTACCTGAGGGAATACAGTAATAATACAGCCCCATAGGCCTCTGTACAGACCTTACTGTAACTTTACTGTGTACCTGAGGGAATACAGTAATAATACAGTCCCATAGGCCTCTGTACAGACCTTACTGTAACTTTACTGTGTTCCTGAGGGAATACAGTAATAATACAGCCCCATAGGCCTCCGTACAGACCGTACTATAACTTTACTACGTTCCTGAGGGAATACAGTAATAATACAGCCCCATAGGCCTCTGAACAGACCTTACTATAACTTTACTACGTTTCTTAGGAGAGAAAGAACATAATGAAGGAAGCATCACTCATGTGAAAGCGGTCTAACTCTTTATTAGAGCTGTAAGAAACTCTTCTTAAACCTCTTCTCAAAATTAAGATCAGCTTAGCTTTGTGGATAAGTGTTTATTTACAGTGCTAAGCTGGTCTTAACTTTAAGAGTTTGGAAAACACACAGAAATTTGAATATAAATACAAGAGAATTAAATGGGGAAATACATAACAATGGAGGAAGTTTTACTCAGAATGTTAAACCTTACTTTAACTTTACTGTGTTCCTGAAGGAATACAATAATAATATAGTCCCATAGGCCTCTCTACAGACCTTACTGTAACTTTACTGTGTTCCTGAGGGAATACAGTAATAACACAACCCCATAGGCCTCTGTACAGACCTTACTGTGTTCCTGAGGGAATACAGTAATAATACAGCCCCATAGGCCTCTGTACAGATCTTACTGTAACTTTATTGTGTTCCTGAGGTAATACAGTAATAATACAGTCCCATAGGCCTCTATACAGACTGTCCTTACTGTAACTTTACTGTGTTCCTGAGGGAATAAAGTAATAATACAGCCCCATAGGCCTCTGTACAGACCTTACTGTGACTTTACTGCGTTCCTGAGGGAATACAGTAATAATACAGCCCCATAGGCCTCTGTACAGACCTTCCTTACTGTAACTTTACTGTGTTCCTGAGGGAATACAATAATAATACAGTCCCATAGGCCTCTGTACAGACCTTACTGTAACTTTACTGCGTTCCTGAGGGAATACAGTAATAATACAGTCCCATAGCCTCTGTACAGACCTTACTGTAACTTTACTGTGTTCGTGAGGGAATACAGTAATAATACAGCCCCATAGGCCTCTGTACAGATCTTACTGTAACTTTACTGTGTTCCTGAGGGATTACAGTAATAATACAGTCTCATAGGCCTCTGTACAGACCTTCCTTACTGTAACTTTACTGTGTTCCTGAGGGAATACAGTAATAATACAGCCCCACAGGCCTCTGTACAGACCTTACTGTAACTTTACTGTGTTCCTGAGGGAATACAGTAATAATACAGCCCCATAGGGCTCTGTACATACCTTACTGTAACTTTACTACGTTTCTTAGGAGAGAAATAACATAATGAAGGAAGCATCGCTCATGTGAAAGCGGTCTAACTCTTTATTAGAGCTGTAAGAAACTCTTCTTAAACCTCTTCTCAAAATTAAGATCAGCTTAACATTGTGGATAAGTGTTTATTTACAGTTCTAAGCTGGCCTTAACTTTAAGAGTGTGGAAAACACACAGAAATTTGAATATAAATACAAGAGAAATAAATGGGGAAATACATAACAATGGAGGAAGTTTTATTCAGAATGTTAAACCTTACTTTAACTTTACTGTGTTCCTGATGGAATACAGTAATAATACAGCCCCATAGGCCTCTGTACAGACCTTACTGTAACTTTATTGTGTTCCTGAGGGAATATAGTAATAATACAGCCCCATAGGCCTCTGTACAGACCTTACTGTAACTTTACTGTGTTCCTGAGGGAATACAGTAATAATACAGTCCCATAGGCCTCTGTACAGACCTTACTGTAACTTTACTGTGTTCCTGAGGGAATACAGTAATAATACAGTCCCATAGGCCTCTGTACAGACCTTACTGTAACTTTATTGTGTTCCTGAGGGAATATAGTAATAATACAGCCCCATAGGCCTCTGTACAGACCTTACTGTAACTTTACTGCATTCCTGAGGGAATACAGTAATAATACAGCCCCATAGGTAGGGTTGCCACCCAGCCGGTATTTTACCGGCAGGCCGGTAAAAAATTGGCTCCTGTCCAATGTTAAGTCTATGGAGGGAATGCCATGGCCGGTATTTTTTTGTAGAAAAGGTGGCAACCCTACCCATAGGCCTCTGTACAGATCTTACTGTAACTTTACTGCATTCCTGAGGGAATACAGTAATAATACAGCGCCATAGGCCTCTGTACAGACCTTAATGTAACTTTACTGCGTTCCTGAGGAAATACAGTAATAATACAGCCCCACAGGCCTCTGTACAGACCTTACTGTAACTTTGCTGCGTTCCTGAGGGAATACAGTAATAATACAGCGCCATAGGCCTCTGTACAGACTTTACTGTAACTTTACTGTGTTCCTGAGGGAATACAGTAATAATACAGCCCCATAGGCCTCTGTACAGACCTTACTGTAACTTTACTACTTTTCTTAGGAGAGAAAGAACATAATGAAGGAAGCATCACTCATGTGAAAGCAGTCTAACTCTTTATTAGAGCTGTAAGAAACTCTTCTTAAACCTCTTCTCAAAATTAAGATCAGCTTAACATTGTGGATAAGTGTTTATTTACAGTGCTAAGCTGGTCTTAACTTTAAGAGTTTGGAAAACACACAGAAATTTGAATATATATACAAGATAATTAAATGGGGAAATACATAACAATGGAGGAAGTTTTATTCAGAATGTTAAACCTTATTTTAATTTTACTGTGTTCCTGATGGAATATAGTAATAATACAGCCCCATAGGCCTCTGTACAGACCTTACTGTAACTTTACTGTGTTCCTGAGGGAATACAGTAATAATACAGCCCCATAGGCCTCTGTACAGACATTACTGTAACTTTACTGTGTTCCTGAGGGAATACAGTAATAATACAGTCCCATAGGCCTCTGTACAGACCTTACTGTAACTTTACTGTGTTCCTGAGGGAATACAGTAATAATACAGCCCCATAGGCCTCTGTACAGACCTCACTGTAACTTTACTGCGTTCCTGAGGGAATAAAGTAATAATACAGCCCCATAGGTAGGGTTGCCACCCAGCCAGTATTTTACCAGCAGGCCGGTAAAAAATTGGCTCCTGTCCAATGTTAAGTCTATGGAGGGAATGCCATGGCCGGTATTTTTTTGTAAAAAAGGTGGCAACCCTACCCATAGGCCTCTGTACAGATCTTACTGTAACTTTACTGCATTCCTGAGGGAATACAGTAATAATACAGCGCCATAGGCCTCTGTACAGACCTTAATGTAACTTTACTGTGTTCCTGAGGGAATACAGTAATAATACAGCCCCATAGGCCTCTGTACAGACCTTACTGTAACTTTACTACGTTTCTTAGGAGAGAAAGAACATAATGAAGGAAGCATCACTCATGTGAAAGCAGTCTAACTCTTTATTAGAGCTGTAAGAAACTCTTCTTAAACCTGTTCTCAAAATTAAGATCAGCTTAACATTGTGGATAAGTGTTTATTTACAGTGCTAAGCTGGTCTTAACTTTAAGAGTTTGGAAAACACACAGAAATGTGAATATATATAACACAAGTAAACGGGGAAATGCATAACAATGGAGGGAGTTTCATTCAGAATGTTAATCATTTCTCAATGTAAGAAAAATTTAAAGTACAGTTAATTTTAAAGGGAAATAACACTAATGTGTATTAATGTGTTGTAACAACTCATTGCACTTTCTCCCTAAACCTCGTCCCAAGTTAAGACAGCGGGATAATACCCCCCCCCCCCAAAATTTACTTATGGGCTGAAAACCAAGATTTTGGTGTAAAAAAATGTATGATCACTTTCACGTGAAAATAATACTAAGTTCTATTTTTAAGTATTATTTAAGTGCCAACATTTCCTCTTAGTTAACATTATTTTATCAGTTTTATGTCAAATGTATGTTAGGCGCCCTTTAACCCTGTGATTGCCAGAGGGGTGGTTAACACATTGATTTGCAATGGGTTGTTGTATACCTCTCTGGTATTCAAAGGGTTAAATGCCTTGTAATTGAGTACTAATTACCTGATTTAATAAAATGAGGTCGGCATTGAAAGAATTTAATAAGAAACTTTCCTCTTACCTTAATTTGGGCAGAAAATCCTAATGACCATTAATAAATTATGCGTGGATCGGATCCTCAAAATTAATCTTTAACCCCTTAACGATTGGCGTCGCGTCACATCGTGGTCACTTAAGGACCACGGAGCATTTTTTTTTAAAATTTCGGTTCCAGACTCCCCAAATGGCGCGCAGCCGCGGGAGCAGCCCGGAATTCCATGACGGTCATAGTACGTGATGGGTCGTTAACCCATGTACTATGACCGTCAAGGGTCGCTAAGGGGTTAAAGGAATAGTAAAACTTAATATGTAAACAAAATAATTTGTTGTAGGGTTTATCCCCCTTGGTAAAACACAGGCACTTACACTGCTGAAATGGGTTTTATTCAAAAGTTATTGCAGCTAAAACTTTTTTTAGCTGCAGTATCACAGTGGCCTGAAATTGTACAGTGGCGCTGTTGCTACACCATCCTATGGAGGTTTATGGTCAACTGTCCATAGCTGTCCGTAGGATGGTGTAGCAACAGCGCCACTGTAACATTTCAGGCCATTGAGATACTGTACCTAAAAAATTCAAGTTTGAGCTGTTATAACTTCTGAATAAAAAACCTCTCAGTAGTTGGAGAACTCTTGATTTTCTCAGGGGGATAAACACTATAATATGTTTTTTTTGTTACATATTAAGTGCCACTATCCCTTTAATGAGTACTGGACATCATGTCCACAAAGACAGACATGATACTTTGTTGCAGGACTCCAAGATCCCAAACTCCTCCTACTGAAATCCTCTTCCTTCCTAAGAACACTTCAGTGGGAGGAATAAGGACCCCTAATGTCTCCTAAATATGAACACTTAGGAGGTATGGACCCTTAATGTCTCCTAAAGATGGACACTTGGGAGGTACAGACCCCTAATAGCTACTAAAAAGGGACACTAGGGAGTAATGGACCCCTACTATCTTCTAAAGAGGGCTCTTGGGAGGAATGGACCCCTAATATCTCCTAAAGAGGGACAGTTGGGGTGTATGAATCCCTAATATCTCCTAAAGAGGGACACTTGGGAGGTACGGACCCCTAATATCTACTAAAGAGGGACACTTGGGAGGTACAGATCCCTAATATCTCCTAAAGAGGGACACTTGGGAGGTATGGACCCCAATATCTCCTAAAGATGGACACTTGTGAGGTATGGACCCCTAATACCTCCTAAAGAGGGACACTTGGGAGGTATGGACCCCTAATATCTCCTAAAGAGGGACACTTAGGAGGTATGGACTCCTAATATCTCCTAAAGAGGGACACATGGGAGGTACAGGCCCCTAATATGTCCTACAGAGGGACACGTGGTGGTATGACCCCCTAATATCTCCTAAAGAGGGACACTTGGGAGGTACAGACCCCTAATATCTCCTAAAGAGGGACACTTGGGAGGTATGAAGCCCTAAAATCTCATAAAGAGGGTCACTTGGGAGGTACAGACTCCTAATATCTCCTAAAGAGGGACACTTGGGAGGTATGGACTCCTAATATCTCCTGAAGAGGGACACTTGGGAGGTACAGACCCCTAATATTTCCTAAAGAGGGACACGTGGGAGGTACAGACCCCTAATATCTCCTAAAGAGGGACACGTGGGAGGTACGGACCCCTAATATCTCCTAAAGAGGGACACTTGGGGGTATGAACCTCTAATATCTCATAAAGAGGGACACTTGAGAGGTATGTACCCCTAATATCTCCTAAAGAGGGACACTTGGGAGGTACAGACCCCTAATATCTCCTAAAGAGGGACACTTGGGAGGTATGGACCCCTAATATCTCCTAAAGAGGGACACTTGGGAGGTATGAACCCCTAATATCTCATACAGAGGGACACTTGGGAGGTACAGACCCCTAATATCTCCTAAAGAGGGACACTTGGGAGGTATGTTTAAACCTTGTATTAAAATTAAGACCAGGTTAGCACTGTGAATAAAATAACAAACAAAGAGTTTGTAAAACACACAGAAATGTAAATATAAACAAGAGAGTTAAACTGGGAATTACATGACAATTGAAGGGGTTTTATTCACATTTCCAGACTTTTCTCATTGTAGGAGGAGTGTAAAGTGGAGTTTGTAGAGAGCAATAATATCAGTTTGTATTCACTACGGATAACTGTGTATTGCCTCTTTAAGAAAACTCTAATTAAAGCTTAGACTTCTGCATAACATCTCCCCTAATTTTATCTTCAGGGCTCAATTTGCAGATTTATATTTTTAACACTTGAGTGTCGTAGAGTTATCCAGTGCGTAATGTAGCAATGAGTAGGATAAATCTCTTTCACTCCAAGGGTGAAGTGAAAAAATAAAGACTATTGATTTCTCCCTAAAAGAAACATTGGGGATTATGCACTAAGGTGTGATAAAGAGGTGATAAAGTAGAGATAAAGTGGAGATAACTTCTCCAGTGATATCACTTCTCCAGTTCCTATATTATTCTATGGAGCCTATGCACTAAGATTTCTCCAACTTTGGAGATCTTAACCCCTTAACGACCGGCAGCATGCACCTTGCAGTCCGTTAAGGACCATGCCGAACGGCGTGCAGCCACGAGGGGAGCCTGGAATTCCATGACGGTCCAGTTCCGTCATGGGTCCTTAAGGGTATAACAACCCATGACGGAACAGGACCGTCATGGGTCCTTAAGGGGTTAATGAATAGACTCTATAGAATAATATACAGGAACTGGAGAAGTGATATCGCTGGAGAAGTCATCTCTACTTTATCACCTTGTTATTACCTCTTAGTGAATAACCCCCAGGAATGCTATGTGTTGGAGATTTCTCTCACATTCAATGGGTTTTATTAATAGCCTCTATTTAAAATTATTATTATTGTTATTTTTTTTTTAGTTGCTCTCAAAATTGCTCCAGTCCCGCGCATTACATCAGAATATTAGGCAAAGTAAGGGGACGTATGCACAAAACAAAACAGGAGCAATTCTGGGGGCAAACCAATTGCATCATCCGGAACAACTAGAGCAGTGGTTCTCAACCTGTGGGTCACGCCCCCTTCGGAGGTCGAATGACGATTTTCGCCAGGGGTCGCCTAAAACCATCAGAAAATTGTTTTTTTTTTTGTCTATTTTAATCTGTAAAACTTGTAATTGTCCGGGAGACCGGGAGATGTCTGCGCTGATGTCTGGCTTCCGGCCTCGCAACACTAAGGATTTCTTTATAACGGAGCAATTCAGTAATTACAGCGATGAAGGAGCAACGAAAATAATTTTACTGTTAGGGGTCGCCACAACTTGGGAAATTTTATCAAAGGGTCGCGGCAATAGAAAGGTTGAGAAACGTTGGACTAAAGGAACCCTACCACCTAAAAATGAAATGGGTTGATATCACTTTAAGCCTTTGAGTGCCAGAGGGGGTACGCAACGCATTGCAAAGCAATGCGTTGCGTACCCTCGGGCACTCAAAGGGTTAAATATCATGGACTTACAGCTAGCATACATGTAAAATGCGTACACTCAAAGGGTTAAATATCATGGACTTACAGCTAGCATACATGTAAAATTAGGTATTCTCGTGTTGTCTCTAAAACATAACCCTAAACTTGCTTTTTAATACATGTAAATTGTCCTGTACGGACGACATGTATTTCATGTTGTTTGTGCTGTTTGTATTAAAGAGGAACTTTCATCTGATATAAAGTCGCAGTGCAATAATTAAGCAGGTAGTGACTAGCTTTATAATATATCTATTACCTCTCAAATGTATCCGATTATAAAGAAATCCTTTATTGTAGGAGAATGGAAGCCAGGTATCAGGGCAGACATCTTGTCTGAGCGCCTGCGCTGTCAGTCCTGGTGTCCACTGAGAAGCACTGCAGTGTGCCACAAGGTAACCGGAAAGGACTGAAAGAACAGGCACACAGACTGCACTAACCTGGCCGTCAGTCTCCTAAAATAAAGGATTTCTTTATAATCGGATACATATGAGAGGTAATTTTTATATATATATATTATAAATTATTAATTATTGCAGGGCGACTTTATACTGAATGAAAGTTCCACTTTAAGTGACAAGAGCTAAGGTCAGTTAATTGACGTGATTAGTGGTCATTGCTCTTCTATTCATGACGTTTGTTATCTTAGCCCATTTACACACAATCCCGGACAAGCAATGGCAGAACTGGAAAATGTAGGAATGTCTTCACCATCAGTACATATGTGAGTTTTACAGATGCCACGAGGAATACATAAGTGTGTATATCCTGAGAAAATCAGTTCTCTTTTGGGACTTTTATGAATGTGGGTGTAATTTCCTGTTACAAAAGACATATATATATATATTCTGCAAATAGATATGGTAGCAATAAAAAAAAGAGGTCTCAGAAGGACTTGCTATGATATATAGTCACATTTAGGGCAGATTGCTTGTCTTGAGAAAACTTTGACAGTAAAGATTATAATTTAGCAAGTCCTTCCGAGTGCTCATTTTTTGGAATTCATACCATATCAATTTGCTGAATATAAATCTACAAATATACAAATCTGCAGTGTATTGCGCACCCCTCTGGCACTGATATGGAATTAAATCCTATATAATAATTCGCTAGGATGTTTGTCAGAAGCTGTCATGCGCAGTAGAGACTGCTCGAAACGATCAGAATGCTGGGAGTTCTGTGCTGGGAGCATTCTGTGAGGAATGCTGGGAGTTCTGTACTGGGTGCATTCTGTGAGGAATGCTGGGAGTTCTGTGCTGGGTGCATTCTGTGAGGAATGCTGGGAGTTCTGTGCTGGGAGCATTCTGTGCGGAATGCTGGGAGTTCTGTGCTGGGAGCATTCTGTGCATTCGGGCAGTCTCTACAGCGAATCACGCGAGTGATGGCAGACACAGAGCAGGACTGGCCTTTTATCCCTTTGAGAGCCGGAGGGGTATGCAACGCATTACAAAGCAATGCATTGCGTACCCTCTGGCACTCAAAGGGTTAACATCTCCAAGACCTTGGCCTGTGTACACAGGCTTTTACACTAGTAGATATATATATATATATATATATTACACATAGAAGTGTAATATTGTAATAGGTGAGTGCTGAAGCATTGTAGGTTTTTTTGGGGGGTGTTTAGTGTTGGTTTAAATTGAGATGTTAACCCCTTCAATGCTAAAGAGTTCTGAAACACATTTCCTATGTATAAAAGAAAAGAGAAACAATTCTCCAATGAAAAATTCCCCATTTATTTAAATCTCCTTATTAACCCCTTGAATGCTAGAGAGGTATTCACAATGCATTGGAGACCTCTCTAGCATTAAAACAATATACATTTTTATTTAATAGTAATTTTTATTTAATAGTAATTATTTAGTTTGTTTTCTCCACTCTTGGTTTTCTGCCTATTGCCCATTGTCGCCTCACCGTGATACAATGGGATCTCCTAATGTGCATTATTATGGATTGAGAACAATAACAAACCAGGTGGATATGGAATTGAAAACTCATTATAAAGGAGGTGAGACACACCCTGACTTAGCTGAGCCCCCGATACCTCCTCATATGGAGATCTGCATACGGCACCTCCCGGAATCATTGTTTATAGTTAGGAGTTGTCCTAACTAAGCTAGGCCCAGGGACCCCCATGTCCACCTGTGATGGAACCTCATATCCATAACAAAGCCACAGGTGGGATACAAGGCTGAGCTCCTGCTAGAAAAGACACATTTAGTACAGACACCCCAGGACTCTTCACCTATCAGGACTCATAGTAGGACTCTGGGCCAGGGAAGCCCACTTCTTGCACACTGACATGGCTTTTGGCCTTCATCCTTGGGAACCGGCCTTCATGCATTCCCCTGATCCTGCCAAGATGGAAAAGCTGCTCATTCCAGAAGCCAACAAGGAGAACATCATTCCCTCGCCAAGAGAGGACGGTGGAGGGATGAAAGAGCCGGACTCTACAGTGGACTTTAAGAAGAAAGACAAGACTGCGAAGAAGAAAAATTACCAGCGATACGCCAAGCCGCCATACTCCTACCTGGCTATGATCGCTCTGGTCATCCAGAACTCACCGGAGAAGAGGCTCAAGCTCTCCCAGGTAACCAGGAATCTAGAGGGTTTTTTCATCCAGGAGAGACATGGACTAAGGTGATATAAAGGTGAGAGAAATACTCCAGTGTGATATACTGTCTAAATCATAGACAACCTAGGGAGACTATGGTGGTTATGCACTAAGACTTGATAAAGAGATGATAACTTGGAGATGTCTTCTCCAATTCCTGTGTTATTCTATGGAGCCAATGCAGTAACATTTCTCCAACTTTGGAGATCTTAGTGCATAGCCTCTATAGAATAACATAGGAACTGGAGAAGTGATATCACTGGAGAAGTTATCTCCAGTGTACCACCCCTTAATGCATCTCCTTCTGTGTATTAAGGCCATTCAGGTTTTAGAGGTC
>CM074723.1:6876555-6985180 GCA_037306005.1 Rhinophrynus dorsalis | reverse complement strand
GCGCCACTGTACAATTTCAGGTCACTGTGATATTGCACCTAAAAATTTCAACTTTGAAAATTAATAACTTTTGAATGAAAAACCTTTCAGCAGTGGGAGTTCTCTTGTTTTACTCAGGGGGATAAACCCTACAACATATTTTTTTTTACATTTTAAGTATTACTATCCCTTTAAGGCAAGTGGGGCATTATTTTCTTTAGGATGCTTTAGTGTCCCTTTAAAATAACAAGGGGTAGATCTTTGAAGAAATCCCCTTTATTCTGAGTATTATTCTGAGTATCTCTCAAACGGAAAGCTTAACAGTTTGAATAAAATCCCATCCAACGTGTCATCCTCCAGAAAGTGAGAAGTCACATTTATAGTTAATATCCCCAGAATCCATAATAATAAAGGGGGAACTAGTTCACACCTCCACGGACACAATAAACAGGCGGAGGTCTGCTGGCCCCTACAGACATGAATAGGCCAGATGCTGAGCGGCGTCTCACTCATTTACACCTCTGTGCAGATGTGTGAAGGTCCGGCGCACAGCTGGGTACAATGTGAAAGCCATTGTTTTCTTTCACTAAAAAGATCTCGTTGCATCACTATTGCAACTAACCCTTTGGTTACCTCTCTGGCACTCAAAGGGTTTAAAAAAAATAACTGGAAAAAAATCAGATCTTCTCACAGTTTAAAATCCTTAAACACAACCGCTTCTTTATATCTAAAAACAACGTCACTATATACATTTTAGTATGTGTGTATGTAGATGTGTATATAATGTTCCTCCATTTGTGTAAATATACAACGCTTTACTGTAAATCCTCTACAGGACATACATCAAAACAAAGTCACTATATACATTTTAGTATGTGTGTATGTAGATGTGTGTATAATGTTCCTCCATTTGTGTAAATATGCAACGCTTTACTGTACGTCCTGTAGAGGATTTGCATCAAAACAACGTCACTATATACATTTTAGTATGTGTGTATGTAGATGTGTGTATAATGTTCCTCCATTCGTGTAAATATGCAACGCTTTACTGTAAATCCTCTACAGCAGTGGTCCTCAACCTCTCCAGTGCCGCGACCCTTTGATAAAATTTCCCAAGTTGTGGCGACCCCTAACAGTAAAATTATTTTCGTTGCTCCTTCATCGCTGTAATTTTGCTACTGTTATGAATCGAAATATAAATATCTGATGGTTTTAGGCGACCCCTGGAAAATCATCATTCGACCCCCAAAGGGGTCCCGACCCACAGGTTGAGAACCACTGCTCTACAGGATGTACATCAAAACAATGTCACTATATACATTTTAGTATGTGTGTATGTAGATGTGTATATAATGTTCCTCCGTTTGTGTAAATATTCCACGCTTTACTGTAAATCCTCTAGAGGACATACATCAAAACAATGTCACTATATACATTTTAGTATGTGTGTATGTGTATATAATGTTCCTCCATTTGTGTAAATATGCAACGCTTTACCGTAAATCCTCTACAGGACGTACATCAAAACAACGTCACTATATACATTTTAGTATGTGTGTATGTATATGTGTATATAATGTTCCTCCATTTGTGTAAATATGCAACGCTTTACCGTAAATCCTCTACAGGACGTACATCAAAACAACGTCACTATATACATTTTAGTATGTGTGTATGTAGATGTGTATATAATGTTCCTCCAGTTGTGTAAATATGCAACGCTTTACCGTAAATCCTCTACAGGACGTACATCAAAACAACGTCACTATATACATTTTAGTATGTGTGTATGTATATGTGTATATAATGTTCCTCCATTTGTGTAAATATGCAACGCTTTACCGTAAATCCTCTACAGGACGTACATCAAAACAACGTCACTATATACATTTTAGTATGTGTGTATGTATATGTGTATATAATGTTCCTCCATTTGTGTAAATATGCAACGCTTTACCGTAAATCCTCTACAGGACGTACATCAAAACAACGTCACTATATACATTTTAGTATGTGTGTATGTAGATGTGTATATAATGTTCCTCCAGTTGTGTAAATATGCAACGCTTTACCGTAAATCCTCTACAGGACGTACATCAAAACAATGGAAATCTCGATCTATTGTTCCTGGCAAAACATCCTATATAATAATTCGCTAAAACATGTGTAACGACGCAGTCATGCGAAGCAGAGACTGCTGCGCGTTCTGCAGTCATGCACAGTAGAGACTGCCCGCGGCGCGGCTGATACAGAGCTCCAACTCTGTATCAGCCGCGGCGCGGGCAGTCTCTACTGCGCATGACTACCCACGACCGGCTGGCAGTGGCACAGTGGCCCGTATAACGGGCTCTTCAACTAGTTTTCTAAATAAATAAATACATTTTTAGGGCTTTTTTGTGCTGAATGTAACAAAGGCACTTCTTCCACTGTTGGGAGATGTTTCTTCAAAAGTTCCTATAGCTCAAACATCTTGATATGAATATATAAATCTGATTTTACACTAACTCAATCAAAATAAATAATTTACACTTCCTTACGCCTGCCTAATTTCAATTTACTAACCTCTGTACGTTAGATCTCTGCTGAGTCCCCTCCTTAATGACACTTGCACCAAGGGTAGGACAAGGGGGCAGTCTGGACATTTCAGGGTGTCTGGACATTTTTGCTTTACCGTGAGGTGTAGCGGAAATCTTGTACATGTACATAATTTCCCTTCACGTACTGGCCTGCAGAGCTTGCTGTCATTACACTGGTAGAGTGTGTGTCAGTATGTACCATAGCTCTCATACGTTGTAGTGAATACCCTTAAGTGCAATCACTTGCGTTAGACACTAAAACCACTGGTGCTACACTGGCATATTCAAAGTCGCTTCTTATTTTTTTTAACGCAAGACTGCCAACTAGTGTCCAGACTACTTATGTTCATTAACACACTCTAAGGGGATAGACTGAGTCGTAGACTACATCTGGTCATTATAAGGGTAGAAACAGCATCACGCGTTGACCAGAGTTTAAAAAAATTATGCAGTTTAAATTTTAAAAAGTTTGAGGTTTAATAACCTTTGAATGCAACATTTTCCAGCAGCGGGAGTTTATGTGTTTTACATAGCAGGAAAATAATCACAATATATGTTTGTTTTTTTTTATAAACAAACTTTATTGCTCGTGAAAACACTGATATTGTTAAACACCAAATTAAACTGCCCATAACCAATTTATTATTTAGGGCATTTAAAATATTACATGAAAATAATGAATCCTATTGTTTTTTTTTGTTGATTGACTAATACACTATATTTTTTAACCCTTTGAGTGCCAGAGTGGTACGCAACGCATTGCAGAGCAATGCGTTGAGTACCACTCTGGCACTCAAAGGGTTATTCAAACCAACCTACAATAATATGTATTATGCAATGCTAAATTGATTCAAACGGCCAAATTGTATATTTCAAGTAATAATGATACTTGAAAGAAAATTTCTATACTTTTAAATATTACGACATTTCACATAGAAGTTTTGATTGACCTTTAATTACGGCTGCATTCCAGCTCTGTCCTTGACACTACTAGAATTATACAAATGAAACCAAAGCATTAGTAGTCTTAGAAAGGAACATCACCTAAAACTATACAGGGTTTATATAGATGTAAATATTGAGTATTCCACATTATTAATATTATTATTATTCTCTAAAATCATTTTCTTTGGCACATAATGTCTAAGATGTTGTTTTGCGCATGACTTGTACTGTGTCCTATTATACTTATTGTCTAAACAGCTTGATAGTGGTCTCAGAAGTGACAGTGCAGTATTGTCTGTAAACTGTCAGAGATAAGGGGGTTATGCACTTGACTAAAGCATGATAAAGAGGTGATAACGTGGAGATAACTTCTCCAATTATATCACTTTTCCAGTTCATATGTTATTCCACGGAGCCTATGCATTAATATCTCCAAAGTTGGAGACATCTTAGTGCATTGGATCCATAGAATAACATTGGGACTAGAGAAGTGATGTCACTGGAGAAATCATCTCCACTTTATCACTTTTAATGCATAACATCCAAGATAACAGCAGTTCTGAATATAAGAGGGAAAGGTGCTGATCTCTGGGCAGTAACTGCTTTATATGTGGTTACTTATTACAAGCTGCACAACCTAAAGTAAGCGGTCCGTGTCTACATAGCACTCTACACATATTAGAAAGGCAAGTTTAGGAATAGATTCTATGCATGCTGAATGAAATAAATAATCTTTACATTTTGCAGCACGTATTATTTAAATGTGTATTAAGCCCATTAGATTTATTAGAGTTTTAAGTGATAGTGCTAATTTTTTCTTAGAAACAAGCAAAATGTATTACAAACTCCTCTAGGACTCAAAACGTTAAATTAAATGAGAACTAACATCACCTAATAATAACCTTCAGTTACCTTACTATGGCCAGAAAATCCTAATGTCCCCTATTCCTCACACATCAGGATAATAAATAAATCACACCCCTGTACTTCAGGGTATATATGAGAGTGCTAGATCACTTTAGTACATTCTGAAGCACACATACCACACACTTCACATTGCATCGCATTTGAGTTGTCCCCAGCATATGAGGGGTTAATGGGTCAGGTGATGGGGGATGCCATTTTGCAGACGCTTGTCTGACTTTCCATCCTGTCTCTCTCCTCAGATCCTGCAGGAGATCAGCTCCCTGTTTCCATTCTTCAAAGGCAATTACCAGGGCTGGAAGGACTCGATCAGACACAACTTGTCTTCCAATGACTGCTTCAGAAAGGTGAGTGGGACAGTGGGGTTCAGCGAGAAGAAATCAGGGCTGGGGTAGGAGCCATGTGTTCTAAAAGGGTCAGAAATATATTTATTTTAAAATTTTCAAAACCACTTTCCATATATTTACCTCATCCATAGTCTTTTGAGGATGAAGGTGCGAACACCACTCTGGTGATCAAGGAGTTAATCCTTTGTGTGCCAGAGGGGTATGCAATGCATTGCTCCGCAGTGCTTTGCTTACCCCTCTGGCACTCAAAGGGTTAAAATAGGCCTGTCACCTTAAGACAAATCAGATTGTTTTACGTAGAACTAAAATCTGCCTATATGTTCTGGCCATGTAGTTTTTGAGAAAAGACTCTGTGTGTCTGTGGCACAGTCTGACACTTTATGCTAATTCGTCAAACAGTGAATTCTAGACCTCACTGTGCTTTTAGACATGCCCCCAATGTGTGGGCTCTGTCTGCATTGCATCATAGCATAGTATGCTAATTAGTCCTCTTCTAAACCAATCTTACCCCTCGTTGTGCTGTGAGACACCCCCCCAGTGTGAGGACTCTGCCTGGATTCCATCATATCACAGTATGTTAATTAGTTCTGTTCTAGACCAATCTTACCACTCGCTGTGCTGTTAGACACCCCCCCGGTGTGTGGGCTCTGACTGCATTCCGTCACAGAACATTATGCTAATTAGTTCTGTTCTAGACCAATCTTCCCATTCGTTGTGCTATTAGACACGCCCCCAGTGTGTGGTCTCTGCCTGGATTCGTTCATACCACAGTGTGTGGGGATATTGGTCTAGCACAGGCGTTAATTAGCATAAAGTGCCAGACTCTTCCATTCACAAATAAATATTAAGTAAACTTTGCTTCAAAATCATGTTGAAAACCATAAAATACACACAATTTTACAACTAAAAAAGCCCACCCACATGAACATCGTCTTATGCGGTTCAGTTGCCCTAATACATAACATAACCTTGTAACGTTGCTGATGGGGACAAAATAGATGTGCCTATCAAGTTCAACCATTGCCGTATCTCCCTTTTTTTTTTGCTGACCCAGTGGAAGGCAACCTCCCACCCAAATAAAAAAAAAAAAAAAAAAAAAACATTGACGCCATTGCCAATTATTCCTTGCTGATTCCAAAAGGCAGTCAGACATTTCCCTGGATCTACATCCTATCTGCACAGAAACCAAACGTGATAGTTATTGATATTGTTCTGAGCTAAAAAGGTAGTCACTACTTTTTTAAAGTAGCTGCATTACCTACCAACACAGCTTCCTGAGGCTAGGAATTACACATTCTTGCTGCCCTTAATGTAAAAAAACTCTGCCTTTGTCTAAGTCAAAAGTGCGTTTCCTGGGGTTTTAATGGATGCCCCTTGTTTTGCTTTTTTTTGTTCAGCTCTTTGTGTAAAGAGGGCACCAGAGAGTGCCTTCTATTAACCTTGATTATATTTGTAAATAATAATCACATATATTCTTTTAAAACCCTACTGTCTCTTACTAATTATATTGGTCATCACATAATCCTGAATACTATCCTTTATAGTATCTCTTCTAATATCTTATTCACTGCAGAAGTCAAGGTCACAGGTTTTTAAGTTAATGGTTCAGATCTTGCCCAGTGTCATAACTATAGGGGTCGCACCTGCGACCGGGCCCGGCTGCCCACTGCTACCCCCTCGCCTGACGACCGCAATTAAGAAATGCAGAGCGATGTGGCTCTGCATTACGAGAGTGCTGGTCTGCCGGAGGGATATCAGTATTCCCTCCAGCAGACCGTCACTCTCGTAATGCAGGGCGCTGGGAGATGACATCATCTCCCAGCGCTCTGCATTACTGTAGAGGACTGTGCAGGAGCAAAGGTCTGTGCAGAAAGAGGCACAGACCTGTCCTCTGCCACTGGACCACCAGGGAGGTAGGACATTTAGGGTCATTGTGGAGATTGGGGGGCAATGTGGAGATGGGGGCAATATGGAAGGGGAAATGTGGAGATTGTGGGGCATTGTGGAAGGGGCAATGTGGAGAATGAGGGACATTGTAGACGGGGCAATGTGGAGATTGAGGGGCATTGTGGAAGGGGCAATGTGGAGATGGGGGCAATGTGAAAGGGGCAATGTGGAGACTAGGGGCATTGTTGAAGGGGCAATGTGGAGATTGAGGGGCATTGTGGAAAGGGCAATGTGGAGATTGAGGGACATTGTAGACGGGGCAATGTGGAGATTGAGGGGCATTGTGGAAGGGGCAATGTGGAGATGGGGGCAATGTGAAAGGGGCAATGTGGAGACTAGGGGCATTGTTGAAGGGGCAATGTGGAGATTGAGGGGCATTGTGGAAAGGGCAATGTGGAGATTGAGGGACATTGTAGACGGGGCGATGTGGAGATTGAGGGGCATTGTGGAAGGGGCAATGTGGAGATGGGGGCAATGTGAAAGGGGC
The DNA here is from genome assembly GCA_037306005.1 of Rhinophrynus dorsalis. Lineage (NCBI taxonomy): Eukaryota > Metazoa > Chordata > Amphibia > Anura > Rhinophrynidae > Rhinophrynus > Rhinophrynus dorsalis. Next base: position 6,977,975 of record CM074723.1, on the reverse strand, counting down.
AATGTGGAGACTAGGGGCATTGTTGAAGGGGCAATGTGGAGATTGAGGGGCATTGTGGAAAGGGCAATGTGGAGATTGAGGGACATTGTAGACGGGGCGATGTGGAGATTGAGGGGCATTGTGGAAGGGGCAATGTGGAGATGGGGCCAATGTGGTCGGGGGGGGCTCATGGCAATTCGTGCACCAGGGCCCCGTGGCTTCTAGTTACGCCTCTGATCTTGCCCCCTTTTTGTATAATTACTTATATTTATGATTTTGCTATTACTGAACTAGGGGCAAATTTACAAAAAAGGTTCTTGTTTGCAGTTGTGAATGGATTCTAAAATTGTCCTTTTGTTTTATTGGGAATGATGTTTTTTTTTTAACAGTTTTTAGGAACTTTTGCAAATGTGGCCGAAACGCCAGAAATAAGAACAGGTCAGAAATGGCGTTGAAATTTTGGTGAAAATCCTGTCTCTAAACTGTTTCAAATAGCGACATATCTTTATAAATTTGCTGCGTCGATTTTTACATAACACTGAACGCCAACTTTATAACTACCCAGTACATTTTTTAACTCCATTTTAACACTTTTATAAATCTGCCCCCATGTTTCTTAACTACCCTTTGGGTGTAATCAGGTCCAGGTGCCTTTTTTCACCATAATGTTTTTCCAGTCTCGTTTGGAATTTGTCTTCAGTAATTCCTGTACATGATGGAGAAAATTCTGTGATTCTCTCTGTCTGCCCATCGCCTCCTTTGTGTCCATCGCCTTATTCTGGCTAATTAATTCCCATGTCTCATTTTAAGTGGACCAATATCAACCTTTATCTTTTTGACATTTATATACCTGTAAAAGTTTTAGGTTTGAAGATTATATTGCATTGTTTATATTTTATGATATATCTGAGCCTTGTGACTTAAAAAGATTGTAATGTTAGCTATTACTGCAAGCTCGGTTCTTCAGTATACATTATTATAACGAAACATAAATTTCTAATTGATCATAACGTTGTCATTTTATTTTAATTAAAAGTATCCTCCTCCTGCCCCTTTTCCATACGTCACAATGTGTACCCTCGGAGAAGCAGGCCACTCCAAATGGATCGCGATGAGGGACATTCTTCGGTCAGCATAAAAATCTGCCCCTTAAGGACCATTGACGTGGCAGGACCGTCACGCTAGTCCGGCACTTAACCCCTTAGGGACCCTTGATGTACCAGGACCGTCACAGTCCTTGAACTACTCAAGGACCGATGACGGTCATGGTACATCACGTACTTTTTACTTACAGCACTCTACTGGGAGCGCTGTAAGTAAAAATAGGGCATGAAATAGACCGCTCCAAGATCGGAGCGATCTCTTTCAAGCCCCATAGTAACGTGCCGATATACGTAACAGGTCACGTGTACCGGCGCGTCAAAGTGCCCCTATGCGGTCATTATGGGACGGAAATGTCCCGTGACCGCCGGTCCTTAAGGGGTTAAGGACCAGTGACAGTCTTGGCACGTCACGTACTTTTACTCACCGCGCTCCTGTAGGGGTGCGGTGAGTAATACCGGGCACTGAAGTTCATCTCTCCAAGACCGGAGCGATCTCTTTCAGTGCGTAACGCTCCACGTGATCAGTCACATGGGACGGCACATCAAAGTTTCCTATGTGGTCCTTAAGGGACAGCACACCCTGGGACCGCTGGTCCTTAAGGGGTTAAGAGGGCAAGGTTTTCCTTATTTTGATAGAAAGAAGATTGCCCCTCATTGCAATCTGTCCGATCAATGAACCGGATTTCAGATCTGAGGGGAGACAGATATATTTATGGAAAAGAGGTGGGAGAGGGACACTTTAAATTAATAGAAAGCGACAATGTTATGATAATCTAGAAAGGTACTTTTCATTATAAAAATGTACATTGAAGAATCAAGCTTGCTGTAAGCTAACCATATAACAATTACTATCTCTTTAAGCAATTTAAAAGCCTGCATATTTTTCTCCCAGCTTCCCTGTGAACCTTATTGTTAAGCTACATTGGCTTTAAATTGTTGCTCCTGTATTGATGAGCCAGTGGTATATATTGATGGGTATATTTATCAAAAAGACTTTTGGACAAATCCCATATTTAGTCTATATTTTTATCATTGAAAATAACATCATGTTGAATGTCCTGTAACACTGCTTTCTGCACTTTAAAATTAATCTTTTTAAAGGTGAATGTTTTAGCTGTGCCCAATTTAATGGGTTTCTCATAAAAAATTAAAAGTACACTAAATTATGTTCCGTGTTGCCTTACCTGTATATTGTTTACCATTTCAGAATCATTTGAGACCACTATGTCCAGCAGGGCTTCATTCCTAGTTTTCTCTCTTACTAGTTACGGCATGAAGTTATGATTAAATGGATCATAATGTCAAATAATTGTTCACTTACATTTTTTATAATGCACTATATCTTTTTAAAGTCATTTACCTGTATAGTCTTCTTGCAAATCCAGTTAAAAGATTCCCACCTCCAGCCCCTTTCCTTGTCCAAACAACCCTGTCCTATTGAAACACAAACCTTCTGTTTACAACACGTCTGTAGCCAGTCATTTCACTCTTTGATCTCCTGCTGCCATTCTTGGCACAGGCAGTGTTTCAGAAAATACTACCGTAGAGTTCCTTTGCTTAACTTTGTAGCTAGAATCCCTGAAATCACAATTAATGGATCTTGATGTGCCCCTGACCAAGGTTTAACATGACAGCCAGGCCGTGCCCATCCAGTTCCAACAATCTATCAACTCTATCGTCTACATGCTGAACATGCGCACCTGGGATCTAGCAAACTGTTCTATTGTAACGATCTTGGAGACAGATTACCTTATCTGTCTTCCTAATTCTGTAATCATAGAAACATAGAATCTGACGGCAGATAAGAACCATTCGGCCCATCTAGTGTGTCCATTTTCCTACAGTAAAAACCTCGAACCGTTTTTGGTCCTTGGTCTTTTCTTAAGTTAAGGATAGCCTTATGCCTATCCCATGCATGCTTAAATTCTGTCACTGTATTAACTTCTACCACTTCTGCTGGTAGGCTGTTCCACTTATCTACTACCCTCTCAGTGAAGTAAAACTTTCTTACATTACATCTAAACCTGTGTCCCTCTAGTTTTAGACTATGGCCTCTTGTCCTAACATTTTTACTCCTTTGAAATGTATTTCCATCCTGCACTTTGTTGAATCCCTTCATGTATGTGAATGTGTCTATCATATCCCCTCTCTCTCTTCTCTCCTCCAAGTTATACATGTGCAGATCCTTTAGTCTATCCTGATATTTCTTTTTCTGTAAATCAGTCACCATTTTAGTAGCCTTTCTTTGCATTCTCTCTAGAATATATATATCCTTCTGGAGATGGGGTCTCCAGTACTGTACACAATACTGTAGGTGAGGTCTAACCAGTGACATGACCACATCCCTTTTTCTGCTACTAATGCCCCTAGCTATACAACCCAGCACCCTGCTTGCATTCCCCACCGCTTTATTACATTGCCTGCCTACCTTTAAGTCATTACAGATAATTACACCCAAGTGCCTTTCCTCTGTTGTCTCTGACAGTACAGTACCCTTAATAGTATATTTTTCCTTTGGACTTTTATGTCCCAAGTGCATTATTTTACATTTATCAACGTTAAACTGCATCTGCCACACTCTTGTCCATTCTTCTAATTTACCTAAATCCTTTGTCATTTGGCTTATTCTCCCTGGAATGTCTACCCTATTGCAGATCTTTGTATCATCTGCAAAAAGGCATACCTTACCCTGAAGACCTTTTGCAATATCACTAATAAAAATGTTAAAAAGAATGGGCCCCAGTACAGATCCCTGAGGTACCCCACTAGTAACATGTCCTTTTGTCCGAATATTCTCCATTGACTACCACCCTCTGTCTCCTGTCACTCAGCCATTGTTTTAACCATTTAACTATTTTTGCATCCAGATCTATGAGTTCCTTTTATTGCAATACTATATCTTGTCAATTCTGAGGGCACCTATTTGAATCTCTGTTCTTATAACTGTGTTCTATTCGTGCAGGAGGGGGTTAAAAAAACAGACCTTTTTTCTCATTCCTTTCCGGTATTTTCTGTGATTGCAGGGTGTACCTGAGGGGGTGAACTTTGACTGGTGTTTTGCAGTTGGGGGCCTCATGCTATATTAAGCAGCTTGGCTTGAATACTTGGAGAGTGTGAATCTTGCAGCGCTGTGTCTAAGTGTAGCAGTTGTGTAAGTGTTGGGAACTAATAATCGGGGACTTAAATCACTCACGGCATTGTGTTTGCCGACCATCGTTATATATTGGTGATTTGGAGAAGATGGGAGTTGTTGTAACTTACAGCTTGAGGTCCAACATTTGACTACCCCTGCTAATAAGACTTGTCTACTGCGGAAATTCATTTCTAACAAACTTGATCATCTTTGGAGCCATTTTTATTTATAACTAGCAATGTGGGACGGCGTTGCCCGTCATGTCATGACCGCTGGGCGCATGTGTGTGAAATGCAGACACACTGATAAACACAGACATATGCAACACACAGGCAGACACATACCATACATCCCAAGTGTCCCTCTTTAGGAGGGACAGTCCCTCTTTGAGGGCCAAATCCCTCTGTACCTCTTTCCCACCCTGTTGTCCCTCTTTTTAGGAGGTCAGACTGCGTGCAGGGCCGGCTCCACCTATAGGCGAGGTAGGCGCTGGCCTAGGGCGCACAGGTACTGGTGGCGCGGGCATGCAGCGGAGAAGAGCTGCGCCCGCACACACCACGCCGGGAACCACAACACAATCAGGTCTGCGTTGCTACAGCGCTCCCTCATTGGGTCGGATCTTTAGTAATGCAGAGCGCGCTGGAAGTCATGATCTCCCGCCGCGCTCTGCATTACTGAAGAGAAGACTGCGCGGGAGCTACAGGTATGTGATGGGGGGCAAGTTGGAGCTGAGGGGGCATAGTGGAGCTGCTGGGGGCAAGTTGGAGAGGATGGGGGGCAAAGTGGAGATGATAGAGGCAAGTTGGAGCTGAGGGGGCATAGTGGAGCTGCTGGGGGCAAGTTGTAGCTGATAGGGGTAAGTTGGAGCGGATGGAGGTCAAAGTGGAGCTGATGGGGGCAAGTTGGAGCGGATGGGGGTCAAAGTGGAGCTGAAGGGGGGTCAAAGTGGAGCTGAGGGGGGGCAAAGTGGAGCTGGTGGGGGCAAGTTGGAGTGGATGGGGGCTAAAGTGGAGCTGATGGGGGCAAGTTGGAGCGGATGGGGGGCAAAGTGGAGCTGTTGGTGGCAAGTTGGAGCTGATAGGGGCAAGTTGGAGCTCCTGGGGGCATAGTGGAGCTGCTGGGGGGCAAAGTGGAGCCGATGGGGGCAAGTTGGAGCTGAGGGGGCATAGTGGAGCTGAAGGGGGTGCAAAAGTGGAGCTGGTGGGGGCAAGTTAGAGTGGATGGGGAGCAAAGTGAAGCTGATGGGGGCAAGTTGGAGCGGATGGTGGGCAAAGTGGAGCTGATGGGGGCAAGTTGGAGCTGCTGGGGGCATAGTGGAGCTGATGGGGGGCAAAGTGGAGCTGCTGGGGGCAAAGTGGAGCTGATGGGGGCAAGTTGGAGTTGATGGGGGGCAAAGTGCAGCTGATAGGGCCAAAGTGGAGCTGATAAGGGGCAAGTTGGAGCTGGTGGGGGGCATCTCCAGACCAGGGGCAGACTGGCCCAGGGGACAGAGAGAGGACAATCATGAAAAGAGGTGGGGCATAAGTAGGAGGGGTATAAAGGGGTGGGACACAAGGGGCAGAGAGAAATGGGTGGCAAAATTAGGTTTTGCCTAGGGTGGCAAAAATCCTTGCACCAGCCCTGACTGTGTGGTGTGTATTACTTTGCTCTACAGCAATAAACTTCAGTATATGTGTTTATACATTAGTCTGTGCAAATAAAATACTTTGGTCTTGCACTAAATCATTTATTAAGTTACATAAATAGCCAGTAATAGGTCATGAAATAACCTAAAAATTCTTACTAATGCCCTGCCCACCAGCCCCACCCCCCAACAATATCACCTAAAACTACAGTGTCCCTCTTTGGCCATGTGAAATGTTGGGAGGTATGCACATACACACAGTGAGCGGCAGAAACATGCAAAAGACACGCACACACACAGACACACTGGAGATGGACACACATATGTAACAGAGATGTACACACACACACACACACACAACATATATGAGCAGAAACACATGCGTGCATGACTTGTGCACCCCTCTGGCACTCAAATGGTTAATGTATAGAGAGGCATGTGAGAGTTAAATAGCAGTGGGAAGTGTATTCATACCTGGGAACATTGATTTGTGGAGTCCCTAGAGGGGACTGATGTGGTGCTGATGTGGAGAGACAAATTGGGCAATTTGGGTTAAAAGGGGGCGGGGCTTAATCGCGAGTAGGGGCGGGGCTTAAGAGAAATGTGGAAAAGTGTTAGTAATAGGCTGGGGAAGGAGGAGAAGTGGGAGGGAAATGCAAGTTTACAGTGTGAGGGGTTTGAACACACTCCCTGAGGGGTTAAACTTGATACCCAACCCTGTGGCAGTCAGTGGGTTAAGTGTGTACCTGATGGTTGTCTGTCCTGTGTCTTGCATGGCAAATGATGACAGTGAAGAAATAATTCAGCAGAGGGCCTACCTTAACCCTTTGAGTGCCATTTTGTTCCCATGGTGCTGCACTACAGGTCCTGCTGAGGCCACTGGGAGTCAGGGTGAGTGACTGTGTGTGTGTGTGTCAGCCATATTTATTTCTGGCTTTGTGTGTGTATGTGGTGCTGTGTGTGTGAGTGGGGGCATGTGTGTTTGGTGCTGTGTGAGTGGGACGTGTGTGTGTGTGGTCTGTGTGTGTGAGGGGGGCATGTATGTGTTTGGTGCTGTGTGAGTGGAGCATGTGTGTTTGTCTGTGGTGTAGGAGCAAGTGGCGGCCATTTTATTTTTTTCTGAATTTTATAGTGGTGGGCGGGCTGCATAGTGGGGGCGGCCCAACTCGCTGCATGACTGAATCACCCAATAGGAGTAGTAACTCCTGCTTTATGCCTCCCCTGGGTGTGTTTTGGCAGGCACAAAGTCTTCTTTTATATATATAGACACCCAACATGAAATGGTGTTCTATATATCTTTACATATTCTGCACTCCAAACTACCATTATTTCTTTGGTACACGAGGTCTATATCTCCAGTTCCTATGTTATTCTATGGGAGAGATTTAGTTATAGACTACAGGGGGAGATGTACTAAGGTGTGATAAAGAGGAGATAACTTCTCCAGTGAGATAAACTCTCCAGTTCCTATGTTATTCTATGGGAGAGATGTATTTATAGAATACAGGGTAGCTGTACTAAGGTGCGATAAAGAGGAGATAACTTCTCCAGTGATATAAACTCTCCAGTTCCTATGTTATTCTATGGGAGAGATTTAGCTATAGACTACAGGGGAGATGTACTAAGGTGTGATAAAGAGGAGATAACTTCTCCAGTGAGATAAACTCTCCAGTTCCTATGTTATTCTATGGGAGAGATTTAGTTATAGACTACAGGGGGAGATGTACTAAGGTATGATAAAGAGGAGATAACTTCTCCAGTGAGATAAACTCTCCAGTTCCTATGTTATTCTATGGGAGAGATGTATTTATAGACTACAGGGGAGAAGTACTAAGGTGTGATAAAGAGGAGATAACTTCTCCAGTGATATAAACTCTCCAGTTCCTATGTTATTCTATGGGAGAGATGTATTTATAGACTACAGGGGAGAAGTACTAAGGTGTGATAAAGAGGAGATAACTACTCCAGTGATATAAACTCTCCAGTTCCTATGTTATTCTATGGGAGAGATTTAGCTATAGACTACTGGGGAGATGTACTAAGGTGTGATAAAGAGGAGATAACTTCTCCAGTGAGATAAACTCTCCAGTTCCTATGTTATTCTATGGGAGAGATTTAGTTATAGACTACAGGAGGAGATATACTAAGTTGTGATAAATACATTATAAACCCTCCAGTCAGATTAACTCCCAGTTTCCAATGTTTGCTTTAAAAAAAAAATGGATAGGTTTCTAACCCAGAACAGTATTGAGAATTATGACAGTTGGTTTGAAAGCAGAAAGGATGTTGATCCAAGGAAATATCTGACTGCCATGAGGTCAGAAATGATTTTTTTTTTTTTCATAAGGGTGCTATGGCATAGGCTGAGCTTGGTGGACGCATGTCTTTTTTCAGCCTCCTCAACTATGTTACTATGTTCCTATTTTATGGAGTTGCTGCACTACCATCTCTAAAGATTGAGATATCTTCATCCACAGATTCCATAGAATAGCATAGGAACTGGATAGTTTATCACAATGAAGACATTATCTCCTGTTTACCACTCCTTTATTACACCTTAGCGTATCTCCACCTTGGAGTAACTCTGAATTAAACCAACTGCACTTCAGTGGAAAATGAAATTCCTACTCTACTACAACAGTCATTCACATATTTCCCTGGGTCCATCTATATTATCCTGAGCTAGAAAGTACAACATCTGCAGACGCAGCTTTCTGATACAAATAATTCCACATCCTTACTGCCCTTATAATTCCCTTTCCTGACACAGTTTGCTTACCCCAGAATTACACGCTTTTGTCTTATGACCCTAAATTGGCTCATGATAGTCATAGCGCACAGTCCTTAGTGTTTCAATATTTAACCATTTCTTTCTGTCTTGATGTCCACAGGTTCTGAAAGACCCCCTGAAGCCTCAAGCCAAAGGAAACTTTTGGACAGTGGATGTGAATCGGATCCCCTCCGATGCCCTGAAGCTCCAAAACACAGCCGTGACTAGGCAGGATCTTTTCCCTCATGACCTTTCCCCTTACATCCTACATGGACAACCGTACAGGACCCTGGAGAGGCATCACACTAGTTATACAAGGGAGAGCACCATCTCCAGGACTGACCCAGAAGTTCAGGCTCAACCTTCCTTGATAGATCCTGCTGTGACGTTCCCCATGATCCTTTGGAACCTTCCAACATCCTACACAAAATGTGTTGCCCCTAATGTGGTGGCTCCTCCCAGCATTCACCCACTACTCTTATATTCCAATTTTCCTTCAATATCCTTATACAATTACATGCCCCCTCCCTATGCAAGTCCCGTGTATTCGGAGAGAAGAGAGGTCCTCTCCTCCAGCCTACAACCCCAAATCCCTCTCACCCCCCGACCACCTGAGATTAAATCAGTAGACTTCCCTCCCAACAAGACAGTCTTTGACATACCGGTCTACACCAGTCACCCAGGTTATTTATCAAGCCAAGGGATGTACAGCCCACGCCTGGCATCGAGCGGTGGAATTCTACCCGGGTACAGACCTATGGGCTTGTGACTAACCTGGCAGGGGGGTAGGGAGTCAAGACATATTCTACAGGGATACAGATCCATGGGCTTGTGACTAGACTGGCAGATGGGTAGAGGGTGGAGACGTATCTTCTGACCCTGGTGAAGAATGAGCAGCTGACTGAAGGGGAATCGTCCTTTGTACGACGAGTCCAACCCGGGGTCCAGATGTTACTTATCGTGTACATATATCTAATGCTTTGATTTCTGTTATATTTTTGTTTTTGTTCGGGGAAATATATATAAATGCCATTATTTTTATATAAACATATCTTGTCTCTGCATATTATTTTTTTTTAATTTACCAGTTTCAGGTTGATCGGGTTTCTGGATTTTGTATTAAAAGGCAAAAACCTTTCGTTAAAGCCTGTGCTATAATTCTTACTCGAACAAACAAAACCTTGGAAATTCAGGGTTATAGTGCACTAAACTGTTACTCCGCTCCCATCTGTGCTTTGTTGATGACATCCAAAAAGTAATTCCTAAAATTAAAGCCAGGGCTGGATTTATGTCTCAGTCGCCCCTAGACAAGGCACTCCACCCATGACCACACCCCCATTCTTCACATGACCCCGTCCCAGTCCTACCCACTCTTTACTGGGACACAAAATACCCTTGGCCTATAACAGGCAAGGACAAAAAAAATCTTTAATCTCTTGGTTGCTCTAGAGATCTCTATAGCACCCAAGATGTTAAATACTAGCCTTTAAAGGTGTATAAAGCTGGCGTAGAGGAGTTGAGATTGCTCTGTCTACACCTGGAAATTCAGAATGTGGGTGTGGCCAGCACAGCTGGCCCTCTAGAAAATGCCTACTCTGCCTAATTGGAAATCTGTCCCCAATTAAAGCAAGGCAAAGGGGGGAACGGAGTTAAAAAGGAAGTATCAACATCTACTAATAATTCCACACTTACCTTTGCTACGGCCAGAACACACTGTTGTCCCCTATGGATTTTTATCTTGCGTGTTTGGTGGCGGACATGGCAGTTGATGGACATTTATTTAAACCGAAGCATGCAGAGTGTATTAGTTTAATGTAACCCTTTAAGGACCAGACGTATGCAGAACACGTTGTGAAGCAATGCATTGCACAACGCTTGAATTTAAAGAGAAGGAATATAAAGGGTTAATAGAGGTCATGAATTGAACGGGTAATCTTAAACCATGAAAGGGGCAGTATAGGGTTAATATAGGACCCTTTTAACCCATAGTTCCCATAGGTAATTGACCATATACTTTCCCTTTAAATGTTTACGATAGCCATACACAGAGTTTGTGCTGTGGGGTCGTAATAGCACCTATCATGTCCGTCTCCACAGATATGACATCTAGAACTGAATGTCAATGTTTTCTCTTAACCCCATGAGTGCCAGAGTGGTATGCAATGCATTTGAGGGGTTAAATCAAAGAAGAAAGGAAAAAAAATCACAGGAACCATTATGATGTTGTCTCTATAGTAAAGTAATCAGGCATATATTAATAGGATGTGTTACTTCCCCTTTAAAATTTGATGTTCCAGAATCCTGAATTTCCATGGTTTTGTATATTGGAGTGAGAACTTTAAAGGGACAGTAATGTTTCACAAAATCAGCAGCTCCAATTAATCTTCATAGTATTTGGGCTATGGAGTGTGTTATTTCAGTACTGTCAGAGTTGTAGTACAAGAGTAATTGAATGATAAAGTATCCCCCTCTCACCCCTTTTACCTAGTGTAAGACACCTCCCCTTAGATGCGGAATTTGGTCTTGAGACCAGACAGCTCACAGCAAGGGACAATCTTCTTACTGTGAGAACAATGAAAGCCATGCCCCCCTTGACAGGTATTTCAGGTTTTTCCCTTATCTTAATTGAAGATTGTCCCTCTCTGCGATCTACCTGGACACCTCCCATCTGATCTGAGGTGAGTAGTGTTACATCAGTAAAAGGGGCAGGAGGGGGATACTTTATCATTCAATGACTCTTGTACTACAACTCTGACAGTATTGAAATAGCACTCTCCATGGCCCAAATACAATGAAAATTAATTGGAGCTGCTTTTATTATTAACCCTTTGAGTGCCAGGGGGGTACACAACGCATTCCTTTGCAATGCATTGTGGACCCCTCTGGCACTCAAAGGGTTAAACATTACTATCCCTTTAACATAGGGTTCAGTGTAATACATATATATATAATTTTTTTTTCCTTCTGATTTCCACTTTTGTTTTAATAACAGTTTTTGCTTAGTTCTATCTAGCTCACTTTGCGTTTACATTTATTTGATCGATTAGAAATGCCCACGACCGATCGATCAATATTGTGTGATCAAGCAAAATTAAAGGAATAGTAACTGCACCTTATAAAGTTATATATGATTATTCATAGTACTTTTTGTAATGCTCTGTACTGCTGTAAATGGCGATATCGTTGTAGTCTTCGTGTAATTTTAGTTTAAAGGGGAACTATCGCCCCAACTAAAGTCCATCCCACCTAATTAGGCATCTAGCGATAAACTTAACAATCAAACTGTTTTATATAATAAAGAAAGCGTTACTCAGAAATCCTTCCTCAGGCGACACGGACGGACAGGTAACTGCGCTCTAGAGGCATCTGCACGCCTGCTCCATTAGTCCCTTCCGGTACCTTAAGGTACCATACAACTCCTCGTATAGGAGACTGGGATTGACGACACAGACGCGCAGACTTCTGTAAACAAAGATGTCTGCGCTGTTGCTGGCGATCAGTGTCGGCTGAGGTAGGATTTTTGACTAACGCTGTCTTTATTCTATATAACAGTTTGATTGTTAAAGGAGCAGTAAACTTTTTTTATGTAAAAATATATATTGTAGGGATTTTCCTATTGAGTACAATAAGGGTACTCCCACTGCCGAGAGACTTATATTTCCAGAGTTATTACAGTTTAAACCCTTGTTTTTTTTACATTAGCAGTGCCCTCTAGTGGTCAAATTCTAATTAGATTTCCTGTTAGATTCTAATGGAAAGGAAAGTCAGAGATGCACAGTTCTCCATAGAATGTGATAGAAACTGCTGAGTCACTTCCTGTCAGAACTATGAGGAAGTAAACACAGTAAATTCACTTCCTGTCAGTTAGAACTATGAGGAAGTAAACACACAGTAAATTCACTTCCTGTCAGTTAGAACTATCAGGAAGTAAACGCAGTAAATTCACTTCCTGGTTATTTAAACTGCTATAATTTTTGAATAAAACATCTGACAGCGATGGGAGTGACCTTGTTTTATTCAGCTGGAAATGCTCTGTAAAATATGTGTTTTCATAAAAAAAGTTTACTGCTCCTTTAAGCTTATCGCTAGATGCCTAATTAGGTGGGGTGGACTTTAGTTGGGGTGATAGTTCCCCTTTAAAGTTCCCTCCCTCCTGCCCGTTTTTGCTACGTCAATCACAGATCTGAAAGCCGGCCCGGATGGATCCGTGAATTACTGATACCGTTTAAGCACTTAGTATGTGCCAGCTTTTATTGTTTTTACCTCCATTTATGCTGTAGAGATATTTCACTTTGGCGGTCCCACATGCCCTTGCACTTTTTTATTTTGTTTCTTTTGTTTGTCTTCACATGGAGATGAGACCCCCCCACCCTTTATTTTGGACACATATGAAATGGATATTTAAAGGGCTGCTCTGAAATAAAATCCTCTGTGCAGTATGCGATTCCTAGGTCCCCGGTTAAAAGGGAGGTCTGGTCAGCCGACTGCAGATAAGGCTGGAATAAATCCTTGGCAAATGGTTGCCCCGGGACCAGAAGCACTTGGTGTATGGAATTAACCAACTGAGGGCATCTGATAACTGGCCATTACTATTACCCAACACAGTGGCACTCATTTAGGGATCATCATTGATTACTAGGGTGACCACATTTCCAATCTGCCATTTCCGGGGCATGTGGTCACCCTAGTGAGTCCCGCGCCTGAGGATCCGGCCGGCGCTGACCATCTTTCTGAGGATGACACAGATTAAGAGTTCCCAGTGGAAACAGCCTCAGAAAGATGGTCAGCGCCGGCGGGAGCCTCAGCCGCGAGACTCACTCACAGCGCCAGCATACTTGCACCATCCCAGCTGTCTCACATGCACCAGTCCAGCCAGCCAATAAAATGTATTTGCTATATGGTCCTCATTGGCTGGCTGAGCCAGCTAATGAGGACCATATACCAAATACATTTCATTGGCTGGCTGGACTGGTGCGTGCTGCTCTATGTAGGTAGGCTGTGGGTGCTGGCTTTGTTGTCCATTCCGGGACTCATTGTTGTCCCGGTGGGGGGTGACCCGGGACGTGAGACACAGACCTATAATAAGGGACAGTCCCGGACATTCCGGGACGTGTGGTCACCCTTTTGATTACCACTGTCTGTCTACATCACTTTAACATCATTGTTCTTGTGCCCGAATTGTCAGGGCCGGGCGTGGAGTCGGGTAACCAGATACGATGGAGACTGACGGCCCTTCATTCAAGGAATGATAAATGGGCACAACAAGGCATATGTATAAAGTAAAGTTAATAAACTCCAACTTAAACAGCTGTATCATTTTTAAGAAAGGCCACAAAAATGGTGACTGGTTTACAGAATAAAAACAGGATAGACTAAAGGATCTGAACGTGTATAGCTTGGAGGAGAGAAGAGAGAGAGAGGGGATATGATAGACACATCCAAATACATGAAGGGATTCAACAAAGTGCAGGAGGGAAGTACATTTCAAAGGAGTAAGAATGTTAGGACAAGAGGCCATAAAACTAGAGAGGGAGGTAGATAAGTGGAATAGCCTACCGGCAGGAGTGGCAGGGGTTAATGCAGTGTGTGTTTAGTCAACCCTCCTGCTACCCAATCACTGAATAGCTGGAGTGATGACAAAACACGCATTCATGATCCCTTCAGATATCCCTCCAGGTATCCATGCAGACGACCACTGCCCGTTTTTTTTAAATAAAGTGCATATAACCTATGTTTAACATAGGTTATATGCACTTTTTATGAAGAAATATTACTTTCAGACTTCAAGGGGAGCATCAGGACCCCTCCTGACACCCCCTAACATGGATCACCTATCCAGAAGGATAGGCGATCCATGGGGCGACTTTTTTTTAATAAAGCTCATATAACCTATGTTTAACCTATGTTTAACACAGGTTACATGCACTTTTTATTAATGTATAATGATTCAGACCTCGAGGGGGGCATCAGTATCCATCCTGATATCCCCCCTATCATGGATCATCTGTCCAGAAGGATAGATGATCCATGGGGCGACCCCGAAGGCATTTTCTGCTTTCTTTAGTACTGGAGCGACTGTATAAGCCGCTGCAGTACAAGCGCTTGAATGAATGAACCCTGTCACCGGCTCATTCTTAGAAAGCGCAGCGCTGTGCTTTCATCAGTGAATCAGTCACCCGGGTGATTGATTTGTTGATGAAAGTGCAGCCGCATAACTTGCCTATTAACCCTATGAGTACCAGAGGGGTAGAAAACACATTGCAATTCCTTGCTACCGCTCTGGTACTCATAGGGTTAATCATTCAATACAAATACAACAAGGGCATGTTGAAAAAAAATTGGAGAAGAACAATGTCAAATTTAAATGGAGAAAGAAAGTCATGGGAGCACTGCAAGTCGAATTTTAAAGGGGGGGGTTTCAAATGTTGAATGTGAACAATATTTGTCAAAATAAAATGGTGAAAGAATGCACTATAATTTGAATTTCAAAGGCAGGGGTTAATATGTTGAAGGGGGACACTCTATATTGTATTTGTATGCTGTATACTGTATTCTGCACTACTTTTGTTAGAAGAACGATGGTTTTGAAACCGTCTTTGTGGCTTCTACACCTCAACTGTGAGGAGCCGGATTACCAACAAAAAATGTAACCACAAAACAGGCGCTAATACTGAGCGTGGGTAATAGAATGCTACCTGCACATTGTTTTTAGTTGTTTCCTATGGGCTTTTTTTTACTGGCGGTACCGCTGATTTTGTTTTCACAAGTCGGGTAATAGGATACCAAAACCCGACTTAAAGCGGAAGTACCACATCTAAGCAACTTTAGCTTCAATAAGTCCCCGTCTGGTGACTAGCTGCTTAGAAGCGCTAGTCGCCAGAATGATTACCTTGTTAAGGAGAGTTATCCATTGTTCCCGGGCTGACAGGCAGGACGGATCGCCGACATCCTGCCATAGTGACATCTGTGCGCCTGCTCTGTCAGTCCCAGCCTGCTCTAGGACGTGTTGCTAGGAGCCGTTTGGCTCTGAAATGGACTGACAGAGCAGGCGCACGGACGTCACTAGGGAAAGATGTCAGCGCTCTGTCCTGTCTGTCAGCCAGTGAAGAATGGCTATTTCTCCTTAACAAGGTAATCATTCTGGCGACTAGCGCTACTAAGCAGTTAGTCTCCAGATGGGGACTTATTGAATCTAAAGTTGCTTAGATGTGGTAGTTCCGCTTTAATAAAACCCAAAGCCTGTTTTTTTAGCGCTGGTAAGAGAATCGAGCCCAAGATGTTCTGTTGGATGTTGCATGTGTTTCAGATGGTTTTAATGTTGGCAAATGCATGAAAAAAGTGTGAGGCTTCAGGGCAGTATGTTATGTGGAGACAACAGAGCAGATTGATGGTAAAATTTACAAATGGTCTAACGCAAAGTTGGACAAATTTATGCTGAACTTAACAGTAAAACCAAACATTTTAGAAGACAGCACTAAATCTTAGGAAGCATGGCCAACTGTCTACTGGAATTTATCCAGCTCCGCTCTAAAGTATAAGAAGTCTTGTTCATTTTGAAAGAGTTCTCTAATTCTTATTTCTTTTTTTAATATCTAAAAATAGAAACATAACATTTATGACTGATAAGTTGCAATAGGTTCATATCCAGTACTTTCACCATTCCACATCTAAATATTTGTAAAGCCTCGTGCATGTCCGAATCAGTCTTTTATATCCCCACATTATTTGATTCTACCCCTCCTGCTAGGCTATTCCATGCGTCCAAAGTATTCTAAGTGAAAAACGTCTTCCTTAAAGGGATAGTAATACTTCGTTTTATCTTTATTTTATTTTGTAGGCATAAAAAAAACATGAAGAATGATATAAGTCTTATCTCTCAAACCTTTGTGGTTTATGAGATATTCACAAGCAAAGTTTCCCCTCCCACCCCTTTTACCTAGTGTAATCCATCTCTTCTCAGATGTGGAATCCAGTCCATAGACCAGACAGATAACAGCAGGGGACAATCTTCTTCCTATGAGAACAATGAAAGCCCTGCCCCCCTTGACAAGTTTTTCAGGTATTTCCCTTATCTTAATTGAAGATTGTCCCTCTTTGCAGTCTACCTGGGCACCTCCCTTCTGATCTGGCTGAGCAGTGTTACATCAGTAAAAGGGGCGGGAGGGCGATACTTTGTCATTCAATTAATCTTGTACTACAACTCTGACAGAACTGAAATAACACTCTCCAAAGTCCAAATACTATGATGATTAGTTGGAGCTGTTTTTATTATGAAACATTACTATCCCTTTAAAGAGGAACTTTCATGTTAATAACATAGCCCCTCAATATATTTCTAACCTAGCGATAGGCAAAGTCTGGCAGTGAATGGAACAGACAGCACAGACTCGGAGGTACATTTCCTCTAAAATGTCTCTGTTCTCTGGTTCCTACCAAGGACGTCTTTTTTCAGCAATGACCTGGATTTATTGAGCTTAAAGTGGAACTACCACCCCTTCTAAACTTGCCCCCAAATAATTCCCCATCTGGCTACTAGCTGCTCAGTAGCGCTAGTCGGCATATTTCTTAGCGCGTTCATGAGAATGAGCCACTACTCCAGGATTGACAGGCAGAACGGAGAGTGGACATCTTTCCATAGTGAAGTCCTTGCACCTGCTCTGTCAGTCCCAGTCGGCTCTAGGAGGCGTTGCTAGGAGCCGTTGGGTAAAGGTTTTCAATTATTTTAATGAGCTTTGAATAAAACTATATTTTTAAATATGTGTTATTCTGAATTTCTTCAACATTTATAACATTGAAATGGACTGGTCCCCTACATTGTTAGTGGTATATATATATATATATCTTGATAAAGGCTATGTAATATAGCCGAAACGTCGATCTAAATAAACATCACTTTGTTGCTTTAATAGTTCCTGTGAGTGCTACCTTTTACTTTGCTTCTTATATATATATATATATATATATATATACTGTATATATATATATATATATAGTAACTATGGAATTTGCTTACCTTTGAATTTAATCTACCACAACCTCCTTTCTTCTCACACATTTGTTTATACATTAGGTACAGATAACAATAGCACAGGGCACAACAGTTGTTGGCAGATAGGTGGCAGTAGTGGCACACAGTAGCCCCCCCAGCAGCCTCAAGTGCAGCATCAGGCTGGTATGTTTTGCCCACAGTTTGAGTTACTATTTGTGATGTAGTTATGAATTGGCACAAAGTAATATAGTTTCTCCATTCTTCTACAAAAGGTTTTCATGAGTGAGCTTACCCCAAATAGATGCACTGTCTATGTGGACAAATAATTCATATACATACATAACTTACGTGGGATAAAACTAAATCTGGTGTTCATGGGTGACTGGGCGTGATTGTACACAGTCAGAGGGAACATAAGCCATAATGGTGTCACTAATAATGCCACATTACAGGGCATTTTGATTGTACAAACAACACACACCATACACTGCAAGAAGATTGTATAGTGGTCAGTGAACACATCCACCACATGAAAAAATACAGATGATCTTCCTGCGGTGTATGGTGTGTGTTGTCTATACAATCAAAATGCACTGTAACATAGCATTATGGCTTATGTACAATCCCTCCCAATCACCCATGAAATTCAGATTCAGTTTTATCCCATGTAAACTTACTTGAAAGTTATATGTGTGAATTATTTTTCCATCAAAAAGCACTGTAATGTGCATGCCTGGGAACTTTTGAAGCAGGGCTACCCGGAGGGTAACCCTGTCAGTGCCGACCAGGGAGGAAAATGATGCAATTCGCGTCATAAAAGGGGTGGGGCTTAGTCGCGGGGTGCGACTAAAAAAACCCCTGCAAACTGGAGGTAAGAGGGCGGGGAGTGGGAGGAACCGGGCGGGATGGAGCACAAGTGGGCAGAGTTTCTACTTAAACTCTGCCCACCCGGTGATTTACAGTTTGAAATCCGGAGTCTCTGGGGCACAACCGGAGATTTCCCAGGTATGGTAATGTGGCATTATGGCACACGTTCCCTCTGACTGTGTACAATCACGCCCAATCGCCCATGAACATCAGATTCAGTTTTATCGCATGTAAACATATGAGTTATATATGTGAATTATTTGTCCACATGCTGGGTTATTCTATGTATGTGAATATGGTGTATGTACACTATATATAGTGCATATGGTGGTTTATAGGGTGAAGACTGCACGTCCTTTTGTTTGTTTCCCTTTTCTGCTGCAGGGAAAGTGTAGTGTTACATTTTATCACTATGTTACTTGGGTCTTAAACACTGGGAAATAAAGGGCAGGTTACATATATAATAAAGGTGATTTATGCTCTCTGTATATATACCCCTAATTCAGTGAGGCCCACACCTTGCTATTTATCATTTTTTCTTCTAACTCTGGGAAAATTGCCACAGTACTGTAAAGAATAAAACAATCTAAAATGGGTGTGGCCACAAGAGGGTGTGGTTAATGCAGGGGTGTGGCTAAGTGAGGGGATTGGTTTGGTGGGGCAAAGACGGGGCTAGGGGAACCGGAAGGTGTTGTGTCTAGGGGCTCCTGAGATGTAAATCTGACCCTGGCTGCTCCTCTATCCAATCAGTTGG
The DNA here is from genome assembly GCA_037306005.1 of Rhinophrynus dorsalis. Lineage (NCBI taxonomy): Eukaryota > Metazoa > Chordata > Amphibia > Anura > Rhinophrynidae > Rhinophrynus > Rhinophrynus dorsalis. Next base: position 6,958,756 of record CM074723.1, on the reverse strand, counting down.
TAGTCAATCATGTATAAAAGAAAACAAACCAAGAGAGGGCGCCAAATAGTGCCTGTTACCGCTACTGACACTTGGAATGAAGATTCATATACTATACTCCCAAAGATGATGGTATCCAGGCTAAAGTCATAGATTGCCTCTCGGCTGTTTCTGACTGGATGGCTCATAGGCACCTCAAACTCAATATGTCTAAAACTGAGCTACTCCTCATCCCACCTAGACTCTTCCAGGTGACTGCAAATGGCACTACCATAAATCCAGAATCAGAAGCTCTGTGTCTAGGGGTGATAATTGACAACTCTCATTTTTCTTTCATATTAATGACATTACTAAATCCTGTCACTTTCTTTTGCGTAATATTGCTAAAATCTGTCCCTTCCTCTGTTTCTCCACAGCTAAAATTCTTATACAAGCAATCATCCTCTCCCGCATGGACTATTGCAACATTCTTCTGTCTGGCATTCCTGCCTCCCATCTCCAACCACTTCAATCCATATAGAATGCTGCAGCACGAATTACTCTTCTGTCACCTAGGTTTGTCCCTGACCCGCTCCTCCTCAAAACTCTCCAATGGCTGCCTATCAAACTCCGGATATCTTACAGAATCTTACTGCTCTCTTTCAAGACACTTCTCTCCTTTACTCCTTCTTACATCTCCACTCTGATCTCCCGTTATACCTCATCTCGCCACTTACGTTCAGCCAATGACTGTCTTCTCTCAGCTCCTTTTGTGTCTACAGCCCTGTCACGTATCAAACCTTTTTCTCTCATTGCTCCGTATCTATGGAATGTTCTACCATCCAACCTGCGCCACTGCACCTCTCTGATAACCTTCAAATCTCACTTAAAAACTCACCTTATGGATAAAACTTCAACATGCTAGAAGGCACTGATGTTGTACAATGAACGCTTTTATAAATTATTTACTTTACTGATGTCCTCTATCATCATCAGAACTAGCACTGTATTCAGCACTTGACCCTAATGTACTCTGTATGTCTCCCATTACCACTTTAGATTGTAAGCTATCGGGCAGGGACCTCGCACCCAATATTTCACTCTACAAAGCACCTGTAACCCTTTATTGTCTAAACCCTGAAATTGTAAAGCGCTGCGTACACTTATGGCGCTATATAAATTAACTAATTAATTCATTCATTCATTGATGGTTGCAAAGTGAACCTGTGTCCAAACACAACTTACCAAGCAAACAAGGAAATTCTTACACCTGTCCTTGCTCAGGTTGTAGACTCGATGTTTCAAGCCAATGGGGTAGGAAGATATGTATATATACACGTGGAATGAAAAATAAAAATTAAAATAAAATAAACAGCTGCTAAAGTCTTCAAAAAAATATAAACATAATTTAATCTGGATAAAAAATCCTAATATAACATTTCAATAAAAACAATAATAATAGATCTAAGCAAAAACACATCAACGTTTTGCAGCAAAAACTGCTTTCTCAAGACTGAATGCCTAAAAATATCAGAAAACCAGGTTTTTACTGCGAAACGTTAACATGTTGTTTGTTTTTTGTTTTTTTTATAATTGACTATTCAGAGGAAACTCTTTCACTCATCTGGTGGAGAGTGACAAGGTGAGTTATGCACTAAGGCGGGATAAAGAGGTGATAAACTGGAGATAACTTCTCCAGTAATATCACTTCTCCAATCCCTATGCACGAAGATCTCCAACGTTGGAGAAATCTTAGTGTATTGGTCCATAGAATAACATAGGAACTGGAGAAGTGATATCCACTTTATCTCCTCTTTATCTCAGATTTTTGCATCCTCCTAGGTTTTTGTTACCGGGTGTTATTCACTTATTTAGTGGAGATATTGGCCCTTCCTGAACGGATTACATTACTGAACGGCAGCTACTGTACAAACTGCTGTAAGAGAAAGAGGTCATTCACCTCCCAAACTGGTGGCACAGCACGGTCAGGGTTAACACGGTTGCATCATGGTTGTATTACATTAATATTTTTGTTATTTGATACGCAACCTAAATTATCAGTTTCTGAATAAATGTTTTATTTAATATAAATGAAATGTGTTGTGCATTTCTTTAAAATGTCGAGGAGGTACATAAAGTTCTATGCTGCATAATTGAGGCCTATTTGAAATGGCGGTGGGGGAGGGGTAATTGGGAAAAAAAGTATCCTTCTTTGGCCATTTCAAATGTTGGGAGGTTTGGTCATTCCCTTTGTACTGCCCATGGCAGTGCCTCCATTTCTTACATGAGTCTGTCCATAGACTAATCCGAAAAATATTATTTTATAAAATATACAAATACAAAGAACTATTAACACCATGAATAATAGCATTGCCCCTAGTGTCCCTCTTTAGGAGATATTAGGGCTGCATACCTCCCAAGTGTCCTTCTTTAGGTGATATTAGGGGCCCGTACCTCCCTAGTGTTCCTCTTTAGGAGATATTAGGGTTCCATACATCCTAAGTGTCCCTCTTGAGGAGATATTAGGGCATCAGTACCTCACAAGTGTCCCTCTTTAGGAAATATTAGGGGGTCAATACCTCCCACGTGTCGCTCTTTAGGAGATATTGGGTCTCCATCCCTCCCTAGTTTCCCTGTTTAGGAGATATTAGAGCTCCATACCTCCCAAGTGTCCCTCTTTAGGAGATATTACAGGCCTGTTCCTTTCAAGTGTCCCTCATTAGGAGGAACAGTCCCTCTTTTGGACCCAAATCCCTCTGTCCCTCTTTCTCGCCATGGTATCCCTGTGTTTAGGAGATCAGACTGTGCGGTGTGTATATATAAGTGTATCACCCTGGTGTCCCTGTGTTTAGGAGATCAGACTGTGTGGTGTGTATATAAGTGTATCACCCTGGTGTCCCTGTGTTTAGGAGATCACACTGTGTGGTGTGCATATAAGTGTATCACCCTGGTGTCCCTGTGTTTAGGAGATCAGACTGTGTGGTGTGTGTATAGAAGTGTATCACCCTGGTGTCCCTGTGTTTAGGAGATCAGACTGTGAGGTGTGTATAGAAGTGTATCACTCTGGTGTCCCTGTGTTTAGGAGATCAGACTGTGTGGTGTGTATATAAGTGTATCACCGTGGTGTCCCTGTGTTTAGGAGATCAGACTGTGTGGTATGTATATAAGTGTATTACCCTGGTGCCCCTGTGTTTAAGAGATCAGACTGTGCAGTGTGTATAGAAGTGTATCACCCTGGTGTCCCCGTGTTTAGGAGATCAGACTGTGTGGTCACACTATGTATTAGTGTATAAGACACACAGTATGTATTAGTGTATAAGAGTCAGAGTATGTATTAGTATATATGACACACAGTATGTATTAGTGTATAAGACACACAGTATGTATTAGTGTATAAGAGTCAGAGTATGTATTAGTATATAAGACACACAGTATGTATTAGTGTATAAGACACACAGTATGTATTAGTATATAAGACACACAGTATGTATTAGTGTATAAGAGTCACAGTATGTATTAGTGTATAAGACACACAGTATTATTGTATAAGAGTCACACTAGCCAATGGTGAGTGAAAATTTAGCCCTGGCGAGTAGAAATTCAGCCCTGGTGGGTATGTTATCGCTTGCAGTGGCGAGTAACTTTTCAGGTCTGACTAGTAGCAAAGGACTTCAAATTTTAAGCCCTGGCTCACAGTATACAGTGGCTATAAAAAGTCTACACACCCCTGCAAAAATGCCAGGTTCTTGTGATGTTAAAGAATGAGACAAAGGTAAATCATGTGAGAACTTTTTCCACCTTTAATGTGACCTATAACGTGAACAATTCAATTCCAAAACAAACTGAAATCATTGAGGGGGAAAAATAAAAAATAAAAACTCACAATAACCTGGTTGCGTAGGTGTGCACACCCTCTTATAACTGGGGGTGTGGCTATGTTCAGAACTAACCAATCACATTCAATCTCATGTTAAACTAGAATTCATTACACACCTGCCATCATTTATAGTGACTCCGATTAATCACAAATAAAGTTCAGCCTTTCTAGTAGGATTTTCCTGACATTTGCATAGTTGTCCATGGTCCGCAGAGAGCTTCCAAAGCATCAGAGATATCTCATTGTTGAAAGATATAAGTCAGGAGAAGGGTACAAAAGAATTTCCAAAGCATTAGATATACATTAGATATACCATGGAACACAGTGAAGACAGTCATCATCAAGTGGAGAAAATATGGCACAACAGAGACATTACCAAGAACTGGACATCCCTCCAAAATTGATGAGAAGACAAGAAGAAAATTGGTCAGGGAGGCTTCCAAGAGGCCTACTGCGACATTAAAGGAACTGCAGGAATTTCTGACAAGTACAGGCTGTGTGCTACATGTGACAACAATCTCCCGTATTCTTCATATGAATGGGCTGTGGGGTAGGGTGGCAAGACGGAAGGTTAATGTGAGATTTATTAATGTGGAGCACAATTATACATTTATATGCACACACCACACAATAATGTACAAACAAATTGAAATTCCAGAAGGGAAAGAGGGACATGGGTTTTTTTACCCCAGAGGGATAGTGCCCCCCTAAAACCACACATTTTGTAGGTATGAATGACCGGTCATACCTATCATGCAGTCTAAATAAAAAAATTACCATTTGGACACAAATGATCACAAGAAAACCAATAAAAATTGTGGGTTTTTTTTACTTTTTTTATTGTTTTTTTTTATTTAAAAAAAAAATGGTGTGTTATCCATAAATGTGGTATCCAAAGAAAGACCTACTTGTGCTTGAAAAAAAATGGTGTATAAATTGTTTGGTTAGGATAAAAGACTTAGAGGGAAAACAGTTTTGGACAAAGACATAGTTAAAAAAGTCAAAATTGCTCCAGTCCTTAAGTGCAACCCACCTCAGATGTTCCTGGTTCTTAAGGGGTTAAAAAGATACTTGGCAGAGGACTTAGGGTGAAATGTTCAAAAAGTCGTGCTAACTGAAATTGTCTATAATCAGAACAAAAATTTTCTTTTGCCATTGTGACGATACCAGCGGACACCCAGCCTTGGTGTCCCCATCAATGGTCACTTCTTCCACTACAAACCAGATGGACATCCAACAGCATAACACAATATACCCCAAACTAGGCAAAACTAGTGTCAGTGTAACCAGGAGCATACTATGAATACAGCAAGCTTACCCCAAGCATTAGACAACACCAGTGTAGGTAAGACAAGAACTCTCTTTATTGGAACAAACCACACATATTTATACTCAAACCTTACATTGAAATATATGGACCAAGCAGATAAAATAGGGACATAATTCAATCACAATACAGTAGACAAAAGGCCAGCGGCAGATGGCATAACAAATACAATGACTCAGACATGATTACATTTCAAATACAAAAGGGTTGATGAACTCAGACAATGGACACAAAGACTTGAGGGCTTGAATGAATTAACACACAGCAGGGGGTCTCAGTACAGTTCACAATATACTGGCTTGAGTGGCTACAATACACATTGAAAGTAATTTTAGGTAAACTCAAATAATTAACCCTTACTGTCCATTGCCTTGGAAGCAAGTCAGCAGTCCATGGTTGTCAGTCTCTTTGGGCCCAGTAATGTCCACAGTCTCTGGGGTTCTTGGGATAACATTTCCAGACCCAGACAAGGGCTCCAGTAAAGGACTATGATCTATTACAGGATCCTCCATGGCAAGGGGAAAACAGGGCAGAGATTAGTCCCAGGGAGAGGCCATACCCTGTTCCAGGGCTAGGTCCATAGTCTGTGGGCAGGAGGCTGGTCCTCAGGCCCCTCCAGTAGCCAGGGGCCCATTGGTTCCTATGACAGCCATAATCTGTCAATTCTCAGACAAGTTACTGTTATTTTTTGGATCCAATTCCGCCATATCCGTCAAAGGGAAAAAGCCGTCTTAAAAGTGGGCATGGGTTAATCTACCGTCATAATGCAAGGTATTTTCAGAAAAATATATTCTTTTAACTGACACTTTTTTGTCTGATTGACTTCATTTTTTCCCGACAAAATAAAAATGGTCTTAAAGTGTTAGTAATGTCCACAAAAAATTATTTTTGCATGTAGAAGAGCTTAAAAAGCTGAGCTAAATGCAAAAAAACGTATCTCTCAAACCACTGTGGTTTAAGAGATACGGGCGTTTAAAGTTTTAACCTCTCTTACTGACAGCTGTAAAGCTGTCAGCAGGAGATCTGTGTCGGCCGACATGGAGGCGCTTGAGCAGAGCCGGGATCTCGTTATTTACCACAAATCCCTTCATTGGAATGGTCTAAAACGAGCGCATGAAAACCAGGTATACATTTTAGACCATTCCAATGAAGGGATTCATGGTAAATAACGGCTCTGCTCAAGTGCCTCCGTGTCAGCCGACACGAATCTCCTGCTGACAGCTTTACAGCTTCCAGTAGGAGACATCAAACTTTAAACGCCCGTATCTCTTAAACCACAGCCTCCTATCTTAATAAGTGGATTAACCTTTGGAGTACCCCATAGGTTTTATATAGGATTGCTATGGTCATATTTATGATATATGTTGCATGACGTTTGGTAAACTGTCTATACATGTATTACTAGATTGATTCTGAGTATATTCTTGGTATAATCTATTATTGACTATATAAATGAAATTTATATGTTTTATTCAGAAGGTATGCAATATTTGAAATCGGTAGATAGTTAAATTATAGTGATTTAAATCTGTGATTTTATTCCAGTTAGTCTCTAAAATTGGTCATTATATATATGGTATAAGGAAATTGTCAGAGGACCTGGCATAATATTAAAGTTGACTCAACTGACAACATACCATAACCCCTTAAGGACCATTGCCGTGCCAGGACCATCACGGTGGTCCGGCATTTATGGACCAATGATGGTCCCGGCACGGCACAGAGTTCAGGGCTACCGGCGTGGCTGCACACCGCTCCGGAAGCCCTGAACCGGAAGCAATAATAAAAAAAAAAATGCCCTGTGGTCCGCAAGTGCCGCCCGCGCGCGCCGGTCCTTAAGGGGTTAAACCTCAATTAGCATAGTTTATACAGTTTCTGGGGCAGAGCTTTTCATATATGCTGCTGCCAACTGTATTTTAATTAATTGTTAGGATCAATTATCATTTTCTATGCTGCTGAGTTCAAGTATTGTTATCTAATATCTCTAAATATACCTAGGGGTGGTTAACCCTTTAATTGCTGGTAATCCTAATGGTGATAATTGTGGTTTGAGTTACTATATATCTATTGTAATTACTGATCACTCATTTATATCATTGTTGTTTACACTTTATATACAGTATATTGTATTTAACAAATTATATATATTTTTGCACAAATATGCAGGATTGATTATTTTCATCAATTCTTTACTGTGAAGTAATGTGTCAATACCTAGTATGGTGTAAAATTCTCAAATTTCATTTTATCTATTTATTTGAAGATATCCAACCTAATTGGTTCTCCTGTTAACCCTTGAATATCTTCTAGAACTGTGATGAGTAAACTTCGGTTATCTTATGTATCCTGAAGAGTGAGGATAGCGAGGAGGTAGTCATTGGACCATGGACCTGTGCAATGTAACCCTGTTGTATCGTGTTCATCCTCTGTTAAAGTGGAACTTTCAGATAATAGCAAGTCGTCATGCATTCATTAAACGCACGGCGACTAGCTTCAAAATGTATGTCTTACCGTAAAAAAATAAATGTGTCTAAAGGAATCCATCCCGTTTGGAGACTGGAACCCAGGCTAGAGCGCAGACATCTTGTCTGTGCACATGCGCCATCAGTTCTAGTCTCCACTGAGTAGACCGCTTTGCACCATATGGTCACTGGAAGGGACTGACCGCACTAACCTGCCCGTCAGTCCCGAAACGGGACGGATTCCTTTAGAAACATCTATTTTTAAAGGTAAGACATCTATTTTCAAGCTAGTTGCCATACATTTAATGAATGCATGGCAACTTGGTATTACATGAAAGTTCTGCTTTAACATTGGATCACCAGAGGGGAACCAAATGCAATTTGGAACAATACTTTGCTTACACCTCTAGCACTCAGAAGGTTAGTTGCTGACCTCCCTGTGGTTCCATGTGTAACATAGTGGAGGAACATAACCGATCTTCATATAACAATGTAGTGGCAAGCATTATTTGTGTGCAGTGGGGATAATGATGAACACAACAACCAGGGGATTCAGTGTGAACTTGGACAGGATTTGTCCTGCTTAGACCTTCACATTTCTGCTTGGAATGTCCAGTATTCTGTCCTTGTTTGCACCCTCTCAGCGCCGTGTCAGTGACCTTGTGTGAATCAATGCTGGATAAGTATTCAGCTGTCACTGGTACAGGAGGGGTAATAGATCTGATTATACATATTCCTGGGGTGGGAGGTACAGGAGGGGTAATAGATCTGATTATACATATTCCTGGGGTGGGAGGTACAGGAGGGGTAATAGATGTGATTATACATATTCCTGGGGTGGGAGGTGCAGGAGGGGTAATAGATGTGATTATACATGTTCCTGGGGTGGGAGGTACAGGAGGGGTAATAGATATGATTATACATATTCCTGGGGTGGGGGGTACAGGAGGGGTAATAGATGTTATTATACATATTCCTGGGGTGGGAGGTGCAGGAGGGGTAATAGATATGATTATACATATTCCTGGGGTGGGAGGTACAGGAGGGGTAATAGATGTGATTATACATATTCCTGGAGTGGGAGGTACAGGAGGGGTAATAGATGTGATTATACATATTCCTGGGGAGGGAGGTACAGGAGGGGTAATAGATATGATTATACATATTCCTGGGGTGGGAGGTACAGGAGGGGTAATAGATGTGATTATACATATTCCTGGGGTGGGAGGTGCAGGAGGGGTAATAGATGTGATTATACATATTCCTGGGGTGGGAGGTACAGGAGGGGTAATAGATATGATTATACATATTCCTGGGGTGGGAGGTGCAGGAGGGGTAATATATATGATTATACATATTACTGGGGTGGGGGGTACAGGAGGGGTAATAGATATGATTATACATATTCCTGGGGTGGGAGGTGCAGGAGGGGTAATAGATGTGATTATACATATTCCTGGGGTGGGAGGTACAGGAGGGGTAATAGATGTGATTATACATATTCCTGGGGTGGGAGGTACAGGAGGGGTAATAGATATGATTATACATATTCCTGGGGTGGGGGGTACAGGAGGGGTAATAGATATGATTATACATATTCCTGGGGTGGGGGGTACAGGAGGGGTAATAGATCTGATTATACATATTCCTGGGGTGGGAGGTACAGGAGGGGTAATAGATCTGATTATACATATTCCTGGGGTGGGAGGTGCAGGAGGGGTAATAGATGTGATTATACATATTTTTGGGGTGGGAGGTGCAGGAGGGGTAATAGATGTGATTATACATATTCCTGGGGTGGGAGGTGCAGGAGGGGTAATAGATGTGATTATACATATTCCTGGGGTGGGAGGTACAGGAGGGGTAATAGATGTGATTATACATATTGCTGGGGTGGGAGGTGCAGGAGGGGTAATAGATGTGATTATACATATTCCTGGGGTGGGAGGTGCAGGAGGGGTAATAGATGTGATTATAAATATTCCTGGGTGGGAGGTACAGGAGGGGTAATAGATCTGATTATACATATTCCTGGGGTGGGAGGTGCAGGAGGGGTAATAGATATGATTATACATATTCCTGGGGTGGGGGGTACAGGAGGGGTAATAGATGTGATTATACATATTCCTGGGGTGGGAGGTACAGGAGGGGTAATAGATGTGATTATACATATTCCTGGGGTGGGAGGTACAGGAGGGATAATAGATGTGATTATACGTATTCCTGGGGTGGGAGGTGCAGGAGGGGTAATAGATCTGATTATACATATTCCTGGGGTGGGAGGTACAGGAGGGGTAATAGATGTGATTATACATATTCCTGGGGTGGGAGGTACAGGAGGGGTAATAGATATGATTATACATATTCCTGGGGTGGAAGGTGCAGGAGGGGTAATAGATGTGATTATACATATTCCTGGGGTGGGAGGTGCAGGAAGGGTAATAGATCTGATTATACATATTCCTGGGACGGGAGGTACAGGAGGGGTAATAGATGTGATTATACATATTCCTGGGTGGGAGGTGCAGGAGGGGTAATAGATGTGATTATACATATTCATGGGGTGGGACATACAGGAGGGGTAATAGATGTGATTATACAAATACCTGGGGAGGGAGGTACAGGAGGGGTAATAGATGTGATTATACATATTCCTGGGGTGGGAGGTACAGGAGGGGTAATAGATGTGATTATGCATATTCCTGGGGTGGGAGGTACAGGAGGGGTAATAGATCTGATTATACATATTCCTGGGGTGGGAGGTACAGGAGGGGTAATAGATATGATTATACATATTCCTGGGGTGGGAGGTACAGGAGGGGTAATAGATGTGATTATACATATTCCTGGGGTGGGGGGTGCAGGAGGGGTAATAGATCTGATTATACATATTCCTGGGGTGGGAGGTACAGGAGGGGTAATAGATATGATTATACATATTCCTGGGGTGGGAGGTACAGGAGGGGTAATAGATGTGATTATACATATTCCTGGGGTGGGGGGTGCAGGAGGAGTAATAGATCTGATTATACATATTCCTGGGGTGGGGGGTACAGGAGGGGTAATAGATGTGATTATACATATTCCTGGGGTGGGAGGTGCAGGAGGGGTAATAGATCTGATTATACATATTCTTGGGGTGGGAGGTGCAGGAAGGGGTAATAGATATGATTATACATATTCCTGGGGTGGGAGGTACAGGGAGGGGTAATAGATGTGATTATAAATATTCCTGGGGTGGGAGGTGCAGGAGGGGTAATAGATGGGATTATACATATTCCTGGGGTGGGAGGTACAGGAGGGGTAATAGATGTGATTATACATATTCCTGGGGTGGGAGGTGCAGGAGGGGTAATAGATCTGATTATACATATTCCTGGGGTGGGAGGTACAGGAGGGGTAATAGATGTGATTATACATATTCCTGGGGTGGGAGGTACAGGAGGGGTAATAGATGTGATTATACATATTCCTGGGGTGGGAGGTACAGGAGGGGTAATAGATGTGATTATACATGTTCCTGGGGTGGGAGGTGCAGGAGGGGTAATAGATGTGATTATACATATTCCTGGGGTGGGAGGTACAGGAGGGGTAATAGATGTGATTATACATATTCCTGGGGTTGGAGGTACAGGAGGGGTAATAGATGTGATTATACATATTCCTGGGGTGGGAGGTACAGGAGGGGTAATAGATGTGATTATACATGTTCCTGGGGTGGGAGGTACAGGAGGGGTAATAGATCTGATTATACAAATTCCTGGGGTGGGAGGTACAAGAGGGGTAATAGATCTGATTATACATATTCCTGGGGTGGGAGGTACAGGAGGGGTAATAGATCTGATTATACATATTCCTGGAGTGGAGGTGCAGGAGGGGTAATAGATGTGATTATACATATTCCTGGGGTGGGAGGTACAGGAGGGGTAATAGATGTGATTATACATATTCCTGGGGTGGGAGGTACAGGAGGGGTAATAGATATGATTATACATATTCCTGGGGTGGGAGGTGCAGGAGGGGTAATAGATCTGATTATACATATTCCTGGGGTGGGAGGTACAGGAGGGGTAATAGATGTGATTATACATATTCCTGGGGTGGGAGGTGCAGGAGGGGTAATAGATCTGATTATACATATTCCTGGGGTGGGAGGTACAGGAGGGGTAATAGATATGATTATACATATTCCTGGGGTGGGGGGTACAGGAGGGGTAATAGATGTGATTATACATATTCCTGGGGTGGGAGGTGCAGGAGGGGTAATATATGTGATTATACATATTCCTGGGGTGGGAGGTGCAGGAGGAGTAATAGATCTGATTATACATATTCCTGGGGTGGGAGGTGCAGGAGGAGTAATAGATCTAATTATACATATTCCTGGGGTGGGAGGTGCAGGAGGGGTAATAGACGTAATTATACATATTCCTGGGGTGGGAGGTGCAGGAGGGGTAATAGATGTGATTATACATATCCCTGGGGTGGGAGGTGCAGGAGGGGTAATAGATGTGATTATACATATTCCTGGGGTGGGAGGTGCAGGAGGGGTAATAGATGTGATTATACATATTCCTGGGGTGGGAGGTGCAGGAGGGGTAATAGATATGATTATACATATTCCTGGGGTGGGAGGTACAGGGAGGGGTAATAGATGTGATTATACATATTCCTGGGGTGGGAGGTACAGGAGGGGTAATAGATATGATTATACATATTCCTGGTGTGGGAGGTACAGGAGGGGTAATAGATATGATTATACATATTCCTGGGGTGGGAGGTGCAGGAGGGGTAATACATGTGATTATACATATTCCTGGGGTGGGAGGTGCAGGAGGGGTAATAGATGTGATTATACATATTCCTGGTGTGGGAGGTACAGGAGGGGTAATAGATGTGATTATACATATTCCTGGGGTGGGAGGTACAGGAGGGGTAATAGATATGATTATACATATTCCTGGGGTGGGAGGTGCAGGAGGGGTAATAGATGTGATTATTCATATTCCTGGGGTGGGAGGTACAGGAGGGGTAATAGATATGATTATACATATTCCTGGGGTGGGAGGTACAGGAGGGGTAATAGATGTGATTATACATATTCCTGGGGTGGGAGGTACAGGAGGGGTAATAGATATGATTATACATATTCCTGGGGTGGGGGGTGCAGGAGGGGTAATAGATCTGATTATACATATTCCTGGGGTGGGAGGTGCAGGAGGGGTAATAGATGCGATTATACATATTCCTGCGGTGGGAGGTACAGGAGGGGTAATAGATATGATTATACATATTCCTGGGGTGGGAGGTACAGGAGGGGTAATAGATGGGATTATACATATTCCTGGGGTGGGAGGTGCAGGAGGAGTAATAGATCTGATTATACATATTCCTGGGGTGGGAGGTACAGGAGGGGTAATAGATGTGATTATACATATTCCTGGGGTGGGAGGTGCAGGAGGGGTAATAGATCTGATTATACATATTCCTGGGGTGGGAGGTACAGGAGGGGTAATAGATATGATTATACATATTCCTGGGGTGGGGGGTACAGGAGGGGTAATAGATGTGATTATACATATTCCTGGGGTGGGAGGTGCAGGAGGGGTAATAGATGTGATTATACATATTCCTGGGGTGGGAGGTGCAGGAGGAGTAATAGATCTGATTATACATATTCCTGGGGTGGGAGGTGCAGGAGGAGTAATAGATCTAATTATACATATTCCTGGGGTGGGAGGTGCAGGAGGGGTAATAGACGTGATTATACATATTCCTGGGGTGGGAGGTGCAGGAGGGGTAATAGATGTGATTATACATATTCCTGGGGTGGGAGGTGCAGGAGGGGTAATAGATGTGATTATACATATTCCTGGGGTGGGAGGTACAGGAGGGGTAATAGATGTGATTATACATATTCCTGGGGTGGGAGGTGCAGGAGGGGTAATAGATATGATTATACATATTCCTGGGGTGGGAGGTACAGGAGGGGTAATAGATATGATTATACATATTCCTGGGGTGGGGGGTACAGGAGGGGTAATAGATATGATTATACATATTCCTGGGGTGGGAGGTACAGGAGGGGTAATAGATGGGATTATACATATTCCTGGGGTGGGAGGTGCAGGAGGAGTAATAGATCTGATTATACATATTCCTGGGGTGGGAGGTACAGGAGGGGTAATAGATGTGATTATACATATTCCTGGGGTGGGAGGTGCAGGAGGGGTAATAGATCTGATTATACATATTCCTGGGGTGGGAGGTACAGGAGGGGTAATAGATATGATTATACATATTCCTGGGGTGGGGGGTACAGGAGGGGTAATAGATGTGATTATACATATTCCTGGGGTGGGAGGTGCAGGAGGGGTAATAGATGTGATTATACATATTCCTGGGGTGGGAGGTGCAGGAGGAGTAATAGATCTGATTATACATATTCCTGGGGTGGGAGGTGCAGGAGGAGTAATAGATCTAATTATACATATTCCTGGGGTGGGAGGTGCAGGAGGGGTAATAGACGTGATTATACATATTCCTGGGGTGGGAGGTGCAGGAGGGGTAATAGATGTGATTATACATATTCCTGGGGTGGGAGGTGCAGGAGGGGTAATAGATGTGATTATACATATTCCTGGGGTGGGAGGTACAGGAGGGGTAATAGATGTGATTATACATATTCCTGGGGTGGGAGGTGCAGGAGGGGTAATAGATATGATTATACATATTCCTGGGGTGGGAGGTACAGGGAGGGGTAATAGATGTGATTATACATATTCCTGGGGTGGGAGGTGCAGGAGGGGTAATAGATATGATTATACATATTCCTGGTGTGGGAGGTACAGGAGGGGTAATAGATATGATTATACATATTCCTGGGGTGGGAGGTGCAGGAGGGGTAATACATGTGATTATACATATTCCTGGGGTGGGAGGTGCAGGAGGGGTAATAGATGTGATTATACATATTCCTGGTGTGGGAGGTACAGGAGGGGTAATAGATGTGATTATACATATTCCTGGGGTGGGAGGTACAGGAGGGGTAATAGATATGATTATACATATTCCTGGGGTGGGAGGTGCAGGAGGGGTAATAGATGTGATTATACATATTCCTGGGGTGGGAGGTACAGGAGGGGTAATAGATATGATTATACATATTCCTGGGGTGGGAGGTACAGGAGGGGTAATAGATGTGATTATAAATATTCCTGGGGTGGGAGGTACAGGAGGGGTAATAGATATGATTATACATATTCTTGGGGTGGGGGGTGCAGGAGGGGTAATAGATCTGATTATACATATTCCTGGGGTGGGAGGTGCAGGAGGGGTAATAGATGTGATTATACATATTCCTGCGGTGGGAGGTACGGGAGGGGTAATAGATATGATTATACATATTCCTGGGGTGGGAGGTACAGGAGGGGTAATAGATGGGATTATACATATTCCTGGGGTGGGAGGTGCAGGAGGAGTAATAGATCTGATTATACATATTCCTGGGGTGGGAGGTACAGGAGGGGTAATAGATATGATTATACATATTCCTGGGGTGGGAGGTACAGGAGGGGTAATAGATGTGATTATACATATTCCTGGGGTGGGAGGTGCAGGAGGGGTAATAGATCTGATTATACATATTCCTGGGGTGGGAGGTACAGGAGGGGTAATAGATCTGATTATACATATTCCTGGGGTGGGGGGTGCAGGAGGGGTAATAGATCTGATTATACATATTCCTGGGATGGGAGGTACAGGAGGGGTAATAGATGTGATTATACATATTCCTGGGGTGGGAGGTGCAGGAAGGGGTAATAGATATGATTATACATATTCCTGGGGTGGGAGGTGCAGGAGGGGTAATAGATATGATTATACATATTCCTGGGGTGGGAGGTGCAGGAGGGGTAATAGATCTAATTATACATATTCCTGGGGTGGGGGGTACAGGAGGGGTAATAGATGTGATTATACATATTCCTGGGGTGGGAGGTACAGGAGGGGTAATAGATATTATTATACATATTCCTGGGGTGGGAGGTACAGGAGGGGTAATAGATGTGAATATACATATTCCTGGGGTGGGAGGTACAGGAGGGGTAATAGATGTGATTATACATATTCCTGGGGTGGGAGGTGCAGGAGGGGTAATAGATATGATTATACATATTCCTGGGGTGGGAGGTACAGGAGGGGTAATAGATGTGATTATACATATTCCTGGGGTGGGAGGTACAGGAGGGGTAATAGATCTGATTATACATATTCCTGGGGTGGGAGGTACAGGAGGGGTAATAGATGTGATTATACATATTCCTGGGGTGGGAGGTGTAGGGAGGGGTAATCTAGATCTGATTATACATATTCTTGGGGTGGGGGGTGCAGGGAGGGCAGGTTATGAGGAAGGAGGTATAGGGTAGAAGGTGATGGGTAGGTGGTGCAGGGAGGGCAGGTTATGAGGAAGGAGGTATAGGGTAGAAAGTGCTGGGTAGGAGGTGCCGGGAAGTCAGGGTAGGAGGGACAGGGTGGGATGTGTAAGAGGCGCAGAGTAGATGGTGCTGGGTAGGAGATATCGGGAGGGCAGGGTAGGAGGTGCAGGGAGCAATGTGTAGTGTAAGAGGTGCTGGGTAAGCGATGCAGGGAGGGCAGGGTAGGAGGTGCCGGGAGGGATGTGTAGGATCCAAGGTGGTGGGTAGGAGGAGCAGGGAGGAATGTGTAGGGTAGGAGGTGCTGGGTAGGAGATGCAGGGAGTGCAGGGTAGGAGGTGCTGGGTGGGAGGTGGAGGGAGGAATGTGCAGGGTGGGAGGTGCAGGGTAGGAGATGCAGGGAGTGCAGGGTAGGAGGTGCTGGGTGGGAGGTGCAGGGAGGAATGTGCAGGGTAGGAGGTGCTATGTAGGAGATGCAGGGAGTGCAGGGTAGGAGGTGCTGGGTGGGAGGTGCAGGGAGGAATGTGCAGGGTAGGAGGTGCTGTGTAGGAGATGCAGGGAGTGCAGGGTAGGAGGTGCTGGGTGGGAGGTGCAGGGAGGAATGTGTAGGGTAGGAGGTGCTGGGTAGGAGGAGCAGGGAGAGGTTACTCTGCTCTGGGCTGACATGTTCCCATCTGCAGGGCTGGTTCTCCCAGTTCCACATAAACAGCTGCAGGCTCTGTGTGCACATGTAGAGGATTAGCAGTAACTGAATATTCATTGAGGACGGTTTGGAATACTTCCAGGATCACTGGCTCTGCACTTTCCCTGGATTTACTATCCTTGCAGGGCCCAGAGAAGTACAGACCTTTATCTGCAGCGTGTGGGGAAGAAGTATCAGTGTACTGTACTGACCCAGGACCTGCCTGGCACACACAAGTGATAAATACTTCCACCAGACAGGTAAGTGCCTCCACATACAGTAACTAGACAGGAATAAAGTGAGTGGGTAAGTACCAGACACACAGGAGATCAGACTGTGAGGTGTGTATAGAAGTGTGTCACCCTGGTGTCCCTGTGTTTAGGAGATCAGACTGTGTGGTGTACATATAAGTGTATCACCCTGGTGTCCCTGTGTTTAGGAGATCAGACTGTGTGGTGTGTATATAAGTGTATCACCCTGGTGTCCCTGTGTTTAGGAGATCAGACTGTGTGGTGTGTATAGAAGTGTGTCACCCTGGTGTCCCTGTGTTTAGGAAATCAGACTGTGTGGTGTGTATAGAAGTGTATCACCCTGGTGTCCCTGTGTTTAGGAGATCAGACTGTATAGTGTGTATAGAAGTGTATCACCCTGGTGTCCCTGTGTTTAGGAGATCAGACTGTGTGGTGTGTATAGAAGTGTATCACCCTGGTGTCCCTGTGTTTAGGAGATCAGACTGTGTGGTGTGTATATAAGTGTGTCACCCTGGTGTCCCTGTGTTTAGGAGATCAGACTGTGTGGTGTATATATAAGTGTATCACCCTGGTGTCCCTGTGTTTAGGAGATCAGACTGTGTGGTGTGTATATAAGTGTATCACCCTGGTGTACCTGTGTTTAGGAGATCAGACTGTGTGGTGTGTATAGAAGTGTATCACCCTGGTGTCCCTGTTTTTAGGAGATCAGACTGTGTGGTGTGTATATAAGTGTATCACCCTGGTGTCCCTGTGTTTAGGAGATCAGACTGTGTGGTGTGTATATAAGTGTATCACCCTGGTGTCCCTGTGTTTAGGAGATCAGACTGTGTGGTGTGTATAGAAGTGTATCACCCTGGTGTCCCTGTGTTTAGTAGATCAGACTGTGTGGTGTGTGTATATAAGTGTATCACCCTGGTGTCCCTGTGTTTAGGAGATCAGACTGTGTGGTGTGTATAGAAGTGTATCACCCTGGTGTCCCTGTGTTTAGGAGATCAGACTGTGTGGTGTGTATATAAGTGTATCACCCTGGTGTCACTGTGTTTAGGAGATCAGACTGTGTTGTGTGTATATAAGTGTATCACCCTGGTGTCACTGTGTTTAGGAGATCAGACTGTGTGGTGTGTATATAAGTGTATCACCCTGGTGTCCCTGTGTGTAGGAGATCAGACTGTGTGGTGTGTATATAAGTGTATCACCCTGGTTTCCGTGTGTTTAGGAGATCAGAGTGTGTGGTGTGTATAGAAGTGCATCACCCTGGTGTCCCTGTGTTTAGGAGATCAGACTGTGTGGTGTGTATATAAGTGTATCACCCTGGTGTCCCTGTGTTTAGGAGATCAGACTGTGTGGTGTTTATAGAAGTGTATCACCCTGCTGTCCCTGTGTTTAGGAGATCAGACTGTGTGGTGTGTATATAAGTGTATCACCCTGGTGTCCCTGTGTTTAGGAGATCAGACTGTGTGGTGTGTGTATATAAGTGTGTCACCCTGGTGTCCCTGTGTTTAGGAGATCAGACTGTGTGGTGTGTATAGAAGTGTATCACCCTGGTGTCCCTGTGTTTAGGAGATCAGACTGTGTGGTGTGTATAGAAGTGTATCACCCTGGTGTCCCTGTGTTTAGGAGATCAGACTGTGTGGTGTGTATAGAAGTGTATCACCCTGGTGTCCCTGTGTTTAGGAGATCAGACTGTGTGGTGTGTATAGAAGTGTATCACCCTGGTGTCCCTGTGTTTAGGAGATCAGACTGTGCGGTGTGTATAGAAGTGTATAACCCTGGTGTCCCTGTGTTTAGGAGATCAGACTGTGTGGTGTGTATATAAGTGTATCACCCTGGTGTCCCTGTGTTTAGGAGATCAGACTGTGTGGTGTGTATATATAAATGTATCACCCTGTGTCCCTGTGTTTAGGAGATCAGACTGTGTGGTGTGTATATAAGTGTATCACCCCGGTGTCCCTGTGTTTAGGAGATCAGACTGTGTGATGTGTATATAAGTGTATCACCCCGGTGTCCCTGTGTTTAGGAGATCAGACTGTGTGGTGTGTATATAAGTGTATCACCCTGGTGTCCCTGTGTTTAGGAGATCAGACTGTGTGGTGTGTATATAAGTGTATCACCCTGGTGCCCCTGTGTTTAGGAGATCAGACTGTGTGGTGTGTATATAAGTGTATCACCCTGGTGTCCTTGTGTTTAGGAGATTAGACTGTGTGGTGTGTATATAAGTGTATCACCCTGGTGTCCCTGTGTTTACGAGATCAGACTGTGTGGTGTGTATATAAGTGTATCACCCTGGTGTCCCTGTGTTTAGGAGATCAGACTGTGTGGTGTGTATATAAGTGTATCACCCTGGTGTCCCTGTGTTTAGGAGATCAGACTGTGTGGTGTGCATAGAAGTGTATCACCCTGCTGTCCCTGTGTTTAGGAGATCAGACTGTGTGGTGTGTATATAAGTGTATCACCCTGGTGTCCCTGTGTTTAGGAGATCAGACTGTGTGGTGTGTGTATATAAGTGTGTCACCCTGGTGTCCCTGTGTTTAGGAGATCAGACTGTGTGTTGTGTATATAAGTGTATCACCCTGGTGTCCCTGTGTTTAAGAGATCAGACTGTCCGGTGTGTATAGAAGTGTATAACCCTGGTGTCCCTGTGTTTAGGAGATCAGACTGTATGGTGTGTATATAAGTGTATCACCCTGGTGTCCCTGTGTTTAGGAGATCAGACTGTGTGGTGTGTGTATATAAATGTATCACCCTGTGTCCCTGTGTTTAGGAGATCAGACTGTGTGGTGTGTATAGAAGTGTATCACCCTGGTGTCCCTGTGTTTAGGAGATCAGACTGTGTGGTGTGTATAGAAGTGTATCACCCTGGTGTCCCTGTGTTTAGGAGATCAGACTGTGTGGTGTGTATAGAAGTGTATCACCCTGGTGTCCCTGTGTTTAGGAGATCAGACTGTGTGGTGTGTATAGAAGTGTATCACCCTGGTGTCCCTGTGTTTAGGAGATCAGACTGTGCGGTGTGTATAGAAGTGTATAACCCTGGTGTCCCTGTGTTTAGGAGATCAGATTGTGTGGTGTGTATATAAGTGTATCACCCTGGTGTCCCTGTGTTTAGGAGATCAGACTGTTTGGTGTGTATATATAAATGTATCACCCTGTGTCCCTGTGTTTAGGAGATCAGACTGTGTGGTGTGTATATATAAATGTATCACCCTGTGTCCCTGTGTTTAGGAGATCAGACTGTGTGGTATGTATATAAGTGTATCACCCCGGTGTCCCTGTGTTTAGGAGATCAGACTGTGTGGTGTGTATATAAGTGTATCACCCCGGTGTCCCTGTGTTTAGGAGATCAGACTTGGGGGTGTATATAAGTGTATCACCCTGGTGTCCCTGTGTTTAGGAGATCAGAGTGTGTGGTGTGTATATAAGTGTATCACCCTGGTGCCCCTGTGTTTAGGAGATCAGACTGTGTGGTGTGTATATAAGTGTATCACCCTGGTGTCCCTGTGTTTAGGAGATCAGACTGTGTGGTGTGTATATAAGTGTATCACCCTGGTGTCCCTGTGTTTACGAGATCAGACTGTGTGGTGTGTATATAAGTGTATCACCCTGGTGTCCCTGTGTTTAGGAGATCAGACTGTGTGGTGTGTATATAAGTGTATCACCCTGGTGTCCCTGTGTTTAGGAGATCAGACTGTGTGGTGTGTATATAAGTGTATCACCCTGGTGTCCCTGTGTTTAGGAGATCAGACTGTGTGGTGTGTATATAAGTGTATCACCCTGGTGTCCCTGTGTTTAGGAAATCAAACTGTGTGGTGTGTATAGAAGTGTATCACCCTGGTGTTCCTGTGTTTAGGAGATCAGGCTGTGCGGTGTGTATATAAATTAGTCTGTGTAAATAAAATACTTTGGTCATGCTCTAAATCATTTATTCAGTTACACAAAGAGGTATCACCAGGTCATGAAATAACCTAAAATTTCTCGGTAATGCCCGCCATTCAGCAACACCTCCTAAAAGAAAAATGTCCCTCTTTGGCCATCTGATATGTATGCCGATATAAGGATAATGCAGGTAATGAGCGAAATGAACCAATTAGTGTCGGTCACAATACACAATAGGTAAATACCTAGGTCAACAACAGGTTGGTAGGTTCTAGAGACAGAGATTAGGAAGGTAGGCAGGTGTCAGAGATAGAGATGATGATGGTAGGTGGGTGCCAGAGATAAGGTAGGTAGGTGCCAGAGATAAGGTAGGTAGGTAGGTGCCCGAGATAGAGATGAGGAAGGTAGGTAGGTGTCAGAGATAAGGAAGGTAGGTAGGTGCCGGAGACAGAGATGAGGAAGGTAGGTAGGTGACAGATGAGGAAGGTAGGTGGGTGCCAATGAGGAAGGTATGTAGATACCGGAGACCGATATCAGCCAGGTCCTTAGGGTTGTATGTCCCAGAAGATCCAGGTCAAGCTGTTGGGAGTCATTTCTACTAGGGATCTGGGGCAGGTTTAGGTTATAGGTGGGCCTGGTGCAAGGTAAAAAGTAGTGGGTCCCCTTAACCCCTTGGGTGCCAAATTGGTCTCCTACATATTGCTTTGCAATGCATTGGAGATCTCGCTAGTACCCAAGGAGTTACATAATAACCACACTACTGGTGGAGGAGTGAGCAGGTTTGTGTATTGTGATCACGAGAAGGACGTAACTCAGCAGTGAAACTCACCTTGGAAGGTGCTCCTGTTCGATAGGGAAGTATAGAGCGCCCCCCACTGATGCAGAAGTTCTGGCGAGGAGAAAATAGGAACTTGATCACATTCCTAATTATTACCCCTAAGACTTTGGTGGTGGGGATATAGGTTTAGAGTATTTACAGTAAATAAAATTATAAATCTGCCAGTGGGATTAAAACTGCAGAGGGGTCCATATCAGTGGAAAAATAATTATTTTTCATATCAATTGGGCCTTTAATTTAACCATTTGGATGCTGTCCAATTCTTTGCAGCACAATGCATTGGAGACCTCTAGCCTTCAATGGGTTAAAATTACCTATTAAACTCTTTGGAATATTTTGGCATCTTTATTTGTCCTAGAATTAAAAACCTTTGTAGTTTGATAAATCCATACCTCCAAACATTTCAAATGGCCAAAGAGGGACATTTGTGCTTTTAAGGAGTGTTCCTGGGGGGTGGCTGGTGGGCGAGGAATTTTGAAGTTATTGAATCACCTACTGACACCTCTTTGTGTAAATTAATAAATGGTTTAGAGCAAGAACATATTTTTTTATTTATGCAAACTAATGTATGAACACATATACTGATGTTTATACAGACATTAATGTGAGTTTTATTGCTGTGGAGAAATGTGATACACTTGTATTCACACCGCACAGTCTGATCTCCTAAGCACAGAGACACCAGGGTGATACACTTATATACACACCGCACAGTCTGATCTCCTAAACACAGGGACACTAGGGTGATACACTTATATACACACCACACAGTCTGATCTCCTAAACACAGGGACACCAGGGTGATACACTTATATACACACCACACAGTCTGATCTCCTAAACACAGGGACACCAGGGTGATACACTTATATACACACCGCACAGTCTGATCTCCTAAACACAGGGACACTAGGGTGATACACTTATATACACACCACACAGTCTGATCTCCTAAACACAGGGACACCAGGGTGATACACTTTTATTCACACCACACAGTCTGATCGTCTAAACACAGGGACACCAGGGTGATACACTTATATACACACCACACAGTCTGATCGTCTAAACACAGTGACACCAGGGTGATATATATACACCACACAGTCTGATCTCCTACACACAGGGACACCAGCGTGATACACTTATATATACACACCGCACAGTCTGATCTCCTAAACACAGGGACACCAGGGTGATACACTTAGATACACACCACACAGTCTGATCTCCTAAACACAGGGACACCAGGGGGATACATTTATATACACACCACACAGTCCGATCTCCTACACACAGGAACACCAGGGTGATACACTTATATACACACCGCACAGTCTGATCTCCTAAACACAGGGACACCAGGGTGATACACTTATATACACACCACACAGTCTGATCTCCTAAACACAGGGACACCAGGGTAATACACTTATATACACACCACACAGTCTAATCTCCTAAACACAGGGACACCAGGGTGATATACTTATATACACCACACAGTCTGATCTCCTAAACACAGGGACACCAGGGTGATACACTTATATACACCACACAGTCTGATCTCCTAAACACAGGGACACCAGACTGATACACTTATATACACACCACACAGTCTGATCTCCTACACACAGGGACACCAGGGTGATACACTTCTATACCCACCACACAGTCTGACCTCCTAAACACAGGGACACCAGGGTGATACACTTATATACACACCGCACAGTCTGATCTCCTACACACAGGGACACCAGGGTGATACACTTCTATACACACCGCACAGTCTGATCTCCTAAACACAGGGACACTAGGGTGATACACTTATATACACACCACACAGTCTGATCTCCTAAACACAGGGACACCAGGGTGATACACTTCTTTTCACACCACACAGTCTGATCGTCTAAACACAGGGACACCAGGGTGATACACTTATATACACACCACACAGTCTGATCGTCTAAACACAGTGACACCAGGGTGATATATATACACCACACAGTCTGATCTCCTACACACAGGGACACCAGCGTGATACACTTATATATACACACCGCACAGTCTGATCTCCTAAACACAGGGACACCAGGGTGATACACTTAGATACACACCACACAGTCTGATCTCCTAAACACAGGGACACCAGGGGGATACATTTATATACACACCACACAGTCCGATCTCCTAAACACAGGGACACTAGGGTGATACACTTATATACACACCGCACAGTCTGATCTCCTACACACAGGAACACCAGGGTGATACACTTATATACACACCGCACAGTCTGATCTCCTAAACACAGGGACACCAGGGTGATACACTTATATACACACCACACAGTCTGATCTCCTAAACACAGGGACACCAGGGTAATACACTTATATACACACCACACAGTCTAATCTCCTAAACACAGGGACACCAGGGTGATATACTTATATACACCACACAGTCTGATCTCCTAAACACAGGGACACCAGGGTGATACACTTATATACACCACACAGTCTGATCTCCTAAACACAGGGACACCAGACTGATACACTTATATACACACCACACAGTCTGATCTCCTACACACAGGGACACCGGGGTGATACACTTCTATACCCACCACACAGTCTGACCTCCTAAACACAGGGACACCAGGGTGATACACTTATATACACACCGCACAGTCTGATCTCCTACACACAGGGACACCAGGGTGATACACTTCTATACACACCGCACAGTCTGATCTCCTACACACAGGGACACCAGGGTGATACACTTATATACATACCACACAGTCTGATCTCCTAAACACAGGGACACCAGGGTGATACACTTCTATACACACCACACAGTCTGATCTCCTAAACACAGGGACACCAGGGTGATACACTTCTATACACACCACACAGTCTGATCTCCTAAACACAGGGACACCAGGTTGATACACTTCTAAATACACACTACACAGATGAATGTGGGTCTCAAAGAGGGACTGTCCCTCCTAAAGAGGGATACTTGGGAGGTATGGACCCCTAATATCTCCTAAAGAGTGACACTTGGGAGGCATGGACCCCTAAAATCCTCTAAAGAGGGACACTTGGGAGGTATGGTCACCCCTAATATATCCTAAATAGGGACACTCCTTTGCTATTTAATAAGATGTTAGGGACCTGTGGGCTGGCGTGCAGAGTGGAACCTTTCCAGTACACAGAGACCCCCCGTATTCTCACATGTAACTTGCACTGCGTATTGCACAGGCAGTGGAGTAAGTGATGACAACCAAATGCACCACGGGATAAACATTTCTCTTGATTTAAATGGTTTTTTTTAACCTTTTGTAATGTGTTCCCCTCTAGCAATGAAGGGGTTAAACTCATTATAAACCAATGAGGAATTTTTAAAGTGTTAGTAATGCCCACTAAAAAAGTGCCCTAGTTTCGTTCATTAAAGTTATTTATTATATATAGCGCTGTGCGCAATGTCTGTACCTCTACCGTTTGGCTGCAAATCATTCTTGAAGTCTTCCCCTCCCGCTCCTTTTCGTCAAATTGCCTGTAAGTCTGTTGGAGCTGAAATCGCGTCGGCCGACACGACGGATCCTGTAGAGGCACACACTGCTTCTTCTTTCTTGTAAACCCATCCGCTCGGTCTGAAGCACTCAAAGAGCAAATTACCCCCTCCCATCGGGTATTTCATGGGAGCGCGCGTCCAGGACAGCCATGTAACGAGCACACGCTTCATTAGAAGATTTTTAAATATGGCGCCCGGGCTTCCTTTGCCAGGAAACTTTGAAAGGTAATATCTTCACAACTGATGAACTCTGAGAGAAACTATTAATAGTGATACACTCTACTGAGCATGGAGTATCATACATATATTTTTCATCACAGGACATTACTAACACTTTAATTGTTATCTATATGAACAAGAAAAATGTGGCACAGTTCTGGAGCACACCAATTACACCGCAGGGTCAAATTAAATCCCCCATGAATGAGGTTACTCGCCAGAGCATTGCGCTGCGGAGTTTTCTAGCAGGTTCAAAGCTACACAAAATACAAGACAATCTGGGGAATGACTGTTTCCTGTGGTGAAGTGCTGTAGTCCAGAAATCTTTCCCTATTATATCTTTATACAGGACCTAGGGTCGTGTGTACAAACACTTCTATACATGTGAATAGAGTAGGGTGACCAGACATCTCCTTTATCCGAGGACACATATGAAAAATACACACTGCAGGGCTGCCTTGATTACACAAATTATACAACAGAGCTACAATCCAAATGAAACTACACTAGTACCATAACCCCATTTCCCTTGTTAACTCTATGGTATCACTAGTTAATCTTAAATTGTAAGATCTGTGGTATCACTAATGTAACTCCCTTTCAACTGGAAGCTCTGTGGTGTTAATTATGTAACTCCTTTTCAATTGCAAGCTCTGTGGTGTTAATTATGTAACTCCCTTTCAATTGCAAGCTCTGTGGTGTCAATTGTGTAACTCCCTTTCAATTGGAAGTTCTGTGGTGTCAATTGTGTAACTCCCTTTCAATTGGAAGCTCTGTGGTGTCAATTGTGTAACTCCCTTTCAGTTGTAAGCTCTGTGGTATCAGCTGTGTAACTCCCTTTCAATTGCAAGCTCTGTGGTGTTAATTATGTAACTCCCTTTCAATTGGAAGCTCTGTGGTGTCAATTGTGTAACTCCCTTTCAATTGGAAGCTCTGTGGTATCAATTGTGTAACTCCCTTTCAATTGGAAGCACTGTGGTGTCAATTGTGTAACTCCCTTTCAATTGGAAGCTCTGTGGTGTCAATTGTGTAGCTCTATTTCAATTTTAAGCTACACGGCATCACTTCACAACATTAATGTCAATTTAAAAATTATCAAAATGGGGTGCGCTGGAATGATAATAGAAATAATTCAGCAATGAGGGACTACCTTAACCCTTTGATAGGGTGACCAGACCTCACCTTTAACCGGGGACAGATATGAAAAATACATACTGCAGATCTGCTTTGATTTCAGAGCAGTCCTGAAATATGCCTATTTCCTATGTGTCCCCGGTTAAAGGTGAGGTCTGGTCAGCCTACCCTTTGAGTGCCATTTTGTTCCCCTGGTGCTGTAGCACCCTTCAGTGGCTGTACTACAGGTCCTGCTGAGGCCACTGGGAGTCAGAGCGAGTGACTGTGTGTGTGTGTGTGTCAGCCATATTTCTTTCTGGTTTTGTGTGTGTGTTTGGTGCTGTGTGTGTGTGTTTGGTGCTGTGAGTGGGGCATGTGTGTGTGTGTCTGTGGTGTAGAAGCAAGTGGCAGCCATTTTGTTTTGTTCCTCAGTTGGATAGTGGCGGGTAGTCTGGATAGTCCTGTGAAAATCACGCCCCCCCATTGAATCACCCAATGGGAGCAGTAACTCCTCCTTACTGCCAACGCTGGGTGTGTGTGTCTCCTGAGGAGACATAAATTATGTAATGAGGCTTTCTCTTTTATTTATATATATATATATATATATATATATATATATATATATATATATATACTAGTTGAAGAGCCCGTTACACGGGCCACAGTGCCACTGGCAGCCGGTCACGGGGCAGTCATGTGTAGTAGAGACTGCCCGCGCTGCGGCTGATACAGAGACCGACGCTCCTTCAGAGCACCCCGCTCTGTATCAGCCGCGGCAGTGGCAGTCTCTACTGTGCATGACTGCGGCGTTACGCACATTTTAGCGAATTATTGTATAGGAGATATATATTTTAGTGGAATTAGCATGCCTGGGGGGGGTACCTTATATCAGATTTTGGACCTGACGCCTGTTAGGGAAGTTGTGCTAGGGTGGGCCCTAGCTTATGTCCTGCTTTAACCCTTTAAGTGCTTTGCAATGCATTGCTTACCACTCTGGCACTCAAAGGGTTAATTGCAGGCAAGCTGCAGTCTCCTGCGTTGGTTTGTGATATGCGAGATGAACAGCCCAGTATGACAGTGAGGTTATGAAATACACAGACAACAATGCTGGTGTCACCCATGTGTGATTGATACAGATAGCTTTGGGAGCCTTCACTTGGGCCTTATGCACAAAGAAATTGGAGTTTGACCCCTTGAATGCAAAGTAATGAGCTGGAGGTCTCTAGCATTTAAGGGGTTAAAAGTCTTATTTACGTCACTTGGAATCTTCCACTATGGTTACAGCTATAACATGCCTGATAAAGAGACCTGAGTGTCCTTGGAGGCTTGCACTCTAAAGCTCTCCAGTTAGGTAATAAAGGTATCGCTTTTACGCCATTTCATTGAGATATCTCTTGCATTCAGATTTTGGTTTGTTGTCTCCGGTGTAGTTGATTTGCCTCAGAATTCAGCCAGTTTTGTCTTTGTGTATATGTATACAGAGCGCACATGGTGGTGAGGCCTCTGGTACGCTCCGTACTGTGCAGGGACATTACTGAGTTGGACAGTGAGACTCGTACCCAGATTCAGATATAAGAGGCCTGGCGTCCGCTGTCTGACCTCTCTCTATTTCTGTTATCAAAGGCAAACAGCACAAGGACGCACTAGACACTCTGTGTAAATACTGGCACACTGCAAGGTCACTGAGCTGGAACAAATACAGAGGGATTTCACTGGCACTGCCAACCAGGTGCACAGCGGAATCTTTCACTATATCACTCTCTCTCGCACCCTTTCACCCCTTTTGTCCAGCTTGCCATCTTCCTCCACTCTTTTGTTACTTTTTTTCGCTCCTTTAGCGTCTTTCTTCTGATTCCACTCTGGATGTCACCATCAGGCCTTCCTTTTGGATTTTCA
This sequence comes from Rhinophrynus dorsalis, assembly GCA_037306005.1. Classification (NCBI taxonomy): domain Eukaryota; kingdom Metazoa; phylum Chordata; class Amphibia; order Anura; family Rhinophrynidae; genus Rhinophrynus; species Rhinophrynus dorsalis. The sequence goes on along the minus strand of CM074723.1, from coordinate 6,930,249 downwards.
ATGTAAGGACTGATTATCTATTATCTTTTTTCTTATCAAGCTCTGCCTATTGTCTTCTACTGTTTTGACATCCAATAATTACTGCTTCCATACTCGTAAATGAAGTTGTTTTTCTTATGTATAAGCAAAACAAACAACATTTCTTTATGCTGTACATATCTTTTATTACCGCAATAAAGATTTTGAAAATGATAATTAAAAAAAATTAATAATAATAAAACAATCCTTGATAGACTTGCCTGGGTTGCCAGTGTCAAGAGTGTGTAGATATCCAGTGGAAAGAAGCACACTCGCGGTTTTTTTCCGGATGAACAGATGTGTATAAATAGTCAGCACTTTTGTTTGTCCAAAAAGACCTGTGAGTGTGGTTCTTTCCATTGAATATATATTGAGAGTCCATCGTCCAAAGACTAAACTAAAGGATCACTCCAGGGACTTAATGAAAAAAATGTTATTAACTAATCATCAACGTTTCGGCCCTCACAGGGACCTTAAGGCCCCTGTGAGGGCCGAAACGTTGATGATTAGTTAATAACATTTTTGTCATTAAAGGGATAGTAATGTTTCATAATAAAAGCAGCTCTAATTAATAATCATAGTATTTGGACTTTGGAGAGTGTTATTTCAACTCTGTCAGAGTTGTAGTACAAGAGTAATTCAATGATAAAGTATCCCCCTCCCGCCCCTTTTACTGATGTAACACTGCTCAGCCAGATCAGAAGGGAGGTGCTCAGGGAGACTGCAGAGAGGGACAATCTTCAATTAAGATAAGGGAAAAACCTGAAAAACTTGTCAAGGGGGGCAGGGCTTTCATTGTTCTCATAGGAAGAAGATTGTACCCTTCTGTTATCTGTCTGGTCTATGGACTGGATTCCACATCTGAGAAGAGATGACTTACACTAGGTAAAAGGGGCGGGAGGGGAAACTTTGCTTGTGAATATCTCTCAAACCATAAAGGTTTGAGAGATAAGACTTATATCATTCTTCATGTTTTTTTAATGCCTACAAAATAAAATAAAGATAAAACGAAGTATTACTATCCCTTTAAGGAAAACATTTTTATTAACTAATCATCAACGTTTTGACCCTCACAGGGGCCTTAAGGCCCCTGTGAGGGCAGAAACGTTGATGATTAGTGGGTAAAAAAATTCCTTCCTGACTCCAAACGGGAGTCAGATATTTCCCTGAATCAGCATCCTATCTGCATTGAAGACAACTGTCATAATTCTCAATATTATCACTAGTGCTCCAATGGTTAATGTGGCAGTTAGAGGAAGGAAATGAATACTCATATTACATAGCAGAGGTGTAACTAGAAGCCAACGGGCCCTGGTACAAGAAGTGCCACCAGCCCCTCCACCACCACATTGGCCCCCCTGACTACATTGACCCCCTCCACAATGCCCCCATCTCCTACCTCCTACCTGGAACTCCCGCGCGGTCCTCTTAGTAATGCAAAGCGCTGGGAGATGATGTCATGTCTCTGCATTGCTAGATGATGTCATCTCCCAGCGCTCTGCATTACTAGATGATGTCATCTCCCAGCGCTCTGCATTACTAGATGATGTCATCTCCCAGCGCTCTGCATTGCTAGATGATGTCATCTCCCAGCGCTCTGCATTACTAGAGCACCAGAGTGAGATTGCGGGCGCCAGGCGGAGGGGTCGCAGGGGGAGGCTGGGCCCCTGGAGTGCACGGGCCCGGTTGAAGGTGTGACCCCTATAGTTACCCCACTGTTACATAGTCTTCTTTAACTCCTTGAGGACCAGAGGGACATGCAACACATGGTGAAGCAATGCTTTGCACAGCACTCTGGTCCTCAAAGGGTTAACCCGTTGAGTGCCACAAGGAAGTACAGGGTTGACAACCTGGTTTTGTGGACATGCCTCCTGCTAAAAGTAGAATGTGCCTCATGGGCCCGAGGCAGTGTGTTAACTGTACTTCATCACAGGTGCAATCCTGGGTTCTGGGAGGCTCAGCCTCCCCAAAAGTTGTCCCTTGGATAACTAGCGCCTGGAAAGAAAATGGACTATGGTGCCCCAGTGTCGACCATCCCACCCATGCTTCCCACACAGTAAAACATATATATTCTTACTAAAGGTTGTTGCTTCTCATTAGTTCTGATTAGATATTGGGCGTAAATGAGAGAGAACAATGATGTGAGGAGAGAACATAGTTGGAATGAAGAGGAGGGGAAAAGATGTCAAAAGGCTCTGAATTGTGATTACATTGGTCACCACACTGTTCTGCTGCAAACACAGCCTACAGGTCTGGGACACATAAAGACTCTGTTGTCCCGCCCCTTTTACTGATGTAACACTGCTCACCTCAGAGCAGCAAGACTGTCTGGATGGATCGCAGAGAGGGACATTCTTCAGTGTTCATAAGGGAAAAAACTGGGGGCGGGGTTTTCATTGTTCTCACAGTAAGGAGATTGTCCCTTGCTGTGACCTGTCCGGTCCAGAGACCAGATTCCACATCTGAGGGGAGGCGGCTTACACTAGGTAAAAGGGGCGGGAGGGGGATACTTTATCATTCAATTACTCTTGAACTACAACTCTGACAGTACTGACATAACACTCTCCATGGCCCAGATACTATGAAGATTAACTGGAGCTGCTGTTTTTGTGAAACATTACTATCCCTTTAATCGAAAATGATTTAAACTTCTTCTCTGAACAGTTTATTAGGTATCGCTTCCTATTCTATGTAAATTCCTCGTATGATCGTGATGGTTCTCGTATTCTAAAGAACCTACCTACATGTGTGTTAGTGACTGAGAAAACAGATATGATGAAAAATCTATAGATCTCTATGTAGCACTATTGTACAGAGCTTGAATATGGAATATCTAAATAAATGATAATATATTTCTGTGTGCGTGTGTGTATGTGTGTGTGTGTGTGTGTGTATGTTTGCTCTCAGTGGTGGATCCGGCACATTATAACCCATTGCTTTTTTCCGGATGATTAGACTTTGGACCACTTCTGGCAATAATATGCTTGTATTTTCCTCCATCAAATCATGAATTATCCCTAGTATTCACATTCCAGAGCAGAGGCATGGACGGGGTTAATGATTATGGGGAAAGAATGTGTGTGTTCTTCATTGCTGAAGAATGTAAACTCTGAACAAAGGGGACATGAGTCATTACAGACACAGACTGATTTACTAAACAATACAGCTGTGTGGCTTAACCCCTTAAAGGGGAACTTTCACCTCCTCATTATCATTGTTGTATCCCTTCCTTTGTGTCCCCTCTGTACAGTGCGGTCTTTCTTTTTTGCCTACAAATCTGTTTAAATGAAGAAAAAAGATACTTGAATTGTGTACCTGATGACGTTAGCAGCCGCACAGCCGCGCACCGTATGGTGCAGAACACACTCCCACAGCCTCAGCTCCTTTCACTTGCCCCAGCATCCTCCGATGATGAAGGCGTTCTGTTAGTAAGCTGGAGAGAGATCTCATTGGCAGAGATCGATATCTAGCCAATGAGATCTCTCTCCAGCTTACTAACAGAACGCCTCCGTCATCGGAGGATGCTGGGGCAAGTGAAAGGAGCTGAGGCTGTGGGAGTGTCTTCTGCACCGTACGGTGCGCGGCTGTGCGGCTGCTAACGTCATCAGGTACAAAATTCAAGTATCTTTTTTCTTCATTTAAACAGATTTGTAGGCAAAAAAGAAAGACCGCACTGTACAGAGGGGACACAAAGGAAGGGATACAATAAGGATAATGAGGAGGTAAAAGTTCCCCTTTAAGGATCGGCGCACGCATGCGTGGCCGGCACTTGAGGACTACTTTTTTCTTAATTCCGGTTCAGGGCTTCCGGAGCGGCGAACCCTGAACTCCATGCCGTGCCAGGACCATCACTGGTCCTTAAGTGCCTTGACGGTCCTGGCACGTCAATGGTCCTTAAGGGGTTAAAGGAATTGTAATACTTAAAATGTAAAAAAATATATGTGGTAGGGTTTATCCCCCTGAGTAAAACAAGAGTACTCCCACTGCTGAGAGGTGTATTATTAAAAAATTATAACAGCTCAAACTTGAATTATTTAGGTGCAATATCTTAATAGCCTGAAATTGTACAGTGGCACTGTTGCTACACCAGAGCCGTCCATGGGTCGCGTAGCAACAGCGCCACTATACAATTTCAGGCCACTGTGATGCTGCACCTAAACAATGCAAGTTCGAGCTGTAATATCTTTTGAATAAAACACCTTTCAGCAGTGTGAGTACCCTTTTATTACTCAGGGGGGTAAACACTACAATATAAATTTTTTTGTACACATTCAGTGTTACTATCCGTTTAACAATGTGTTGGAGATCTCTAGCGTTCATAAATCAATGGGAATGTTTAGTTGCGCCTGTGGTCAGTAGGTTTGTTCCAGAACTGCTGCAGTTCTTAGTCCACCGGCCTCCCTATATAGAGAGAGACTTGCATATAAGGGCAGTTTTGTATTAAACTTTATTAAAGGGATAGTAATGTTTCATAATAAAAGCAGCTCCAATTAATCTTCATAGTATTTGAGCCATGGAGAGTGTTATTTCAGTACTGTCAGAGTTGTAGTACAAGAGTAATTGAGTGATAAATTATCCCCCTCCGCCCCTTTTACTGATGTAACACTGCTCACCTCAGAGCAGCAAGACTGTCCGGATGGATTGCAGAGAGGAACAATCTTCAGTGATCATAAGGAAAAACTTGTCAAGGGGGTAAGGGTTTCCATATGATCGCAGTAATTTGTCCCTCTCTGCGATCCATCCGGACAGTCTTGCTGCTCTGAGGTGAGCAGTGTTACATCAGTAAAAGGGGCGGGAGGGGGATGATTTATCATTAATTACTCTCACCACACTTGTACTACAACTCTGACAGAATTGATATAACACTCTCCATGGCCCAAATACTATGATGATTAATTAGAGCTGCTTTTATTATGAAACATTACTATCCCTTTAAAGCGGAACTTTCATTTAGTATAAATTCACTCTCCAATAATTAAACATATGGTGACTAGCTTCATAATAGTTCTAACAGGGCTTATAATTTTAAGTCCTTTGTTACTAGTCAGACCTGAAAAGTTACTCGCCACTGCAACACATAACATACCAACCAGCGCTGAATTTCTACTCGCCAGGGTAAAATTTTCACTCGCCATTGGCTAGTGCCAAGTGGAAATTTTGAGCCCTGGTTCTATTACCTCTCAGAGGTGCCAGATTGTAAAGTAATCCTTAATCTTCGAAGACTGACGGCCAGGTTAGTGCCGTCTGCGTGCCTTCGCTGTCAGTCCCTTCCGGTACGTTTCGGCACAGTGCAGTGCCTCCTAGAGGACACCGGGGCTGACAGCGCAGACTCACAGACGTCTCTAAGACAAGATGTCTGGATTCCAGTCTCCGAAGATTAAGGATTTCTTTAGAATCGGGCGCTTCTGAGAGGTAATAGACGTATTATGAAGCTAGTCGCCATATGTTTAATTATTGGAGGGCAACTTTATACTAAGTGAAAGTTCCGCTTTAATCCAGTTTGGCTGGCGCAGTCCTTTGCGTTTCTGCTGTATTTACCTGGTGCAGCTGCCGCTCAGAATCTCGGTTACTTGCAGCCAGGTGATCCACCATTACTGAGTGCGCATCTCTTATTTACTATAGTGAATGGGTTTTTATACCATTTATTGAATGTGTGGAGTTAATCCCCTCTTTTTTATATATATTTTATTTAAAAACTTTTTTTGGGAAACGTTTTCAATATAAAAATACAGTGCACACAGAGAAAAAATAATGTATGAAATCTAGGCAAGAACACTGTAACAAACAAGTAGCGTTGCAGCGTTTCTTGCAGGTACTAAGCAGTACAAACTGACATGCGTGTCAAGCCGTTTTCAACTGTAAATACAAAGAGAGAGATTTTTGACAAAAAAGCGATTGACAGAGATGTGGGGGAAGCAGAAAAGAAGAAGAAGAGAGAGGAAGAGAGTGTAGAGAGACGGGGGAGGAAAGAGGGAAGATTGGCACATGGGGGGGCCAATTCCAGGACCGCCAGCACAATCAAACAATAGCGTATGGTTCTGGACTAGGTGCTAGGAGGGCGCTACGTTCGACTGCGATAACTCAGACCCCTGACAGTAAGACTCATAATAAAGCAGCCAAGGAGACCAAACCTGGACAAATTATTCAATTAGCGCTTTGAGTGCTTTGCAATGCATTGCGTACCCCTCTGGCACTCAATGGGTTAATAAACACAGCATTTTAGTTGGCACAGTATACCTTTACAAGGTGTGTGTGTGGGGGTGCTGGTATTAATGGAGCAGTAAACTTTTTTTTTATGAAAACACATATTTTATAGATCTTTTCCTGCTGAATAAAACGAGGTCACTCCCATCGCTGTCAGATGTTTTATTCAAAATTTATAGCAGTTTAAATAATCAGTAAGTGAATTTACTGTGTGATTACTTCCTGATAGTTCTAACTGACAGGAAGTGAATTTACTGTGTTTATTTCCTGATTGTTCTAACTGACAGGAAGTGAATTTACTGTGTTTACTTCCTGATAGTTCTGACAGCAGTTTCTATCACATTCTATGGAGAACTGTATGTCACTGACTTTTCTGACTTTCCTCTCCATTAAAATCTAACAGGAAATCTAATTAGAATTTGACCACTAGAGGGCACTGCTAATGTAAAAAAAAAACATGGGTTTAAACAGTAATAACTCTGGAAATATAAATCTCTACGCAGTGGGAGTACCCTTATTTTACTCAATAGGAAAATCCCTACAATATATATTTTTTCATAAAAAAAGTTTACTGCTCCTTTTTATTGTTCTAATGAAGGTGGAGGCTGACTGCGGATACTTACCACATTGATCATACTCTGTAGTACATACCCCCCTAGTGTCTCTTCATGGGTGCCAACTCTGCCTGTTAAAAGCACACGCTGTATTGTCTGGGTAATAAGAATAAGTGGGGTTCTGGAGTAAACCAACATTCCCACTGATTTAATTTGGAGCTTTTGGTTCACTTTTAAAATGTCTCACACACAAGATCGTGCAACTTAAATGCTCATTCACCATATCGCCGTGATGACATGGGTGACATGAGAATCTCGTCCTTTGTGAAAAGTGAGAGATTCTCATGTCGCTTCATCCCATATCTCTGTATACATCTGCTGCTTGGTCTAAGCAAGGTGTTGCTTAGATTATGCTAGTTTGTGTGCAACATTTTAAAAGGTTACTGGGACTTTTAATCCTCTGAATGCTAGGAAAGTCTCTGGCGCTGTGTGAAGAGCTCGCTAGCATTCAGGGGCATTTGTAAATATTGTCCGTTGTGGGATCAGTGGAACAGTTCAGCCCTGGAGCAAACCATCGTCACCGTATATAACACACAAATTCCCACTGATTCAAATGAGTCTTTCTAACTCCTTAAATGCTATAAAAGGCCCCGGCCTATTGTTTCGCAATGCGTTGGCAGCCTCTTTTGAATTCAAGGGGTTAAAATGTTCAACTCTGAACAATTTCCCTGGATTCTGCCTCATCATTTCCCCTCCCAGGAATCATCCACTTTGCATCTTCGGAACAGCGTAGCGCTGAATAACATATCTCCCTTATTTCATTGCACAGTATCAACATATGCCTGTTTCCCTTCTCCCCAGCAGGTGGCGACTCTGTGATCATGGTTGGTCCAGACAAGTTCCAGTTTGCCATAGATCGGGGGGGCACGTTCACCGACGTGTTTGCACGATGCCCTGGAGGGAAGGTTCGTGTGATGAAATTGCTGTCCGAGGACCCAGGAAACTACCGGGATGCCCCCACAGAGGGCATCAGACGGATCCTGGAGGAGGTAATACTACCCTATATAATAATTCGCTAAAACATGTGTAACGACGCAGTCATGCGCAGTAGAGACTGCCCACGCCGCGGCTGATACAGAGTTAGATGCTCCTTAGCGTCCACCTCTGTATCAGACGCGGCGCAGGCAGTCTCTACTGCGCATGACTGCCCCGTGACCAACTGGCAGTGGCACTGTGGCCTGTGTAATGGGCTCTTCAACTAGTATATATATAATTCTTTATTGATATAGCGCCAACTTATTCTGCAGCGCAGAGAAGAGATAGTCTGGGACTCCTGAGCCCTTTGGGCAGCAGAGGGGCCTGCTAAGCATTGTGGCAATGTGTTGCGTACCCCTCTGTCACTCAAAGGGTTAATGTGAATGATTTTCTTGCTTCATATTAATGGGAATTTTACATACACATTTGAAGGGGTCAGAGGCGTAACCAAAAGCCACGGGGCCCTGGTGCAAGAATTTCCATGGGCCCCCCCGACCACATTGGCCCCCCTCAACTACATTGGCCACCTCCACATTGCCCCTTCCACATTGCCCCTTTCACAATGCCCCTCATTCTCCACAGTGCCCTTCATCTCCACAATGCCCCTCATTTTCCATATTGCCCCTTCAACAATGCCTCCATCACAATGCCCCTCTTTCTCCACAATGCCCCCATCATAATGCCCCCATCACAATGCCCCTTCCATCTCCACATTGCCCCTTCCACAATGCCCCTTCATCTCCACATTGCCCCCATCATAATGCCCCTTCCACATTGCCCCTATCACATTGCCCCTCTTTCTCCACATTGCCCCTCAATCTCCATAATGCCCCTTCCACAATGCCCCTCATTCTCCATAATGCCCCCATCACATTGCCCCTCATTCTCCATAATGCCCCCATCACAGTCCCCTTCATTCTCCACATTGCCCCTTCCACAATGCCCCTACTGACCGCCCCCTCCTCCTACCTCCAGTCCCTGGTGGTCTAGCGGTGTGTGAGATGACAGATCTGTGCCTCATTCGGCACAGACCTCTGACTGGAACTCAAGCTCACGCGAGGTTCTTAGTAATGCAGAGCACTGAGAGATTATGTAATCTCTCTGCATTACTAGAGCGCCGGCTGCCGGGAGATCAGCTGTGCTGCGGGCGCGTGGCGAGGGGGTCGCAGGGGGCGGCCGGGCCCCTGAGAGTGACGGGCCCGGTCACAGGTGCGACCCCTATTGTTACGCCACTGGAAGGGGTAACAAAGATTTATACTTCTGATATGATGAAGCCTTTTGATCAGGTAGGATATCCTTCCCCAAGAAGCTGACAATCTATTTTGGTGCCCCAGATATAAGGACACATAACAGTGAGAGGAAGACTGGGGTGAAAGTAACTTTTGTTTATCTATATTGAAGTATTGCAGCTGCCCACCCAAACGTCTACCCCTGCGCCACCCAGCAACACACCACTGTCTTACCCGCACTCTGTACCTGCCAGTGCAGGATCTCTCCTGCTGAATAACACAAGTGCACTGTCGCTGATGGGGGATGTTTAATTCAAAATATATTACAGCTCAAACTTGTCTTTTTTTTTTGTCATTAGTTGGTGCTGTTTTTATCATCAGCTATGCAGAGCTGGTCTGTGACTCAAGAGCCCATAGAGAGCATTATAAAATAAAAAATATAATAAAAATTCCCTTTCAGACACTATTTGGTGCCGTTGCTGATAGTTTGAACTAATAACTTTGGAATGAAAAATCTCCCAGTAGTAGGACTACTATTGTTTCACTGAACAGGAAAAGTAATGCAACACACACACACACACACACATATATATATATATATATATATATATATATATATATATACACACACACACATATATATATATATATATATATGTGTGTGTGTGTATATATGTAGGTGGGTGTGTATATGTAGGTAGGTGTGCGTATATGTAGGTAGATGTGTGTGTATGTAGGTAGGTAGGTGTGTGTATGTAGGTGTGTGTGTGTGTGTGTGTGTGTGTGTAGGTAGGTGTAGGTGTGGGTGCGTAGGTGTGGGTGTGTAGGTGTGTGTGCGTAGGTGTGGATGTGTACATAGGTGTGTACGTAGGTGTGTGTAGGTGGGTGTGTGTGTGTAGGTGGGTGGGTAGGTGTGTGTGTGTAGATGTGTGTGTGTGTGTGTGTAGATGTGTGTGTGTGGGTGTGTGCGCATGTGTGTGTGTGAAGTGTTGGTGCGGCTTCGTCCGTGCGGTGAACCCGTGAGTGGCAGAGATGTATCCAATACATAGAGCTGCAATTTGTTTGATGCCTGTGTGGCACTCAAACGGTTAATTAATTTGTTTTTTTAAGTTCAGATCTCTTGGTGGGGCATCAGGAGTGAACCCCAGCTTGTGATCTCCCGGCCAATCCGGCTGGGACATCAATAGAGGTGACGCAGGGGAGCTCCCTTGCTTGCATCATACCAGCCTTTCCCTCACTGACGTCAGAGGGTTTCCCGATCCCGCCCATTCCTATCTGGTGGTTCGGGAGGGATGGGAATAGGAAAGCTCTTTCTCTCCTACGTCACCTATATTGATGTCCTAGCCAAATCGGCTGAGAGATTAGAAGCTGGGGGGCATGAGGAGGAGTCCTGATGCCCCACCATGGGGTCTGAATTTTTTTACAGTAGCTTTCATCACGGCGAATGGTGTTTCCAATGGCAAAGGCTGCGTCGCCTGTAATGATCTCCCAGCAGGAAGATCAGTAGCTGGGGGGCATCAGGAGGGGTCCTGACATGTTTTATATTACATTTCACCACAGTGAAGGTTGTTTGCCATGGCGAAGGGCAGGAGCAATCCTGTTTTCCCTGGTGAAGGAGAGGGTCCAACATGCCCCCTTCACTACAGTGATTTTGTGAATATGTTTTTTGGACTCAGTGATGCAGTTGGTTTGCTCCAGAATTACTCCACTTTTCCATAACACATCAGACTTTCTTTGACTGCAGGAGTCCGGAGTAGGTTATCCACGTGACCAGCCGCTGGACACGGGGAGGATAGAATGGATCCGGATGGGAACCACGGTAGCAACCAACGCCCTCCTGGAACGAAAGGGGGAGAGGATCGCGCTGCTGATCACGCGAGGGTTCCGGGATCTACTGCACATCGGGAACCAGGCGCGGCCCAAGATCTTTGACTTGGTGAGACATGATTATATTGTAAATAGAACGGGGGCTCTGGCACAACTTAACCCCTTGAGTGTCAGGGGATTGCCCAACACATCACCCCTGATGAGAAATGATTCAAGGAAAAGTTCTTGCAGATCAAATGTTTTTTTCCCCTTTAAAGTGCAATTTTCTAGTGTGGTCACCAGGAGGTGCTGTTCCTGTCACATACTGTAGGGAGCCCTAGTCCAAGACTCATTCTAACCCACAGAGTGCATTGTAGAATAATTGCCTTCTAACAGTTAGCGCTGTTAATAAAAGTCTAATAAAAAAAAAAGTTTCAGCTATAATATATTTTGAATGAAGCATATCTCAGATGTGGGTGTGCCCTTGATTTACTCAGCAGGAGAAGCCATATAAGTTACTTTTACAGACCCATTTAAATGGATAGTACTGTTTCATAATAAAAGCAGCTCTAATTAATCATCATAGTATTTGGACTTTGGAGAGTGTTATATCAATTCTATCAGAGTTGTAGTTCAAGAGTAATTCAATGACAAAGTATCCCCCTCCCGCCCCTTTTACTGATGTAACACTGCTCAGCCAGATCAGAAGGGAGGTGCCCAGGTAGATTGCAGAGAGGGACAATCTTCAATTAAGATAAGGGAAAAACCTGAAAAACTTGTCAAGGGGGGGCAGGGCCTTCATTGTTCTCATAGGAAGAAGATTGTCCCCTGCTGTTATCAGTCTGGTCTATGGACTGGTTCCACATCTGAGAAGAGATGGCTTACACTAGGTAAAAGGGGCGGGAGGGGAAACTTTGCTTGTGAATATCTCTCAAACAATAAAGGTTTGAGAGATAAGACATATCATTCTTCGTGTTTTTTTAATGCCTACAAAATAAGTTAAAACGAAGTATTACTATCCCTTTAACTGCATGTGCCAGCAGGAGTCATGTCATTGTCTGGTCTACTGACGCTGGTGAGATAGCTCAGTGGTAAACGCCCTGACTACAGAGCCTATTCAAACCACAAGGTTGCAGGTTCGAATCCCAGCAGGGCCAACTCAGCCCTTCATCCTTCCGAGGTCGATAAATGAGTACCATTGATTGGGTAATAATAATGTCTATTATTTAGCTGCCGATTTGGTTAATTCCGAGAGCGTGAGCTGAAAGCGCTTTAAGTCCCGCTGGGGGAAAGGTGCTATATAAATACTAGTTTTGTTGTGGTTGCTGAAACTTAGAACAAACCATTTGCACTATAGGGGGGACCTAATGGTTTGTCCTAGAATTCTTCCACTTTTCTTTTGAACACACTGCCCTTTAAGTAGACCTGTATTTTAACCCTTTGAGTGCCAGAGGGGTACGCAATGCATTACTTTGCAATGCGTTGCGTCCCACCTCTGGCGCTTAAAGGGTTAAGAGGTGTAAAGAACATTTATACATGGAAAAGGACACAATTATTGCTTATTCCCTACTTTGTGGTACGTAGTAGACACTGGAAAATGATTATATGCCCGCTACTACAAGTTCATAAACCAAATAAAATATTTATTAAAAAATCTTAATATTTGTTTCCTCAAGCGTGTAAATGCACCTGCAATAATACATACAAATGTATGCATAATCCTAACTCCCTTAAAAACAAGTTACTATTGGTATCCTGCTATTAATACTTAATGTTGCACTGGTGACATTATATTGATACAAATTAACCATCAGTTTTCTATATAGCGAATGTGCCACAATAAATGGTCAGTGTCCAAATAATGCCCAATCAAAAAGGTTCTCAAAATTCTAACCTATCTATGGCAACCTGTGGGTACACACAAAATCTATACACCTGGCAAGATCGTGTGGCCTAATTTTACTTCCAAAGTCCCCTCTACATATTATGCAATGGGAACCACCACTTTAAAGGGATAGTAATACTTTGTTTTATCTTTATTTTATTTTGTAGGCATTAAAAAAACATGAAGACCGATATAAGTCTTATCTCTCAAACCTTTATGGTATGAGAGATATTCACAAGCAAAGTTTCCCCTCCCACCCCTTTTACCTAGTGTAAGCCATCTCTTCTCAGATGTGGAATCCAGTCCATAGACCAGACAGATATCAGCAGGGGACAATCTTCTTCCTATGAGAACAATGAAAGCCCTGACCCCATTGACAAGTTTTTCCCTTATCTTAATTGAAGATTGTTCCTCTCTGCAGTCTACCTGGGCACCTCCCTTCTGATCTGGCTGAGCAGTGTTACATCAGTAAAAGGGGCGGGAGGGGGATACTTTATCGTTGAATTACTCTTGAACTACAACTTTGACAGAACTGAAATAACACTCTCCATGGCCCAAATACTATGATGGTTAATTAGAGCTGCTTTTATTATAAAACATTACTATACCTTTAAGGTATCTTAGGCCCACATCGGCCATTGTGTGCCTAAGATACCTTATTGTGGCGGTTCCAATAGATTGGTTAGAGAGCTGGGAACGTTTTTGGTCGGACATTATTCAGACACTGATCTTTTATAATGGCACATTCTCTATATGGAAAATAGATGGTAGATACATATCAGTATAGTATCACCAGTGCAACATGAAGTATTAATAGTTACTTGTTTTTAAGGGAGTTAGGATTATGCTTATGTTTGTATTTTAAAATTGCAGCTGCATTTGCATGATTGATCATACAAATATTAAGATTTTGTAATAAATATTTTATTTGGTTTATGAACTTGCAGAAGTGTGCGTATAATAATTTGCCAGTGTCTACAGATTAACAGCAAAGGGGATTTTGTGGCTCTTCAGTCTTTGTGATTTACAGTATAACTATAAGCAGTAGGTGGTTTTCTGATAGCAGCCTATTCCCTTATCGGCTTTAAACAACACATTTAAAGGGTTAGTAATGTCTAACATTAAATAACCCTAATATTGAAGGTATTAAAGATAATAGTAATGTGCCAAGTTGTATCTCTCAAACCTTCTACGGCGATCACATGACCCGGCACAAGCAAGAAGGGCTGAGACTGAACGCCCCGGTCTTGGAGCGTTCAGTCTCAGCCTGGAATTAATTATAGCAGCGTGCATGGTCCACGACCTTAAGGACCCATGACGGTCCTGGACCGTCATAGGTCCTTAAAGGGTTAAGGGCTTTTGTATGTTTGTATATTAAAGGCCAAGGCAACTGGGTGTGGCTGAGCTTTGACCATAGGTCCTAAGGAGTTCAGATGTGAATACACCCCTATAACTGGACTGGGTACTATTACAAGGCTCACAAACCTTAATCTGTAGAACAAACTCAGACGTCTCCATGACCTGTTCGCAGGAGATCCAGATGCCGGAGGTGCTGTATGAGGAGGTGATTGAGGTGGAGGAGAGAGTTGTACTGAAACGTGAAGGCTGCTGTCTCCCGAAGGACAAATCTCTGAAGACTTTTATAGGTGCGTACAGGTGCCAGTGTCACTGGTAATTTCTTGTGGACCTTCTTAAGAATTTTTACAGGACGTAGGAAAATGGTTAAAGAGGAAGTCACATGTCCAAATTATCATCTCAGTGGGGGCATCCATCTTGACAGCATTTGCATGATTACTCCTCCCCATTAACTGACTCCACCCCTTTGGTGGAAGCTGATAGGCTCTGTCAGCCACAAGAGAAGGGAGGCAGGTGAATAATTAGGCTATATACTATTATTGAATTTATTAGTTATTGTATTTGAGAAAGCTGCACTTTTAAGTCATGAATTGAGTAAGAAAAGGCCATTGTTATATTGTCTTTTGGTGTGTTTTGATGCACACTGGTTTTAATACATTTTGTATTGTGGAGTTAAAGGGATATTAATGTTTCATAATAAAAGCAGCTCTAATTAATCATCATAGTATTTGCACTTTGGAGAGTGTTATATCAATTCTGTCAGAGTTGTAGTTCAAGAGTAATTGAATGATAAAGTATCCCCCTCCCGCCCCTTTTACTGATGTAACACTGCTCAGCCAGATCAGAAGGGAGGTGCCCAGGTAGACTGCAGAGAGGGACAATCTTCAATTAAGATAAGGGAAAAACCTGAGAAACTTGTCAAGGGGGGCAGGGCTTTCATTGTTCTCATAGGAAGAAGATTGTCCCCTTCTGTTATCTGTCTGGTCTATGGACTGAATTCCACATCTGAGAAGAGACGGCTTACACTAGGTAAAAGGGGCGGGAGGGGAAACTTTGCTTGTGAATATCTCTCAAACCATATAGGTTTGAGAGATAAGACTTATATCATTCTTCATGATTTTTTAATGCCTACAAAATAAAATAAAGATAAAACAAAGTATTACTATCCCTTTAACTGTTGACTAGCTGTTGTCTTCACTTATCTCCATTGTGGATACCCATGAGTCCCGAAAGGAGACTGGCTAGATTCTCTATAGTCAGGTTCGTCAGAGTATTCCTATCCCGACCACACTATATGTGACTTCATATTTAACTGTGTTCTCATCTTATTTCATTAATTTGTTATTATTGCCCTATTGGGCATCCTATTTTCTTTTATTCTGTTTTGGAAGTAATTTTGCAGGCTGTGCCACACACATCAGCCCTGTTGAGATTAAAGAGCCCCTAACTACTAAACCAAGCATCTCTACAATCATTACACCGAATGAGAAACAAAACACATAAGATATAGGCAGGAAACACATAAGATATAGGAAAAAATTATTTGTCACTAATGCGATTGCGGCTCTGCTGCAGAGACACATGATGACAGTCAGACCGGATATCCCTGCAGTCAGTACAACGCTAACTTCAGGGAGGGAGGAGGGACTTTACCTTCAGTTATCTCTCAAACCATAAAGGTTTGAGAGATGAACCTGGGGGCTATTAAATTATTTTACAAATATGTACAATATGGGGGATAGTAATAATAATAAAGTATTACTATCCCTTTAACCCCTTAACGACCCTTGACGGTCATAGTACGTCAAGGGTCGATTTGACTTAACGACCGATGACGTACTATGACCGTCATCGAGTTCCGGGCTCCCCCCGCGGCTGCACGCCGTTCGGGGTGTCCGGAACGCAACGGAGCAAAAAAAAAATTTTGCTCCGTGGTCGTTGAGTCGCGTCTTCGGCTGGATTTCCTGGTCCTTAAGGGGTTAAAGAGTAGTAAACTTTTTAAATTAAAAATATATATGTATAACTTTTTCTTTTGAGTAAAAATGGGTACTCCAACTGCTGAAAGTTACATATTCCAGAGTTATTATAGTTGAAACTTTTTATTTTTTCTGACAGTTACCAATAGAATGTGATAGACCCTTCTGTCACAGAACATGCTGTCAGAACTTTCAGGAAGTAATTACTCTGTAATTCGCTTACTGACATTATGAACTGTTATAACAATGACTAAAGGAAGTGTCCTTGTTTAACTTAGGAGGAAAAGCCATATAACACATAGGGTTTCATTAATGGCTCCTTTAAGGTGGACCTAATATACTTACATACGTTTAGTTCATTTTGAAGGGAAGTAAAAACTGTCTATGTAATATACCAAACATTTGTTTGAAATATGAAAAAAAAAAAATTATATGAATAGTGTGTGAAAAATGAACCTCTGTTTGTCTTTGGCACATTATGGCACTTTATGCTAATTGTGCTGGGCCAGTATTACCCCACACACTGTGCTGTGAATGACTGGGGGCATTTGTGATAGCACTGTGAGAGATATGTTTGTCCTGGAAGATAACTAATTAGCATACTGTGCAGACAATTTGCATAAAGTGCCATTCTGTGCCACCGATTTCTCATAAAACGATTTGACAGCAAGATGGTCAGTACAACATATAGACAAATTTTACTTCTCTGTAAACCAAAGTAAAGTTGTGTTAAAGGGATAGTAATACTTCGTTTTAACTTTATTTTATTTTGTAGGCATTAAAAAAACATGAAGAACGATATAAGTCTTATCTCTCAAACCTTTATGGTTTGAGAGATATTCACAAGCAAAGTTTCCCCTGCCGCCCCTTTTACCTAGTGTAAGCCATCTCTTCTCAGATGTGGAATCCAGTCCATAGACCAGACAGATAACAGCAGGGGACAATCTTCTTCCTATGAGAACAATGAAAGCCCTGCCCCTCTTGACAAGTTTTTCAGGGTTTTCCCTTATCTTAATTGAAGATTGTCCCTCTCTGCAGTCTACCTGGGCACCTCCCTTCTGCTCTGGCTGAACAGTGTTACATCAGTAAAAGGGGCGGGAGGGGGATACTTTGTCATTGAATTACTCCTGAACTACAACTCTGACAGAATTTAAATAACTCTCTCCAAAGTCCAAATACTATGATGATTAATTAGAGCTGCTTTTATTATGAAACATTACTATCCCTTTTAGGTGACAGGTCCACATTATCTGTGTTTTTTTCTTATCAGGATCCACAGGAGAAGCTCTGGAGGTTTGGGAGCCAATCAATCTGAAGCTGCTGGAGAGAGACCTGCGGGGGGTGCTGTCCCGTGGGATCCAGAGTCTGGCTGTGGTCCTCATGCATTCTTACACGTGAGTGGAGAAATCCGGAATGTAGGACAGCTACATGTCTTCTAAATCTCCTGCCTTTTACTAAATAACCGGATCACGTAGGGCCATATGCACAAGGACAAAAAAGGAGGAATTCTGCAGCTAATTAATTGCACCACAGGGAGAAAATACACATTCCCTTTGATCTACATGGGCCTGTTTAACTCCTTGAATGTTACTGAGCTTAACACATTGGAGCCCCATTTAAATCAATGGGAATGGGTTGCCCCACCCCCTCGTATGGTGTATTTTTGTTGCTCCAGAATTGCTCCAGTTGTCCTTGGTACATCAGCCTCACTAACTTCAGAAGAAGCAGGAGAATTCACAGGGGACAAACACTCCCACTAATTTAAATGAGGCTGTTTAAAGTTGACCTGTCACCCTGAATTTTCTTTACATATTTGAAAACTTAATTCAAAACTGCCTATGTGTCATGTTAACCAAAAGTCCAGTAGATTTATAGTAGGAGATACTGACACTATTATTTATAGGGAAAGTGAAAATTTCCTGGTACTGTAGAGAGCTTCCTTAGCATATGAACCATCACTGAAGGTCTTCCTTAGCATATGACACATCACTGAAAAGGCTTCATTAGTATATGGGGTCACTGGTGCCTCAATTGGCATATGGTAAAAAGTATGAAAATCTCTTTAAAGTGTTAGTAATGTCCACAAAAAAGTTTTTTGCGTTTAGAAGAGCTTAAAAAGCTGAGCTAAATGCAAAAAAAAAAATGTATCTCTCAAACCGCTATGGTTTAAGAGATACAGGCATTTAAAGTTTGATCTCTCCTACTGACAGCTGTAAAGCTGTCAGCGGGAGATCCGTGTCGGCCATCACGGAGGCACTTGAGCAGAGCCCCGATCTCGTTATTTACCACGAATCCCTTCATTGGAATGGTCTAAAATATGTGCCTGGTTTTCAAGCACATGTTTTAGACCATTCCAATGAAGGGATTCGTGGTAAATAACAAGATTGCGGCTCTACTCAAGTGCCTCCGTGTCGGCCGACACAGATCTCCCGCTGACAGCTTTACAGCTGTCAGTAGGAGAGATCAAACTTTAAACGCCTGTATCTCTTAAACCATAGCGGTTTGAGAGATAATTTTTTTTGCATTTAGCTCAGCTTTTTAAGCTTTTCTAAATGCAAAAAACTTTTTCGTGGACATTACGAACACTTTAACTGTACATTTGCTGGTATTTTGGCTAACAGGCAGTTTTTAATGCAGTTTTCGAATATGCAAACTTAAATTAAGTTGAAAGCTCCACTTTAACAACTTGAGTGCTAGATAGAAGCCAACAAAGCAATGCATTGGATGCCTCTAGCAATCAAGGGGTTAAAACAAATGAATGTTAATTTGTTCTCTGTGATGCAATTTGGTTGTCCCACAATTGCTCCAATTTTGATATTACGTGGAATAGCCCATAAGTAGGCAAGCACTCACAGGACTAATTCAGATATATTACATTTATTAAATACTCAACATTTTCGGTCTGGTAGGGACCTTCCTCAAGACT
The DNA here is from genome assembly GCA_037306005.1 of Rhinophrynus dorsalis. Lineage (NCBI taxonomy): Eukaryota > Metazoa > Chordata > Amphibia > Anura > Rhinophrynidae > Rhinophrynus > Rhinophrynus dorsalis. Next base: position 6,911,260 of record CM074723.1, on the reverse strand, counting down.
TACAGGAATAAACAATAAAACACAAATATGCATACCTAATCCAAAGTGCTGAGTGTGTCATTTAAAGTGAACAGTTGTCAAATGGTGAGATAATGAATAGCATGTCAGCAGGGCCGGATTTGCCATAAGGCAGAGTAGGCACCTGCCTACAGGCGCACGCCACAGAGGGGCGCCTATCATTGGGATTTTTAAATTTTTTTAAAAATTAGCCACCTCGCTGGCTGCGCAGTGGCAGAAAAATAATTCCCTGATCCGTCGCCCACTCCATGTCGCCCTCATATTGCTCCCCCCCGCCCCGTTGTCTATTTCCTACCTCCCTGGTAGGACAGGTCTGTGCCTCCTTTGGCACAGTCCTGTAGCTGCTGAGCTCCCTCGTCACTCTTTAGGAATGCAGAGCGCTGGGAGATGACATCATCTCCCAGCGCTCTGCATTCCTGAATAGGAGACCGCGCGGGAGCTCAATCAGCTACAGGACTGGGCCAAAGGAGGCACAGACGACAGATCTCCTGCCAGGGAGGTAGGAAACGGACAACGGGGGGAGGTAGGAAATGGACAGTGGGGGGGAGGCAATGTGAGGGCAACATGGAGATGGTAGGGGCAAGTTGGAGCCGAAGGGGGGCAATGTGAGGGCAATATGGAGATGGTGGGGGCAATGTGCAGCTGATGGGGGGCAAGTTGGAGCTGATAGGGGGCAATGTGAGGGCAATATGGTGCTGATGGAGGGCAATTTGGAGATGGTGGGGGCAAGTTGGAGCTGATGGGGGGCAAGTTGGAGCTGATGGGGGCAGTGTGAGGGCAATATGGAGATGTGGGGGCAATGTGGAGCTAATGGGGGGCAAGTTGGAGCTGATGGGACAATGTGAGGGCAATATGGAGATGATGGGCACAATGTACAGATTAGGAGCATTGTGGAGGTGTCCAGTGGAGATGGCCAATGGGGGGGGAGGGGGGGCGCTTCAGATTTCTGTACCTACAGGCTCCTGAGATGTAAATCCAGCCCTGAGTGTCAGAGGTGTCTGGTGGACCAGAATCAGGGTATCATTCTATGAGATTATACATTAATTGTAAAGAAAAACAAGTGCTACTACAACTACCAAAGAAAAGATCGCTTGAACTACAGAATCACAATAAACAAAATACGAGATCTGTCACACCGTTGTTCCAGCCATACACCGGTGTGGTAATACAAGGTGCAGGGATTATTAGAATATCGCTTATCCCTGCTCAAGCAATACTCCCACTTGGAAGTGTCTGTTTCTCCAATTCAAATGATTGAATTCAAACACAGGAGCGTGCTAAGTAATTGTATAAAATTTATTTACAAATGATATTAAAAGCTTAGTATGTTAAGTGTTTTGTGGCGCCAAAATCGCCACTTTTTCAAACACTACTAAACAATAAATAAATTGTCATAACTATTACACTCACAGGGAAAAGGTAGACAAGGCACATTATTCTGGAACGTAGACAAGCAGTTGCATCAAATGAGGGGTAACTTGCATGAGTGCAAAAAAAAGCTTCCAGAATGTGGAGATATAGGGGAAACAGGGCTTTTTATATTTCCTACTGTACTAAGTACCTACTGGCAGCCCAAGAAAAGTGTTACCCTATTAGTATGCACTGACCTTGTGGCAGGGGCTTTGTGCCCTTGGCAACCCCTATAGCATCTTTTTTAATTTTCCAGGTATGAATATACTGTACTTTTGCTCGGTGATCAATCAAGTAATTTTTTTTTTAAAGTAGCCTTCCCTCTTTCAGATGTGGGTACAGACATCACCCCCTTAGTGTATGTGCATGATCTGCCCCCTCCCACCTCCCAACATTAACCCCTTAAGGACCGGCAGCGCACGCACAATGCGGTCACTTAAGGACCAGGGACCATTTTTTTTTTCTTCACTATCCGATTCCGGAATCCCCAAACGGCGTGCAGCTGTAAGGGGAGGCCGGAATTCCATGACGGTCCAGGACCGTCATCGGTCCTTAAATGAAAACAAGCCATGACGGTCCTGGACCATCATGGGTCCTTAAGGGGTTAATCAATTATAGCAAAAACAAACAAAAAAAACCCTTGATTCTGGTTGTGTACAAAGTCCCAGAACTACTAAGGTCTCGCTAACAGGGTTTTTTTTATTAACAAAATTGCAATAAGAAGTACTCTTTGGGCATCCAAAATTTTTTAACCCCTTAAGAACCCTTAATGGTCCTGGCACGTCATGGATCCAACATTTAATAAGGACCCATTACGTGCCAGGACCGTCACGGAATTCAGGAGTCCCTGCGCAGCTGCAAGGCATTTGGGGAGCCCTGATTCGGATTCGCGAAAAAAAAAAAATGGTCCTTGGTCCTTAAGTGCCTTTAAGTGGTTAAAAACAAATTGCTTATAATAAGAAATATGCTAAGGCTTTAATAATTTATGAAATATAAAAGCTAATTGTGTTTATGTAGTGTTGCAAATAGTGGCAAAACTGTAGCACAGTTTGAATTCCGATTAAATGCTAAAAAAGTTCCGCAAATTTGCTACTTCCTCTAATCTCTCTCATTTACGGAGGATGCCATGTTGAAGCTGACACTGTCTCAGATGAGGATATCTACCATTCAAGGAAATAAAAGCTGCATTTTAGTCAATGGGGAAGTGTTCTTGACCTCCATGTGATGTTGATTTGGCCCACAATTTCTTGTTAGTACATCAGCCTCAATGTAACTGTAAATCTCACAGGCAGATTAGGTACTTATTTATGGGCTGTGGATTTGCTTGTAGAGTGACAAAATCTATGGAAATGTTTCTTTCTCCATCACCTTTAGTTGGTCATCACACGAGCATGAAGTCGGAGTGCTGGCCCGCTCCTTGGGGTTCACCCACGTGTCTCTTTCATCTGAAGTGATGCCGATGATCCGCATGGTGCCCAGGGGTTACACGGCATGTGCAGATGCCTATCTCACCCCTTGTATACAGAGATATTTGGACGGGTTCTGCAGCGGCTTCAAGAACCAACTGAAGGTGAGCGATGGGGACAAAGGCCACTGCGTGTGACCCAGAGGTGTCCTGTGTTCTGTACATGGCCCTATTCAAGGGCAACGGGAACATATGCATAAGGATGAAAGTGGAGCAAATCTGGAGCACGCCAACTGCACCATAGGGCAGGGGTAATTGACCTTCACTCCAGACTACAACTCTCAGCAGTCACAGTCATCTGTTGGGAGAACTTGATGTCGCCAACAGACGGCGTGCCATAGGGGACAAGAAAATCCCTTAATTCCCATAGATTTACAGAGATGTCCTGTGTTATTCAGTTTGTCCCTGCTCCAGTACATAAGAGGCCATCTGCACAAAGTAAAAACTGGAGGAACGGATGGGGGCAAGTAAAAAATTCCCCTGGATTTAGAGGGACGTCCTGTGTAATGCTTGTTCTTCCCAGGACTGGATTCCCAATAGGCAGAGTAGGTAATTGTCTAGGGCTCCGCATTCTGAGGGGCGTTGCCTAGATCTTCTGGCCACACCCACATTCTGAAGTGTGGGTGTGGCCAGAAAAACCTTAATTTCTTGCACCAGTTTTATACCCCTTTACAGTCTATAGTTTAACCCCTTGGCTGCTGGAGATATGTCCAATGCATTGCTTTGGAGATCTTTCCAGCAACCGAGGGGTTAAATCTCTTCTCCTTCTTGCTTATTTGTAAGACAAAGATATTTTGTGTGACGTGGGACTGAGGGTGTGGCCATGGGTGGAGCTAAGGACGCCTATAATGTCTTGCATGGGGGAGGGGTGTAAATCCAGTCCTGGTTGTTCCTGTTCAAGTACATAGGGCCAACTTAAATGGGGTTTTTAACCCATTGAATGCTAAAGGGATCTCCATTTCTCTTTTGACCAGTGGGAAGACACAGAGACCATGTGGTTATGGTCTCTTCACTAGGAACCAGTGCTCTTAAGGACTGGTGACGGTCCTGGCACTCCATGGAATTCCGGGGTCACTGTGCGACTGCACGCCACTCTGCAACCCCGGAATCCATTGCAAAAACTAAAATAATGACCAGTGGACCTTAACGGACGGCCGCACGCCGCGTCAGCTGGTTGTTAAAGGAGAAGTAAGCTTTTTTTATGAAAACACATATTTTATAGATATTTTCCTGCTGAATAAAACAAGGGTTTTCCCTTGTCAGATCGCTGTCAGATGTTTTATTCAAAATGTATAGCAGTTTAAATAATCAGGAAGTAAATTTACTGTGTTTACTTCCTGATAGTTCTAACTGACAGGAAGTGAATTTACTGTGTTTACTTCCTGATAGTTCTAACTGACAGGAAGTGAATTTACTGTGTTTACTTCCTGATAGTTCTAACTGACAGGAAGTGAATTTACTGTGTTTACTTCCTGATAGTTCTGACAGGAAGTGACAGGCAGTTTCTATCACATTCTATGGAGAACTGTATGTCTCTGACTTTCCTCTCCATTAGAATCTAACAGGAAATCTAATTAGAATTTGACCACTAGAGGGCACTGCTAATGTAAAAAAACATGGGTTTAAACTGTAATAACTCTGGAAATATAAATCTCTTGGCAGTGGGAATACCATTATTTTACTCAATAGGGAAATCCCTACAATATATATTTTTTCATAAAAAAGTTTACTGCTCCTTTAAGGGGTTAAGAGAAAAAGCCACTGGAGCAGGTAGATCCCCCTCAGCCTTGTGCATCCCCTGTCTAGCTCCGCCTCCCTTCCATTTTTTGTGCCCTCCAAGGAGGAAATGGTCTGGTCTCTGTGATAATTCATATCTTATTTTCTTCCTCATGGAACTACTCTCCCCAGTCCAGACCCTCTCGTCCCCTTCCCCCCTCCCCCCAAAGGGCAGCCGCAGACAAGTCCACTTCAGCAGATTAGTGCATATGGGGGAAGATGGCAATTCTTCCAGGACCTGTTCTGTTTCAGTGCCTTAGACTCATCACCATGGGATACAGAACTGAGTTTGTGAATCTTCCCCCCTGGCATTTTAATCAATGGGGACTGGAGATTTCTTTTCTGCCCCAGAATTGCTCCACATTTCCACATCTGTTGCTATATAGTCTTGTATACAGCCCCACTATAATACAGTGTCCCCTCTCCCCCACTACAGGACTTGCAGGTCCTATTCATGCGCTCGGATGGTGGTCTGACTCCTATGCACAGCTTCAGCGGCTCTCGCGCTATCCTCTCAGGACCTGCAGGAGGCGTTGTTGGGTATGCCATCACCACCTATCACCCTGAGCATCCGCAGCCGGTCATTGGCTTCGATATGGGAGGTAAGAGAGGGGCAGGGGGAGGAAGGAGAGCGCTGCATTGTTCTGTAATGTGCTGCACATCCCTCTGGCAGTTGGAGTCATATATATAGATATATATATATATATATATATATATATATATATATATATATATATATAGATATATATATAGATATATATATATGTTTATAATTTGAAGTCCTTTGCTACTAGCCAGACCTGAAAAGTTACTCGCCACTGCAACACATAACATACCCACCAGGGTTAAATTTCTACTCGCCATTGGCTCGTGGCAAGTGGAAATTTTGAGCCCTGTAAAAATAAATGTTTTTGTGTTGCTGTCTGCCACACGGCGGGGAGGCAGGGGGTGGAGTGAGCTATCCCTGCAGCCAATTCCAACGGGGCAGTAATTCTGACAGGAATGGCTGGGGGGATGGGGGTTGAAGTCCCCCGGCCACTCCTTTCAAAATCCTTGCAGGGACCTGCTCCCACATTAACTTCCATCCACCCCTACACCTTCGTTGTCCTCCTTTCCCATGGCAAGCTCTCCAGTGATGAAATTCTGCACAAGGAGCTGCTAACCCCAAAGACTCCCCGTTTACAAGCCAAACATGCACAATACATACGCTTCCATTCCACAGGCAACGCCGTGCAGCATTCACTAGTAGATATATATATATATATAATAATCCTTTATTTATATAGCGCACACAGATTCCGCAGCGCTTTACACTCATATTGGTCACTGTCCCCATTGGGGCTCACAATCTAAATTCACCTATCAGTATGTTTTTGGAGTGTGGGAGGACACCCACGCAAACACCGTGAGAACATACAAACTCATTGCAGATGTTGTCCTTGGTGGGATTTGAACCCAGGACCCCAGCGCTGCAAGGCAACAGTGCTAACCACTGAGCCACTGTGCTGCATATCAATAGCATGAGATTAAGTAAGACCTTAGTGTAACTATATACCCATCTAATACACATATACATACATACACAGTACATATACACTCACACACACAATTCGGCTCTCCGTCTGATTTAAATAGCAGCACTGCTGCCAATGGGAAATGTGTTAATTTAAAGGAGCAGTAAACTTTTTTATGAAAAAAGATATATTGTAGGGATTTTCCTATTGAGTAAAATAAGGGTGCTCCCACTGCCGAGAGATTTATATTTCCAGAGTTATTACAGTTTAAACCCATGTTTTTTACATCAGCAGTGCCCTCTAGTGGTAAAATTCTAATAAGATGTTCTGTTACATTCTAATGGAGAGGAAAGTCAGAGACATACAGTTCTCCATAGAATGTGATAGAAACTGCTGTGACTTCCTGTCAGTTAGAGCTATCAGGAAGTAAACACAGTAAATTCACTTCCTGTCAGTTAGAACTATCAGGAAGTAAACACAGTAAATTCACTTCCTGTCAGTTAGAACTATCAGGAAGTAAACACAGTAAATTCACTTCCTGATTATTTAAACTGCTATAATATTTGAATAAAACATCTGACAGCGATGGGAGTGACCTTGTTTTATTCAGCAGGAAATGCTCTGTAAAATATGTGTTTTCATAAAAAAAAGTTTACTGCTCCTTTAAAAGGAAAGGCCATTTCATTTACTTCTAAATAAACTCACATCACCTGGTGTCCATGCAGGTGTTTCTTTTGCATTCTGTGTGAGAGCTGAGCATTAAGCTGCCTGTATCATCTGAATGTGAAAGTAACAGTTCCACATTGTTGTTAAAGTTTGAGCAATGATAACTTTTGATTGAAGCAAACTCCAGTGCTGAGAGTAGCATTGATTTATGAGGAGGAAAAGACCAACAATATTTTATGTTTTTTGATCATGAAACGTTATCGATCCTTTTAATCCTGAGATGTCTCTCTCATTGACAGGGACCTCCACCGATGTCAGCCGATACGATGGGGAGTACGAACATGTGTTTGAAGCCACAACGGCCGGAATCAGCATCCAGGCCCCCCAGCTGGACGTGAACACGGTGGCTGCAGGAGGGGGGTCCATGCTCTTCTTCAGGTGGGTGAAACAAGACAAAGGATGACATGGACAGAACAAAAGGGGACCGATTAAAATGTCAGTGCATTGGGGGTTAAAAACCCATTTAAATCAGTGGCAATTTTGATCATTTTTATCAGCTCCCCTGTGGTGCAGAATGCATCCCCTTTCCTTTGTGTATATGGCCCTACGTTTTATTTTCTGGGAGCAAAAAAAAATTTGTGTACTGTGCATATGTGTGTATCAGTGTTTGGTTATATGTGTGCTGTGTGTGTGTCAGTGTTTGGTTATATGTGCGCTGTGTGTGTGTGTCAGTGTTTGGTTATATGTGTGGTGTGTGTCACTGTTTGGTTATATGTGTGGTGTGTGTGGTTATATGTGTGCTGTGTGTGTCAGTGTTTGGTTATATGTGTGTGTGTGTGTGTCAGTGTTTGGTTATATGTGTGCTGTGTGTGTGTCAGTGTTTGGTTATATGTGTGCTGTGTGTGTCAGTGTTTTGGTTATATGTGTGGTGTGTGTCAGTGTGTGGTTATATGTGTGCTGTGTGTGTCAGTGTTTGGTTATATGTGTGTGTGTGTGTGTGTGTGTGTCAGTGTTTGGTTATATGTGTGCTGTGTGTGTTACTGTTTGGTTATATGTGTGCGTGTGTGTCAGTGTGTAGTTATATGTGTGCTGTGTGTGTTAGTGTTTGGTTATATGTGTGCTGTGTGTCAGTGTTTGGTTATATGTGCGCTGTGTGTGTGTCAGTGTTTAGTTATATGTGTGCTGTGTGTCAGTGTCTGGTTATATGTGCGCTGTGTGTGTGTCAGTGTTTAGTTATATGTGTGCTGTGTGTCCGGTGTTTGGTTATATGTGTGATTGTGTATCTGTGGTGACAGCTATGAAGTCTGTTGCCCCATGTCTCCCTCGCTGTGGATACAGCCACCCATTAGACTGCAACAGTGGAGTATGAACACCGTCACTGGTGACTGTGCTGGAGGTTCCAGGAGACTGAACAGCTCAGTCTCTCTGTCATGGGATCAGACAAAGCCGCAGTTGTTATATTTCTGACTAACGATTGACTCTAGAGCTGATCTACCAGGATCCGCTTAGCGGCCCCTGCTCCCCTGGATGGTTTAATGCAGGAGGAGCAGCCAAGCTGAGTAGGAGCTATTGATATATGTGATTCCTAAACCAGGGGCATGAGGCTTTTTCCAAGGAAGGTGCAAAGCTTTGTTTAAGCACTAGTCGGTCCCATTAATTTTCAGCTTAATGAATAATATAAACATCTTGGTAAACTCGACACTGTATCACTCACTGACTATTCCACACTACCTGAGCAGTCTTATCACTCCAGATCTCCATACTAACTATAACCTCCACTACTAACAACTCACTGACTATTCCACACTACCTGAGTAGTATGATCATTCCAGATCCCCATACTAACTATAACCTCCACTACCAACAACTCACTGACTATTCCACACTACCTGAGTAGTATGATCATTCCAGATCTCCATACTAACTATAACCTCCCCTACTAACAACTCACTGACTACTCCACATTACCTGAGCAGTGTGATCACTCCAGATCTCCATACTAACTATAACCTCCACTGCTAACAACTCACTGACTATTCCACACTACCTGAGCAGTATGATCACTCCAGATCTTCATACTAACTATAACCTCCACTACTAACAACTCACTGACTACTCCACACTACCTGAGCAGTATGATCACTCCAGATCTCCATACTGACTATAACCTCCACTACTAACAACTCATTGACTATCCCACACTACCTGAGCAGTATGATCACTCCAGATTCCCATACTAACTATAACCTCCACTGCTAACAACTCACTGACTATTACACACTACCTGAGCAGTATGATCACTCCAGATCTCCATACTAACTATAACCTCCACTACTAACAACTCACTGACTATTCCACACTACCTGAGCAGTATGTTCACTCCAGATCTCCATACTAACTATAACCTCCACTACCAACAACTCACTGACTATTCCACACTACCTGAGTAGTATGATCATTCCAGATCCCCATACTAACTATAACCTCCCCTACTAACAACTCACTGACTACTCCACACTACCTGAGCAGTATGATCACTCCAGATCTCCATACTAACTATAACCTCCACTCCACTACTAACAACTCACTGACTATTCCACATTACCTGAGCAGTGTGATCACTCCAGATCTTCATACTAACTATAACCTCCACTACTAACAACTCACTGACTACTCCACACTACCTGAGCAGTATGATCACTCCAGATCTCCATACTAACTATAACCTCCACTCCACTACTAACAACTCACTGAGCAGTATGATCACTCCAGATCTCCATACTAACTATAACCTCCGCAGCTAACAACTCACTGACTATTCCACACTACCTGAGCAGTATGATCACTCCAGATCTCCATACTAACTATACCCTCCGCTCCACACTAACAACTCATTGAGTATCCCACACTACAAAAAAGAAGCCGTTCGATCTGCCTTTTCCTTCAGAGCTCTGAAAGTCTGGAATAATTTACCTGAAAAAAATCACATCTTCTCACAGTCTAAAATCACTAAAAATAACTGCTTCTTTGTATTAAAAACTATATGTAAATGTATATAAGTTTTTGTATGTATGTGTGTGTATATTCTCTATTAGTGTAAATATGTAACTTTTTATATTACATGAAAACAAGTGAAATCTCAATGCATTCTTCCTGGTAAAACATTTTCTAAACAAATAAATGTGCAAAGGGATACATTTATTGTAACACAGAAGGGTTGGGGTGCATCAGGGTTTTGTGAAATCCAAAGTTTTGGGAAGCAGTGACCTACATGACGGTTATGTGGTTATTTTGTGGTTATAACTGCAGGTCAGGATTGTTTGTGGTCGGCCCAGAGTCTGCAGGAGCTCACCCCGGCCCAGCCTGCTACAGGAAAGGTAATGGCACTGCTTGGCACCGGCTGAAAGTGCAACCTGCTAACCTGTTGTGCACCACAGAGATACACTGGGTCATATGCACAAGGGAAAGAAAGTGGAGCAATTATGGGATGAATCAACAGCCTCATTAGGGACATTATCATCAATTTTAAATTGGTATTTTAAACACTTAGAGTGCTAGAGAGGTCTCCAATACATTGCAAAGCAATGTGATGGAACCTCTCCAGCATTCAAGGGGTTAAACTTCCCATTTAATTCAGTGGGACTTTTGGTATTATTTATTGGGGCCTTGTAGTGCAGTTGGCTTGCCCCAGAATTGCTCCACCTTTGCCCTTGTTCCTGTGCCTTTAACACCTTAAAGGGATAGTAATGTTTCATAATAAAATCAGCTCTAATTAATCATCATAGTATTTGGACTTTGGAGAGTATTATTTCAATTCTGTCAGAGTTGTAGTTCAAGAGTAATTCAATGACAAAGTATCTCCCTCCCGCCCCTTTTACTGATGTAACACTGCTCAGCCAGGACAGAAGGGAGGTGCCCAGGTAGACTGCAGAGAGGGACAATCTTCAATTAAGATAAGGGAAAAACCTGAAAAAGTTGTCAAGGGGGGCAGGGCTTTCATTGTTCTCATAGGAAGAAGATTGTCCCCTTCTGTTATCTGTCTGGTCTATGGACTGGATTCCACATCTGAGAAGAGATGGCTTACACTAGGTAAAAGGGGCGGGAGGGGAAACTTTGCTTGTGAATATCTCTCAAATCATAAAGGTTTGAGAGATAAGACTTATATCATTCTTCATGTTCTTTTAATGCCTACAAAATAAAATAAAGATAAAATGAAGTATTACTATCCCTTTAAGGATATACATATACGTCATGAGGAAAATGTGCATTAAGGACCATGATGTACACATACGTCCTGGAATTCAGGGGTCCCCGCGTGGCTGCACACCGTTCGGGGACCTCAGATTCCTGTAACGAAAAAAAAAAAAAAAAGCTCCGTGTTCCTTAAGTGCCGGCCGCGTGGTGATAGTAATGTTTCACTATAAAAGCAGCTCCAATTAATCTACATAGTATTTGGGCCATAAAGAGTGCTATTTCACTACTGTCAGAGTTGTAGTACAAGAGTGATTGAATGATAAAGTGTCCCCCTCCTGCCCCTTTTGCTGATGTAACACTGCTCACCTCAGAGCTGCAAGACTGTCCGGATGGATCACAGAGAGGGACAATCTTCAGTGATCATAAGGAAAATCCTGAAAAACCTGTCAAGGGGGGCAGAGTTTTCCTTATGATCACAGTAAGAAGACTGGGGGAGATTTATAAAAGTGGAGTTAAACTAAAAGAAGCTTTACAATGGCTGTAAGATCGTCTCTGGTAGTTATAAAAGTATTATGGACAGTTTAGGAGGACATAACGCTGGGTAGTAAATTAAAAAAAAAAAAAAAAAAAAAATGGAGTAAGGAAGTTTGTAAAAAAATATTTATGGCCGTGTCTGACCTGTTCTTATTTTTTGCTGTCTCTACATTTATAAATGTAATTGGAATATTTTATAAATAACAACACTAAAAATAAGGAATAAGAGATTTATAGAGTCTGTTCACAAAAATGAACAAAAACACTTTCTATATATCTCCCTCATTTTCCCTTACTGTGAGCTGTCTGGTCAAGAGACCAGATTCCACATCTGAGGTGAGCAGTGTTACATCAGTAAAAGGGGCGGGAGGGGGATACTTTATCATTCAATTACTCTTGTACTACAGCTCTGATAGTAATGAAATAACACTCTCCATGTTCCAAATAATATGATGATTAACTGGAGCTGCTTTTATTGTGAATAAACTTGTGCAATTCGCTTTGGCTAATTTCAGAATTCGGACGAATAAGGCGTATTCGGCATCATTCGGACTTTCCGAAAGCCAAGTACCTCCCAGAAAAAAAAAATTTGGACGGCACTTTCCCACCTGAAACTATTACAGTCTTGCTACATGCTGCTAAAAATAGATCTGGTAAAACAGGTGCTTTACAGTTCATGCAAAGAGCAGATATTAAAGTGTTAGTAATGTCAAAAAAAATGTTTTTTTTTTTGCATTTAGAAGAGCCTAAAAAGCTGAGCTAAATGCAAAAAAAGTATCTCTCAAACCGCTATGGTTTAAGAGATACAGGCGTTTAAAGTTCGCTGTCTCCTACTGACAGCTGTAAAGCTGTCAGCAGGAGATCCGTGTCGGCCGACACTGTGGCGCTTGAGAAGTGCCGAGATCTCGTTATTTACCACAAATCCCTTCATTGGAATGATCTAAAACGTGTGCCTGGTTTTCAAGCACTCGTTTTAGACCATTCCAATGAAGGGATTTGTGGTAAATAACGAGATTGCAGCTCTACTCAAGCTCCTCCGTGTCGACCGACACAGATCTCCTGCTGACAGCTTTACAGCTGTCAGTAGGAGAGATCAAAATTTAAACATCCGTATCTCTTAAACCATAGCGGTTTGAGAGATACGTTTTTTTGCATTTAGCTCAGCTTTTTAAGCTCTTCTAAATGCAAAAAAACTTTTTTGTGGACATTACTAACACTTTAACCACATAAGGACACAAGCAATTTTGCCATTTTTGCTATGTGTGTGTGTTCAACCATAATTCCTATCTTTCTCATTTATTGCACAAACACATATTATTATATACCATTTTTTAAAGGGCAGAAAGGGCTTTAATTTGATGTGACATATACATATATAAGTGTGTAGGGGTTTATAAAATACCCCTTCCTGTCTCAGTAGAGATTTAATATTATTATTAATGTAGTGTAATGTATTTTTTTGTTTAATTTTCATTTCTATTGAATATTTTTTTTTTTTAAATTCGGCCGAATAATTCGGACTATTGATGAATTTCATCCGAGTCTAACAGGTCCGGTCCGAAATTCGGATCCTCCGAATTTAAAAAAAAAAAAAATTGTCCGAAATCGAATTTTACTGAAAATTTTTGCTGTGCACGAGTCTAATTGTGAAACATTACTATCCCTTTAAACAGCTGTCTTACATAATATAACAGACAAATAACATAACCCCCCCACACACAAACATTGTTTTATCAAGAAGTTTTCTTTAACCTCTTAGATGTACTGGAGATCTCACTGGCATCCATGGAGTTAAAACCTCTCATGGGTGTTTGAGGACAAAGCAGGGAATGCAGCTTATAAGAGATTTTGCCTTTAAAGGGATAGTAACACTTAATAAGTTATATATATATAGTTGGGTTCATTTTCCTGAGTAAAGCAAGGGTACTCTCACTGCTGGGAGGTGCTTTATTCAAAAGTTATTACAGCTCAAACTCGTATTTTTTTAGGTGTAGTATCACAATGTCCAGAAATGGTGCTGTTGCTACACCATCCTACTTAAAGCCCTGGTCAGTTTACCATAAATCTCCATACGACGGTGTAGCAACAGCGCCACTGTATAATTTCAGGCCACTGAGATACCGCACCTAAAAAATTCAAGTTTGGGCTGCAATAACATTTGAATGATACACCTCTCATCAGTGGGAGTGGCCTTGCTTTACTCAGAATGGATGCACTCTACATTGTATATATTACTATATATTAAGTGTTACTATCCCTTTAATGAGAGTTAGACCAGTAACTTATGTCTGACTGTGCTCCCCCATATTCTGAATTCCAGGGGGACCTCTGACTGTGACGGACGCCAACCTCTGCCTGGGCCGCCTCCTTCCTGATTACTTCCCTCGGATCTTCGGTCCCTCGGAGGACCAGCCTCTCTCCAGAGAGGACACACTACACAAGTTCCAGAAGCTGACCGCAGACATTAACCTCTTCCAGTCTGGGAGGCCGGGGGGCGGAGGTTCTCTGAGCGTGGAGGAAGTGGCCATGGGTTTCATCAGAGTGGCCAATGAAGCTATGTGCCGGCCAATCAGATCTCTCACTCAGGTACAGGAGGCGGAGCTTAAAAAGGCCTTAACATTAACCGTCTGAGTGCAATGCAATGTGTTGGACAGCTCTCTTGCACTCAAAGGGTTAAAATAAATCAAGTTTTAATGTGTAGGGCACAGAATAAATCAATGATAAATACAGCAAAACACGCTGTACAGTTAACATTAGGAAATAACATTACTGATATTTTTAATATATTTTGTCAATTTTTATCTGATTTTTTTAATCTAAATCACAGCATACTTCAATTTAAAGGGATAGTAACACTTAAGATTTAAAAATATATGTTATAGAGTTGATACATTCCTGATTAAAACAAGGGTACTCAAAAGTTTTCTTTTTTATATGAGCAATATCTCAGTGGCCTGAAATTGCACAGTGGCGCTGTTGCTACACCATCCAATGTACAGCTCTGGGGCTGGATTCTGTTGCAGGTGCTAATTTTATCACTGCGTTTATCTCCAGGTTTCCCCAAAGACTTCAACAGGAAAATGTTTGATAAAATAGGAGGTAACATTTATCTCCTGCAATAGAATCCAGCCCCTGGTCAGTTGACTATAAACCTCAATAGGATGGTGTAGCAACAGCGCCACTGTACAATTTCAGGCCAGTGAGATATTGCATGTATGAAACAAAAATTAAAAAAATAGTTTCAGCTACAATAACTTTTGAATAAAAGATCTCTCGGCAGCGGGAGTACCCTTATTTTACTTAGGAGGATAAGCCGTATAACATATATTTTTACATAGTAAGTCCAACTATCAATTTAACCCTTTGAGTGCCAGAGGAGTAAGAAAGCATTGCATTGGCACTCAAACGGTTAAAGCGACAGTAATCTTTTTGATTTTACATGTCTCGCCCTTGCAGATTATGTGAAGTCAAATTGCCTGGACTTTTTAATTATTATTAATTTATTTTCATTTTTACATGCCTGAAATTGAACTCCCTTGCTTAGTTTTCTATTAGGGGACTGTGATACAATGTAACACTGGGAACACAGAGACTAATGTCTTTGGATTTTACAGGGGGTTTACATGTGAATGATCGCTGTACTGTATACCGGCAACCAACCTCTACCAGCAAGTACTGCACGCCAGCACCCTAGTATGCACAGACCAATGATGTTAAATCACACCGCTTCCTCTGTGCCTTACATAGTAATATAGTAGTAACACAGTAAAATAGGTCGAAAAAAGACACACTTTGTAGGCCATTCCAATGAAGTATTTATTTATAAATAGCGTGATTTCAGCTCTGCTGAAGGGCCTCTGTCTGGTCAAATGACTGTAATCTGCAGCTGTCAGCTAGATGGCAGACTTGAGTAAAACAGCCAGGAAAAGGTAACTTTAACAAGTTATATCTCTCAAGCCATAAAGGTTTGAGAGATAAGACTTGCGTTGATATTAATCTTTTTTTAATGTCTACAATATTAAATTAACTTAAAATTAACCAATACTATCCCTTTAAAGACCTTACTTAAATCAATGGGTCATTTGGGAGCTTTTATATGCCCCCAAATTCTCCACTTCTATAGAAGTATTATTGTGTCTCTAGTTGATATCCCCCAGTTCAGACACCTGGGGGGAGATTCACTATGCAGTGATAAAGAGGTGATAAAGTGGACATGACTTCTCCAGTTTATCACCTATCCATTTCCTATGTTATTCAGTGCACTAAGATTGATCTAACGTTGGAGATCTTAGTGCATTGGGTTCACAGACTAACAGGAACTGGAGAAGTCATCTCCACTTTATCACATCTTTATCACAGCTTAGTGAATGTCCCCCCAGGTTTATAAGACCATTTTGATTAGTTCTATTTTGCGGTTGTTTTTGCACAGGCCAAAGGCCACGACACGTCTCGCCATGTTCTAGCGTGCTTCGGTGGCGCAGGGGGACAGCACGCTTGTGCCATTGCTCGCTCACTGGGCATGAAAACAGTCTTCATCCACAAGTAAGTTCCTGGCTGCGGAAGCAGAGAGGGTTCTGGGAAATGATCGCTAAAATTCATAATTCTGTTGGGCCAGTCTGTTCAAGATTGATGTCTAATTTGGACTGGTGGCAGCAGTGAGCTGATTCTGTGTCATGTTATGCGCTGGGTTTAACCCTTTGAGTGCCGGAGGGGTACGCAATGCGTTGCCTACCCCTCTGGCACTCAAAGGGTTAACAAGAGTTGGATTGGATGAAAGGAATGGGGCATTTGCCCTGAAATTAGGCAGAAAGTGAGAGGTATAAAATGGATATTTGGATCTTCTCATATAAATTTGTAACTGTTGTCATTTTTAATTTTGGGGATTTTAACTAAATGGTGTGCATACGTTTCATATGTGGATTATTATCCGGTTTATGTCACATCACAATGTAGATTCCTGGGGTTTGGATACCTCCCTGGCACTTGAAAAGTTAACCCCCTTCAGTCTAGACAGGTCTGTGGTGCATTGTGAAACAATACGATGGTGACTTCTCTTGTATTCAAAGTGCAGTAACTTTTTTAAAGAAAAATATGTTATAGGGTATTCAAAGGGTTAAAAGCACCATTTAAATTACTGGGGATTTTGGGAATGTTTACCTGCCCCCCCCCTGGTGCAGATGGTTTGCTCTGGAATTACTCCTCTTTAGCGTAGTGCCTATATCCCACAGGGACATATATATAATGCAAAAAGGAGCAAACCAACTGCACCATAGAGAAGAAATTCCCAATGATTTAAATAGGGGTATTTAACCCCTTAACTGCTACCGAGATCTCAAAGCATTGCTCTACAGACCTCTCTGACATTCAGCAGGTTAACAGACCCATTAAATCAATGGGAATGTTGGGACAATTGTATTTATCCCGTGCGGGTGAGATGGTTTGCCATTGTGTCTCTATAGGTATGTCCCAATTAGCGCTAACGCTGTATACAGTAATTAACATTAGTCTTTAGTCTCCTTCGCTCAGCGCACAACGCACCATCCACACCCTCTGCCCTCTCCTGTCTCAAACCTTTGTCACTTTCCGCTCCCTACCTATGGAACTTCATACCCCTCTCCCTACATCTAACACAACCCCCTCTGTCTTTAAAGTGACAGTAATACTTGAATGTATCTTTATTTTATTTTGTAGCCATTAAAAAAACATTAAAAACGATGTATCTTATCTCTCACACCTTTATGGTTTGAGAGATATTCTCAAGTAAAGTTTCCCCCTGACTGACGTCGGCACTATAGCTGACAGATTTGGAATCCGGTCCTCAGACCGGCCGCGGCTCTTCAGCAGAGCCGAGATCGCAAGATATAAAAATAACTATTTCATTGGAAGGGTCTAAAAAAGTGTGCTTTCAAACCAGACACGCTTTGTAGACTATTCCGATTAAGTAGTTATTTTTATGTCTTGCGATGTCGGCTCTGCTGAAGAGCCGCCGGATGGTCTGCGGACCGTATTCCAAATCTGTCAGATACAGTGCAGATGTCAGTCAGGGGGAAACTTTACTTGAGAATATCTCTCAAACCATAAAGGTGTGAGAGATAAAATATATAGTTTTTTAAGGTTTTTTAATGGCTACAATATAAAATAAAGATAAATTCAAGTATTACTATCACTTTAAGTCTACCCTGAAGTCTTATCTTCTGGAGCACTAGGACCATGCACTGCCTTCACCCAAACTCAGCACTTGTAATCTCAGCACTTAACACCCTCTTACCCCATTGTATGTCTCCTGTTACCCATTTAGAATGTAAGCTCCTTGGGGCAGGGACTTCTCTCCCATTGTTTCTATGAATGTGGCACATATTTCATCCCCTCTTATTTATTGTAACATATGTCTATTGTAAGGTGCTGCGTACACTGTGTGGCACCATATAATTAAAGATACATACATACATACATACATACATGCATTACACATGATACTAACTCTAAAGGCCTTATTCAGCTTGCTGGGGGCAAATCCACCTCGAATTCACACTGGATTGCATTATTTTATCAACCCCTTGCATGCTGGAGAAGTCTCTTCTCAAATGCATTGGAGACCTCTGCAGCATTCATGGGTTTAACCCTTTGAGTGCCAGAGGGTGTAGACCGTAGATGCCTCTTGGCACTCAGAAAGTTAAAAGCAAAGCAATGCGCTGGACACCCCCTGACAAGGATTAATGAAAGGACATTTTTATACATTTGGTTTGCACTAGAATTGCCTTCACACTAAAAGCCCTGTAACATCACAGCAATACACAGACATGATTACCACATGTGTGAAGGCTCTGTGACATCACAGCAATACACAGACGTGATTAACCCATGTGTGAAGGCACTGTGACATCACAGCAATACAAAACACAGATGTGATTACCCCATGTGTGAAGGCACTGTGACATCACAGCAACACACATGTGATTTCCCCATGTGTGAAGGTGCTGTGACAACACAGCAACACACAGATGTGATTTCCCCATGTGTGAAGGCACTGTGACATCACAGCAACACACATGTGATTTCCCCATGTGTGAAGGTGCTGTGACAACACAGCAATACACAGATGTGATTACCCCATGTGTGAAAACACTGTGACATCACAGCAATACACAGATGTGATTACCTCATGTGTGAAAGCACTGTGACATCACAGCAATACACAGATGTGATTACCCCATGTATGAAGGCACTGTGACATCACAGCAATACAGATACGATTACCCCATATGTGAAAGCAATCTGACATCACAGCAATACAAAGACGTGATTACCCCATGTGTGAAAGCACTGTTACATCACAGTAATACACAGACGTGATTACCCCAATGTGAAAGAGCTGTGACATCACAGCAATACACAGACGTGATTACTCCATGTGTGAAAGCACTGTGACATCACAGCAATACAAAGACGTGATTGCCCCATGTGTAAAGGCACTGTGACATCACAGCAATACACAGATATTATTACCCCATCTGTGGAGGTACTGTGACATCACAGCAATACAAATATGATTACCCCATGTGTGAAGGCACTGTGACATCACAGCAATACACAGATGTGATTACCTTATGTGTGAATGCACTGTGACATCACAGTAATACACAGACGTTATTGCCCCATCTGTGAAAGAACTGTGACATCACACCAATACACAGATATGATTACCCGATGTGTGAATGCACTGTGATATCACAGCAATACAATACACAGACGTGATTACCCCATGTGTCAAGGCACTGTGACATCACAGCAATACACAGATGTGATTACCTTATGTGTGAATGCAATGTGACATCACAGTAATACACAGACGTGATTGCCCCATGTGTGAAAGAACTGTGACATCACAGTAATACACAGACGTGATTGCCCCATGTGTGAAAGAACTGTGACATCACAGCAATACACAGATATGATTACCCCATGTGTGAATGCACTGTGATATCACAGCAATACAGATATGATTACCCCATGCGTGAAGGCACTGTGACATCACAGCAATACACAGATGTGAGTACCCCATGTGTAAAGGCACTGTGACATCACAGTAATACACGGACATGATTACCCCATGTGTGAAAGCACTGTGACATCACAGTAATACACAGACGTTATTACAACATGTGTGAAAGCACTGTGACATCACATCAATACAGTTGTGATTACCCATGTGTGAAGGCACTGTGATATCACAGCAATACATAGACATGATTACCCATGTGTGAAAGCACTGTGATATCACAGCAGTACAATACACAGACATGACTACCTCATGTGTGACAGCACTGTGACATCACAGCAATACAGATATGATTACACCATGTGTGAAGGAACTGTGACATCACAGAAATACACAGATGTGATTACCAAAGTGTAAAGGCACTGTGACATCACAGCAATACACAGACATGATTAAACCATTTGTGAAAGCACTGTGACATCACATCAATACACAGACGTGATTACCCCATGTGCGAAAGCACTGTGACATCACAGCAATACAGTTGTGATTACCCCATGTGTGAAGGCACTGTGACATCACAGCAATACACAGACATGATTACCCCATGTGTGAAGGTACTGTGACATCATGGCAATACACATATGTGATTACCTTATGTGTGAATGCACTGTGACATCACAGTAATACACAAACGTGATTACCCCATGTGTGAAAGAACTGTGACATCACAGGAATACACAGACGTGACTACTCCATGTGTGAAAGCACTGTGACATCACAGCAATACAAAGACGTGATTGCCCAATGTGTGAAGGCACTGTGATATCACAACAATACATAGACGTGATTACCCATGTGTGACGGCACTGTGACATCACAGCAATACACAGACATGATTACTCCATGTGTGAAATAACTGTGACATCACAGCAATACAGACGTGATTACCCGATGTGTGAAGGCACTGTGATATCACAGCTATACACAAACATGGTTACCCCATGTGTGAAGGCACTGTGACATCACAGTAATACACAGACGTTATTACCACATGTGTGAAAGCACTGTGACATCACAGCAATACAGTTGTGATTACCCCATGTGTGAAGGCACTGTGATATCACAGTAATACACAGACATGATTACCCCATGTGTGAAGGCACTGTGACATCAAAGCAATACACAGACGTGATTACTTCATGTGTAAAGGCACTGTGACATCACAGCAATATAATACACAGACGTGATTACCCCCTGTGTGAAAGCACTGTGGTATCACAGCAATACAGTTGTGATTATCCCATGTATGAAGGCACTGTGACATTACAGCAATACACATACGTGATTACCCCATGTGTGATGGTACTGTGACATCACAGCAATACACAGACGTTATTACCCCATGTGTGAAAGCACTGTGACATCAAAGCAATACAGTTGTGATTACCCCATGTGTGAAGGCACTGTGATATCACAGCAATACATAGACATGATTACCCATGTGTGAAAGCACTATGACATAACAGCAATAAAAGTGTCATTACCCCATGTGTGAAAGTACTGTGACATCACAGCTATACACAGACATGATTACTCCATGTGTGAAGGCACTGTGGCATCACAGCAATACACAGACATGATTACCCCATGTGTGAAGGCACTGTGGCATCACAGCAATACACAGACATGATTACCCCATGTGTGAAAGCACTATGACATCACAGCAATACAGTTGTGATTACCCCATGTTTGAGGGCACTGTGATATTAGAGCAGTACATAGACGTGATTACCCATGCGTGAAAGCACTGCGACATAACAGTAATACAACAGTGATTACCCCATGTGAGAAGGCACTGTGACATCACAGCAAAACACTGATATGATTACTCCATGTGTGAATGCACTGTGACATCACAGCAATACACAGACATGATTACCCGATGTGTGAAAGCACTATGACATCACAGCAACACAAAGACGTGATTGCCCCATGTGTGAACACACTGTGACATCACAGCAATACACAGACATGATTACCCCATGTGTGAAGGCACTGTGACATCACAGCAATACAATACAGAGACGTGTTTACCCCATGTGTGAAATCACTGTGACATCACAGCAATACAGATATGATTACCCCATGTGTGACGGCACTGTGACATCACAGCAATACACAGATATGATTACCCCATCTGTGGAGGTACTGTGACATCACAGCAATACAAATATGATTACCCCATGTGTGAAGACACTGTGACATCACAGCAATACAAATATGATTACCCCATGTGTGGAGGCACTGTGACATCACAGCAATACACAGATGTGATTACCTTATGTGTGAAAGCACTGTGACATCACAGTAATACAAAGATGTGATTGCCCCATGTGTGAAGGCACTGTGACATGACAGCAATACACAGATATGATTACCCCATGTGTGAATGCACTGTGATATCACAGCAATACAGATATGATTACCCCATGTGTGAAGGCACTGTGACATCACAGCAATACACAGACGTGATTACCAAAGTGTAAAGGCACTGTGACATCACAGCAATACACAGACATGATTACACCATTTGTGAATGCACTGTGACATCACAGCAATACACAGACATGATTACCCCATGTGTGAAGGCACTGTCACATCACAGCAATACAAAACACAGACGTGATTACCCCATGTGTGAAAGCACTGTGATATCACAGCAATACAGATATGATTACCCCATGTGTGAAGGCACTGTGACATCACAGCAATACACAGAGATGATTACCCCATGTGTGAAGGCACTGTGACATCACAGCAATACACAGATGTGATTATTCCATATGTGAAGAGACTGTGACATCACAGCAATACAGTTGTGATTACCCCATGTGTGAAGACACTGTGATATCAGAGCAGTACATAGACGTGATTACCCATGCGTGAAAGAACTGCGACAGAACAGTAATACAACAGTGATTACCCCATGTGTGAAGGCACTGTGACATAACAGCAATAAAAGTGTGATTACCCCATGTGTGAAGGCACTGAGAAATCACAGCAAAACACTGACATGATTACTTCATGTGTGAATGCAGTGACATCACAGCAATACACAGACATGATTACCCCATGTGTGAAAGCACTGTGACATCACAGCAATACAAAGACGTGATTGCCCCATGTGTGAACGCACTGTGACATCACAGCTATACACAGACATGATTACCCCATGTATGAAGGCACTGTGACATCACAGCAATACACAGATGTGATTACCTTATGTGTGAATGCACAGTGACATCACAGTAATACACAGACGTGATTGCCCCATGTGTGAAAGAACTGTGACATCACAGCAATACACAGATATGATTACCCTATGTGTGAATGCACTGTGATATCACAGCAATACAATACACAGACGTGATTACCCCATGTGTGACAGCACTGTGACATCACAGCAATACAGATATGATTACCCTATGTGTGAAGGCACTGTGACATCACAGCAATACACAGATGTGATAACCAAAGTGTAAAGGCACTGTGACATCACAGCAATACACAGACATGATTACACCACTTGTGAAAGTACTGTGACATCACAGCAATACACAGATGTGATTACCCCATGTGCGAAACCACTGTGACATCACAGCAATACAGTTGTGATTACCCCATGTGTGAAGGCACTGTGACATAACAGCAATACACAGACATGATTACCCCATGTGTGAAGGCACTGTGACATCACAGCAATACAAATATGATTACCCCATGTGTGAAGACACTGTGACATCACAGCAATACAAATATGATTACCCCATGTGTGGAGGCACTGTGACATCACAGCAATACACAGATGTGATTACCTTATGTGTGAAAGCACTGTAACATCACAGTAATACAAAGATGTGATTGCCCCATGTGTGAAGGCACTGTGACATGACAGCAATACACAGATATGATTACCCCATGTGTGAATGCACTGTGATATCACAGCAATACAGATATGATTACCCCATGTGTGAAGGCACTGTGACATCACAGCAATACACAGACGTGATTACCAAAGTGTAAAGGCACTGTGACATCACAGCAATACACAGACATGATTACACCATTTGTGAAAGCACTGTGACATCACAGCAATACACAGACGTGATTACCCCATGTGAGAAGGTACTGTGACATCACAGAAATACACACACATGATTACCCCATGTCTGAATGCACTGTGACCTCACACCAATACCCAGACGTGATTACCCATGTGTGAAAGAACTGTGACATTACAGCAATACACAGACGTGATTACCCCATGTGTGAAGGCACTGTGACATCACAGCAATACAGATATGATTACCCCATGTGTGAAGGCACTGTGATATCACAGCAGTACAATACACAGACGTGATTACTACATGTGTGAAAGCACTGTGAGATAACAGCAATACAGATATGATTACCCCATGTGTGAAGGCACTGTGACATCACAGCAATACACAGACGTGATTACCAAAGTAAAAAGGCACTGAGACATCACAGCAATACACAGACATGATTACACCATGTGTGAAAGAACTGTGACATCACAGAAATACACAGACATGATTACCCAATGTGTGAAAGCACTGTGACATCACAGCAATACACAGACGTGATAACGTCATGTGTAAAGGCACTGTGACATCACAGCAATATAATACACAGACGTGATTACCCCCTGTGTGAAAGCACTGTGACATCACAGCAATACAGTTGTGATTATCCCATGTGTGAAGGCACTGTGACATCACAGTAATACACAGACGTGATTACCCCATGTATGAAGGCTCTGTGACATCACAGCAATACTCAGACATGATTACCCCATGTGTGAAGGCTCTGTGACATCACAGCAATACACAGACGTGATTACCCCATGTGTGAAGGCACTGTGACATCACAGCAATGCACAGATGTGATTACCCCATGTGTGAAGGCATTGTGACAACACAGCAATACAAAGACATGATTACCCCATGTGTGAAGGCACTGTGACATCACAAAAATACACAGACATGATTACCCCATGTGTGAAGGCACTGTGACATCACAGCAATACAAAACCAGATGTGATTACCCCATGTGTGAAGGCACTGTGACATCACAGCAACACACAGATGTGATTTCCCCATGTGTGAAGGTGCTGTGACATCAAAGAAATACAGATATGATTACCCCATGTGTAAAGGCACTGTGACATAACAGCAATACACAGATGTGATTACCCCATGTGTGAAAGTACTGTGACATCGCAGCAATACACAGATGTGATTACCTCATGTGTGAAAGCACTGTGACATCACAGCAATACACAGATGTGATTACCCCATGTATGAAGGCACTGTGACATCACTGCAATACAGATATAATTACCCCATATGTGAAAGCAATGTGACATCACAGAAATACAAAGACATGATTACCCCAATATGAAAGATCTGTGACATCACAGCAATACACAGACGTGATTACTCCATGTGTGAAAGCACTGTGACATCATAGCAATACAAAGACGTGATTGCCCCATGTGTAAAGGCACTGTGACATCACAGCAATACACAGATATGATTACCCCATGTGTGGAGGTACTGTGACATCACAGCAATACAAATATGATTACCCCATGTGTGAAGGCACTGTGACATCACAGCAACACACAGATGTGATTACCTTATGTGTGAATGCACTATGACATCACAGTAATACACAGATGTTATTGCCCCATCTGTGAAAGAACTGTGACATCACAGCAATACACAGATATGATTACCCCATGTGTGAATGCACTGTGATATCACAGCAATACAATACACAGACGTGATTACCCCATGTGTGAAGGCACTGTGACATCACAGCAATACACAGATGTGATTACCTTATGTGTGAATGCAATGTGACATCACAGTAATACACAGACGTGATTGCCCCATGTGTGAAAGAACTGTGACATCACAGCAATACACAGATATGATTACCCCATGTGTGAATGCACTGTGATATCACAGCAATACAGATATGATTACCCCATGCGTGAAGGCACTGTGACATCACAGCAATACACAGATGTGATTACCCCATGTGTAAAGGCACTGTGACATCACAGTAATACACGGACATGATTACCCCATGTGTGAAAGCACTGTGACATCACAGTAATACACAGACGTTATTACAACATGTGTGAAAGCACTGTGACATCACATCAATACAGATATGATTACACCGTGTGTGAAGGAACTGTGATATCACAGCAATACACAGACATGATTAAACCATTTGTGAAAGCACTGTGACATCACATCAATACACAGACGTGATTACCCCATGTGCGAAAGCACTGTGACATCACAGCAATACAGTTGTGATTACCCCATGTGTGAAGGCACTGTGACATCACAGCAATACACAGACATGATTACCCCATATGTGAAGGTACTGTGACATCACAGAAATACGATTACCTCATGTGGGAAGACACTGTGACAGCAATACATATATGTGATTACCTTATGTGTGAATGCACTTTGACATCACAGCAATACACAGACGTGATTACCCCATGTGCGAAAGCACTGTGACATCACAGCAATACAGTTGTGATTACCCCATGCGTGAAGGCACTGTGACATCACAGCAATACACAGATGTGATTACCCCATGTGTAAAGGCACTGTGACATCACAGTAATACACAGACGTGATTACCCCTTGTGTGAAAGAACTGTGACATCACAGGAATACACAGACGTGATTACTCCATGTGTGAAAGCACTGTGATATCACAACAATACATAGACGTGATTACCCATGTGTGACGGCACTGTGACATCACAGCAATACACAGACATGATTACTCCATGTGTGAAAGAACTGTGACATCACAGCAATACAGACGTGATTACCCGATGTGTGAAGGCACTGTGATATCAAAACAATACACAAACATGATTACCCCATGTGTGAAGGCAATGTGACATCACAGCAATACACAGACCTGATTACTCCATGTGTAAAGGCACTGTGACATCACAGCAATACACAGACATGATTATCCCATGTGTGAAAGCACTGTGAGATCACAGCAATACAAAGATGTGATTACCTAATGTGTGAATGCACTGTGACATCACAGCAATATAGTTGTGATTATCCCATGTGTGAAGGCACTGTGACATCACAGCAATACACAGATGTGATTACCCCATGTGTTAAGGTAATGTGACATCACAGTAATACACAGACGTGATTACCCCATGTGTGAATGCACTGTGACCTCACAGCAATACACAGACGTGATTACCCAATGTGTGAAAGAACTGTGACATCACAGAAATACACAGATGTGATTACCCCATGTGTGAAGGCACTGTGACATCACAGTAATACACAGATGTTATTACCACGTGTGAAAGCACTGTGACATCACAGCAATACAGTTGTGATTACCCCATGTGTGAAGGCACTGTGACATCACAGTAATACACAGACATGATTACTCCATGTGTGAAAGAACTGTGACATCACAGCAATACAGACGTTATTACCCGATGTGTGAAGGAACTGTGACATCACAGTAATACACAGACATGATTACCCCATGTGTGGAAGCAGTGTGACATCACAGCAATACACAGACGTGATTACCCCATGTATGAAGGCTCTGTGACATCACAGCAATACTCAGACTTGATTACCCCATGTGTGAAGGCTCTGTGACATCACAGCAATACACAGACGTGATTACCCCATGTGTGAAGGCACTGTGACATCACAGCAATACAAAGACATGATTACCCCATGTGTGAAGGCACTGTGACATCACAAAAATACACAGACATGATTACCCCATGTGTGAAGGCACTGTGACATCACAGCAATACAAAACCAGATGTGATTACCCCATGTGTGAAGGCACTGTGACATCACAGCAACACACAGATGTGATTTCCCCATGTGTGAAGGTGCTGTGACATCAAAGAAATACAGATATGATTACCCCATGTGTAAAGGCACTGTGACATAACAGCAATACACAGATGTGATTACCCCATGTGTGAAAGTACTGTGACATCACAGCAATACACAGATGTGATTACCTCATGTGTGAAAGCACTGTGACATCACAGCAATACACAGATGTGATTACCCCATGTATGAAGGCACTGTGACATCACTGCAATACAGATATAATTACCCCATATGTGAAAGCAATGTGACATCACAGAAATACAAAGACGTGATTACCCCAATATGAAAGATCTGTGACATCACAGCAATACACAGACGTGATTACTCCATGTGTGAAAGCACTGTGACATCATAGCAATACAAAGACGTGATTGCTCCATGTGTAAAGGCACTGTGACATCACAGCAATACACAGATATGATTACCCCATGTATGGAGGTACTGTGACATCACAGCAATACAAATATGATTACCCCATGTGTTAAGGCACTGTGACATCACAGCAACACACAGATGTGATTACCTTATGTGTGAATGCACTATGACATCACAGTAATACACAGACGTTATTGCCCCATCTGTGAAAGAACTGTGACATCACAGCAATACACAGATATGATTACCCCATGTGTGAATGCACTGTGATATCACAGCAATACAATACACAGACGTGATTACCCCATGTGTGAAGGCACTGTGACATCACAGCAATACACAGATGTGATTACCTTATGTGTGAATGCAATGTGACATCACAGTAATACACAGACGTGATTGCCCCATGTGTGAAAGAACTGTGACATCACAGCAATACACAGATATGATTACCCCATGTGTGAATGCACTGTGATATCACAGCAATACAGATATGATTACCCCATGCGTGAAGGCACTGTGACATCACAGCAATACACAGATGTGATTACCCCATGTGTAAAGGCACTGTGACATCACAGTAATACACGGACATGATTACCCCATGTGTGAAAGCACTGTGACATCACAGTAATACACAGACGTTATTACAACATGTGTGAAAGCACTGTGACATCACATCAATACAGATATGATTACACCATGTGTGAAGGAACTGTGATATCACAGCAATACACAGACATGATTAAACCATTTGTGAAAGCACTGTGACATCACATCAATACACAGACGTGATTACCCCATGTGCGAAAGCACTGTGACATCACAGCAATACAGTTGTGATTACCCCATGTGTGAAGGCACTGTGACATCACAGCAATACACAGACATGATTACCCCATATGTGAAGGTACTGTGACATCACAGAAATACGATTACCTCATGTGTGAAGACACTGTGACAGCAATACATATATGTGATTACCTTATGTGTGAATGCACTTTGACATCACAGTAATACACAGACGTGATTACCCCTTGTGTGAAAGAACTGTGACATCACAGGAAGACACAGACGTGATTACTCCATGTGTGAAAGCACTGTGATATCACAACAATACATAGACGTGATTACCCATGTGTGACGGCACTGTGACATCACAGCAATACACAGACATGATTACTCCATGTGTGAAAGAACTGTGACATCACAGCAATACAGACGTGATTACCCGATGTGTGAAGGCACTGTGATATCAAAACAATACACAAACATGATTACCCCATGTGTGAAGGCAATGTGACATCACAGCAATACACAGACCTGATTACTCCATGTGTAAAGGCACTGTGACATCACAGCAATACACAGACATGATTATCCCATGTGTGAAAGCACTGTGAGATCACAGCAATACAAAGATGTGATTACTTAATGTGTGAATGCACTGTGACATCACAGCAATATAGTTGTGATTATCCCATGTGTGAAGGCACTGTGACATCACAGCAATACACAGATGTGATTACCCCATGTGTTAAGGTAATGTGACATCACAGTAATACACAGACGTGATTACCCCATGTGTAAATGCACTGTGACCTCACAGCAATACACAGACGTGATTACCCCATGTGTGAATGCACTGTGACCTCACAGCAATACACAGACGTGATTACCCAATGTGTGAAAGAACTGTGACATCCCAGAAATACACAGATGTGATTACCCCATGTGCGAAGGCACTGTGTCATCACAGTAATACACAGATGTTATTACCACATGTGTGAAAGCACTGTGACATCACAGCAATACAGTTGTGATTACCCCATGTGTGAAGGCACTGTGACATCACAGCAATACACAGACATGATTACTCCATGTGTGAAAGAACTGTGACATCACAGCAATACATAGACATGATTACTCCATGTGTGAAAGAACTGTGACATCACAGCAATACAGACGTTATTACTCGATGTGTGAAGGAACTGTGACATCACAGTAATACAGAGACATGATTACCCCATGTGTGGAAGCAGTGTGACATCACAGCAATACACAGACGTGATTACTTCATGTGTAAAGGCACTGTGACATCACAGCAATATAATACACAGACGTGATTACCCCCTGTGTGAAAGCACTGTGGCATCACAGCAATACAGTTGTGATTATCCCATGTATGAAGGCACTGTGACATCACAGCAATACACATACGTGATTACCCCATGTGTGAATGCACTGTGACCTCACAGAAGTGATTACCACATGTGTGAAAGCACTGTGACATCACAGCAATACAGTTGTGATTACCCAATGTGTGAAGGCACTGTGATATCACAGCAATACATAGACATGATTACCCATGTGTGAAAGCACTGTGACATAACAGCAATAAAAGTGTCATTACCCCATGTGTGAAAGCACTGTGACATCACAGCTATACACAGACATGATTACTCCATGTGTGAAGGCACTGTGACATCACAGCAATAAACAGACATGATTACCCCATGTGTGAAGGCACTGTGACATCACAGCAATACGCAGGCATGATTACCCCATGTGTGAAAGCACTGTGATATCACAGTAATACAGTTGTGATTACCCCATGTGTGAAGGCACTGTGACATCAGGGCACTGTGATATCAGAGCAGTACATAGACGTGATTACCCATGCGTGAAAGCACTGCGACATAACAGTAATACAACAGGGATTACCCCATGTGTGAAGGCACTGTGACATCACAGCAAAACACTGATATGATTACTCCATGTGTGAATGCACTGTGACATCACAGCAATACACAGACATGATTACCCCATGTGTGAAAGCACTATGACATCACAGCAATACAAAGACGTGATTGCCCCATGTGTGAACATACTGTGACATCACAGCAATACAATACACAGACGTGTTTACCTCATGTGTGAAATCACTGTGACATCACAGCAATACAGATATGATTACCACACGTGTGAAGGCACTGTGACATCACAGTAATACACAGACGTGATTGCCCCATGTGTGAAATCACTGTGACATCACAGCAATACAGATATGATTACCCCATGTGTGAAGAGACTGTGACATTACAGCAATACACAGACGTGATTACCAAAGTGTAAAGGCACTGTGACATCACAGCAATACACAGACATGATTACACCATTTGTGAAATCACTGTGACATCACAGCAATACACAGACGTGATTACCCCATGTGCGAAAGCACTGTGACATCACAGCTATACAGTTGTGATTACAACATGTGTGAAGGCATTGTGACATCACAGTAATACACAGACGTGATTACCCCATGTGTGAAAGAACTGTGACATCACAGCAATACACAGACGTGAGTGATTACTCCATGTGTGAAAGCACTGTGACATCACAGCAATACAAAGACGTGATTTGCCCGAAGGTGTGAAGGCACTGTGACATCACAGCAATACAGATATGATTTTCCCATGTGTGAAAGCACTGTGACATCACAGCAATACACAGACGTGGTTACCCCATGTGTGACGGTACTGTGACATCACAGCAATACACAGATGTGATTACTCCATGTGTGAATGCACTGTGACCTCAGACGTGATTACCCTATGTGTGAAAGAACTGTGACATCACAGCAATACACAGATGTGATTACCCCATTGTTGAAGGCACTGTGACATCACAGTAATACACAGACGTTATTACCACATGTGTGAAAGAACTGTGACATCACAGCAATACAGTTGTGATTACCCCATGTGTGAAGGCACTGTGATATCACAGCAATACATAGACGTGATTACCCATGTGTGAAAGCACTGTGACATAACAGCTATACACACAGACATGATTACTCCATGTGTCAATGCACTGTGACATCACAACAATACAAAGACGTGATTGCCCCCATGTGCGAAGGCACTGTGACATCACAGCAATACACAGACATGAGTACCCCATGTGTGAAGGCACTGTGACATCACAGCAATACAATACACAGACGTGATTACCCCATGTGTGAAAGCATCAATGTGATATCACAGCAATACAGATATGATTACCCCATGTGTGAAGGCACGGTGACATCATAGCAATACATAGACTGATTATTCCATGTGTGAAGGCACTGTGACATCACAGCAATACACAGAGATGATTACCCCATGTGTGAAGGCACTGTGACATCACAGCAATACACAGATGTGATTATTCCATGTGTGAAGAGACTGTGACATCACAGCAATACAGTTGTGATTACCCCATGTGTGAAGGCACTGTGATATCAGAGCAGTACATAGACGTGATTACCCATGCGTGAAAGAACTGCGACATAACAGTAATACAACAGTGATTACCCCATGTGTGAAGGGCACTGTGACATCACAGCAATAAAAGTGTGATTACCCCATGTGTGAAGGCACTGAGAAATCACAGCAAAACACAGACATGATTACCCCATGTGTGAAAGCACTGTGACATCACAGCTATATACAGACATGATTACCCCATGTGTGAAGGGTACTGTGACATCACAGCAATACACAGATGTGATTACCCCATGTGTGAAAGAACTGTGACATCACAGCAATACACAGATGTGATTACCCCATGTGTGAAAGGCACTGTGACATCACAGTTATACACAGACGTTATTACCACATGTGGTGAAAGCACTGTGACATCACAGCAATACAGTTGTGATTTACCCCCATGTGGTGAAAGGCACTGTGATATCACAGCAATACGCAGACAAGATTACCCCATGTGTGAAGGGCACTGTGACATCACAGCAATACAATACACAGATGTGATTACCCCATGTGTGAAAGCACTGTGACATCACAGCAATACACAGACGTGATTAACCCCATGTGTAAAGGGCACTGTGACATCACAGCAATACACAGATATGATTACCCCATGTGTGAAGGCACTGTGACATCACAGCAATACACAGACGTGATTAACCCATGTGTAAAGGCACTGTGACATCACAGCCAATACACAGATATGATTACCCCCATGTGTGAAGGCACTGTGACATCACAACATACACAGATGTGATTATTCATGTGTGAAGGCACTGGTGACATCACACCAATACACAGAGATTATTACCCAATGTGTGAAGGCAGTGTGACATCACAGCAATACCGCAGACATGATTACCCCATGTGTGAAAGAACTGTGACATCACAGCAATACAGTTGTGATTACCCCATGTGTGATGGCACTGTGATATCAGAGCAGTACATAGACGTGATTACCCATGCGTGAAAGAACTGCGACATAACAGTAATACAACAGTGATTACCCCATGTGTGAAGGCACTGTGACATCACAGAAAAACACTGACATGATTACTCCATGTTGTGAATGTACTGTGACATCACAGTAATACACAGACATGATTACCCAATGTGTGGAAAGCACTGTGACATCACAGCAATACAAAGACATGATTGCCCCATGTGTGAACACACTGTGACATCACAGCAATACAATACACAGACGTGTTTACCCCATGTGTGAAAGCACTGTGACATCACAGCCAATACAGATATGATTACCCCCATGTGTTGAAGGTACTGTGATATCACAGCCAATACACAGATGCGATTATTCCAGTTGTGTGAAGGCACTGTGACATCACAGCAATACACAGAAGTGATTACCCCATGTGAAAAGGCACTGTGACATCACAGCAATACACAGATGTGATTACTCCATGCGTGAAGGCACTGTGACATCACAGCAATACACAGACATGATTATCCATGTGTGAAGGCAATGTGACATCACAGAAATTCAATACACAGACGTGATTACCCCATCTGTGAAGGCACTGTGACATCACAGCACATACACAGACATGATTACCCCATGTGTGAAGGCACTGTGACATATCACAACAATACACAGACATGATTACACCATTTGTGAAGGCACAGTGGACATCACAGCAATACAATACACAGACGTGATTACCCCATGTGTGAAAGCACTGTGACCTCACAGAAATACAAGTGTGATTACCCCATGTGTGAAGGCACTGTGACATTACAGCAATACACAGACGTGATTACCCCATCTGTGAAGGTACTGTGACATCACAGCATAACAAATACAAAGACGTGATTGCCCCATGTGTGAAGGCACTAGTGACATCACAGCAATACACAGACATGATTACCCTATGTGTGAAGGCACAGTGACATCACAGCAATACAATACACAGACGTGATTACCCCATGTGTGATGCAAGCACTGTGACATCACAGCAATGCAGATATGATTACCACATGTGTGAAGGCACTGTGACATCACAGCAATACACAGACGTGATTGCCCTATGCGTGAAGGAACTGTGAACATCACAGCAATACAATAATACACAGACATGATTAGCCCATGTATGAAGGCACTGTGACATCACAGCAATACAGATATGATTACCTCATGTGTGAAAGCTCTGTGACATCACAGCAATACATAGACGTGATTACCCATGTTGTGAATGCACTGTGAAATAACAGCAATACAAGTGTGATTACCCCCATGTGTGAAGGTACTGTGGACATCACAGCAATACATAGACGTGATTACCCATGTGTGAATGCAGCTGTGACATCACAGCAATACAAAGACGTGATTACCCCATGTGTGACAGCCACTGTGACATCACAGCAATACAGATATGATTACCCTATGTGTGAAGGCACTA